>CM029650.1:4951277-5521277 GCA_017311315.1 Dendrocalamus latiflorus
GTTTGGGCTAACCTCAACGTGGATTAGGGGAAACCGCAAGTTTCCGAATACCACGGTAAAACATCAAGTGTACTTGTTTCCACTTTTATTCCTTCTAGCTCTTATTTGTTACTCTTATTGTGATCATTTATTTGAGATAGAGTTAGGGTTGATTTTCTACTTGACTAGAATTGTGTAGGTTGTAAGTTCTTTACTCTCTTGTTGTATTAAATTATAGAGAATTAATTAAAAGATAAGAAAATTTAAAAACCTCCTATTCACCCCCCTCTAGTCGGTTATCCTTGATCCTACAGAGGCCCGAAGCGCGAAGGTGGCAATTTCGACGGCAATGGTGTTTGAAGCCGCAGGAATCGCCAATTCGACGAGGCTAAAGTGAGATGCTACAACTGCAACGACTATAGGCATTTTGCTTCTGAATGCCGCAAGAAGTAGGAGCAGGTGCTTCTCATCAAGGCGGATGCCAACGATGAACTGGCTTTGCTGTGAAGCTATCCTGATTAGGGGGATTGTTAGGAATAATCAAGATTGTTTTACATAATGGAATAGTAGAGTTAATGTGTGAGATAGTCTGTTAGTTTGCATGTACGTGCACACGCACGTTTTAGCTGAGGCTGTTGTAGCTAGCTTGCATGCAAGAGTACGTAGTTAGTTGCGTGCATGCAGCTTGGATAGTTCAAGGTCTAACTAGTGTGCATGCAGCTTAGATAGTTCTAAGGTTGTTAGTTGGCTTGTTGAGTCATGCATGCAATCCAGCAAGATGTGCATGCAGCATTAGCGCATGAGAGCAAGTACAATAGTATAGCCAACTAGTGGCTATAACACTTGTCCATTTCATCTATAGCCTTCAAAAAATAGTTCATACAATAAGGTAGCTATTACAATAACTATTTGGCCCCACGTGTAAGAGAGTGAAATGCATATTTTTACGTGCTATAGCTAGCTGTAATTTAGTAGCCAGCTTTCTTCTCTCTCTGCCACGTAAGATTTGGTTGATATTATATTTGCTATAGTCTGCTGACTAAACCTTATTGTACCTGCTCTGATGCAGATTGTGGCATGAATTTAGAGGATCGAGGCCACCACCCAATGTCCTGGGTGTGTTATTTAAGGCCTTGTAATCGGTTTGTATCAGAGTGAGGAGTTGAATAATAGAAATCAGAAAAGACGCTTAGTAGTGGTAGCATCGCTATTTCTCTGTGTTCATCGTCTCCCACGTGAACATGTGTGTCCACGACAAAATTGCGTTTGTGTTCTGGCTTAGTTCCAATAGTGCCCAGGCCGCCCTCCTATAGTAGAACAAGTTCGGTATCAATCCATCATCGCACGACTCACACAACAACATGACCACGCGGCGTGAGAAGGACGATCGAGGAGGAGGAGCTAGGTGCACGGGCGTACGGTGTTGACGTTGCTCTGGAGGTTCTACGAGGCGAGGTAGGCGAAGATAAGAGGAAGATGGAGACGATGAAGAGGAAGGCGACACAGAGCATGTGCACGTCACCGACGTGGCTCCGGCAGGTCGTAACCCCCGGCGGGGAGCTGCCTCCAAGGAGCGTGGACGTCGACATCGAAGCCTTGGCCTCCTCATCATGGTTGGAGTCCATTACCGGGTGTAACTATGACTAGTGGACTAATAGCATTTTCGCCGGTTAAGTATTCTGTAGTGGGCCTCACATAGGGCTAGCAAATTGAAGTAGCTATACTCACTCTCACTCTGACCTTCGTGTTTCATAACTAACTAGTTGAATGCCCCTATTTTGCTACTTATAAAAAAAACCATATTATCTCAGCATGTCTAGTCAATACATGTGTTTTGCTACGGATGAAAAAACATATTAACCCAGCACGTTAAGTCGATATTATCAGGATTAAGTTACCCAGTCCACACCCTCGGCTCTGCCTCCGCGCTCTGTCGCACCGTGCCTCTACGCCCTCGGCTTTGCTGCACACCCTGTAGAGCTATGTTTTTTTTCTTGTTAGAGAAATTTTAGGATGGTGAAATTTATTTTTATTGCTTTTTCTATATTGATAGAGATTTTTTTTTAGGGAGGTACAAATGGAAGATTTATTAGATAAAAAAAGAACACTCTGCTACTCTAGCGTACTTTGGAAGAACCTATATAGGTCTAATCTATACAATATACTTGAGATTCTATCTTTGCCTCCCATATAATTATCTTAAGCAATCCCGAAAACTAGGCCCACATCTAGCTCTACTGCTAACTTAATTATTATGCCATGAGAAACAAATGAAAAGAGAAATCTAGTGTGAATAGCATCTGTTTTCTTTGATTTTTAGTTTGAGGTCTGCCCAAAAGCAAGAAACCTTGTGGTACCAACTTTTTCAAAACAGTTCAACCCTAAAAAATTTACATAAAACCAATAATTATAAATATGCTAATGAAATTGATCTCATATGCTACTAGGTGACAATGTTCCTACCCACCTTCGAAATTGCCATGTTTCGCGACCGCCATTGGTTGGAGCCTAAAAATGCCGTCATGGGAAGGGCTGTAACGAGATTCGCTGCAGTGTGGGGAAGAAGGGTAGCGGCACGAATGATCTGGAATTCTGAACAAAGGAAGAGGATAGGACAAGGCCACAAGGGTAACACTGTCTAAAGATGGTGAAAACAGTAATGCAGCAAACTTTGGGGGTAACATTGTCCACATATGGCAAAAAACTGATATATCAAACTTCGGGTGGTACTAAAGTGAACCAGTGAGGTCACGATGAGTGGTACTTTACTAGGTTTTTGAGAGCACTGAGCCAAGATGATTAGGTCTTCCTATAGAACAGATGCAAGGTTGGTATAATGTAGGCTGTTTTTGACTTTTGATTTTGATTTATATTAGAGTAACTAGCTTTTAAACAGAGTATCTTTTTAACATAGGATCTATAAATTAATTGTAGTAAACACTATTCTGATTGCAGCTATATTGGTTAAAATCGCATACGAGTATTTTTCTCCATACCGTTTCGTGCTAATAGGTAAAATTCAAAATTTTCAATCATAAGCCACAGCTAAAAAAACACCGCTAGATGCACTAGCCTTACACAAATGTTCCCATTAAGTATCGGGTTCTGAGCCAGCACATACATCCCTGGAAGGGCATGTTTGGGTGGACCGGGATCGGTCTGGGTCCTTTTGAACTAAATTACGTGTGGATCCCGATCCATCCAAACAAGACCAAAAAGGATAAATAATACATAGATAACTGTAGAATTCCAGAACACGTTCAAGATTACCCCAACTCAAAATAACACCATCTTCAGGAAACATTCTGGAAACAACAACAGGAGAGACAGTGGCAGCAAACCAGATGCAAGGCCGACTCCCGCTTCCCTCGTTTTGCCTGCAATCTCTTCACTTCAGCAACAATGCTTGAAACGAACAGCATGGCGTGAGTGACATGGAGTCGCCTGTGGTGGATGGTGCATTTCCCTCTCAAGTTGCATATCACAGGTGAATACAACATGGGCGTGTGCAGGCTGTTAGTAACACTGATGAAGACGAGCGATGACAACACTGTTTGGACATTGGGAAAAGGATTTGCCTCACGGTCTAACGGTTGACGACTTCTCAACGACAAGAGTAAGTAACAGGAATGAGCCAAAAGAGATGACTAGGGCAGTGCCCATCAAGATAAGCATGGCTTGTAGCGTGATGTTTGGGCTCAGGAAGAAGACGACTGCGATGGCACCGGATTGCCAAACCTTCAACTGTGCAAAGGCTGCCTCCTGCATTTGTCATTTTGCCAAACAACTTGAGTATCCATTTAAGATAAATAGTTATAGCAGCAAATGAAATGTGTCAAATTGTACCTTTCTAACAGTACAGAAATAAAATTATAAGCCAGCAAATGGAGCCAAAGCATTACATTCACGTCATATCTGTAGATGAAACACTAAACAGACCAAACTGAAATGAGATTACCTTGACATCCTCGAACAGCAGCCCAACTAATGCACTTAACTGTGTATTCAAGACCCCATCACCAACACCCCATAAGGCACCTATAAATAGTGGAACCGCTGCACCAAGTAGTCCACCCATTGGACTGCAGGCAAGATAAAGATGAGTACACTATGATGGCAATGACAAGCAGAAGAAAAGCACAATGCACAAGAACAATTAAAAAATCGAACCTGTAAAGAAAAAGCAACCAGAACAGGACTACAGCCTGAAGAATAGCTCCAAATGACACTATAAATGTAGCTGAATGAAGCCAGAGGTCAAACGTCCAGCAACCAATGAACACTGCAATGTCAAGCAAGTTTCAAAAGTCAGCTAAACATAAAGTATGGTTTTTTAGTAGTCTACAATGATATGGATATAAAACTATAAATTGAGGATAAATGGAAGACATGTTATAGTTTGCTAGTATGACTTGTGCACTTCAGCTATTTTAGCCTAAAGCAGTTAGCAGCATGAGGAGCATTGACAAATGAAAACAGAAATGCAGAGCTCAGCGTGAAATGGTACAAGGATAAGGATAATGTTAATAATTGGTGGGGGGGGGTGTAATAAAATGTGTAGATTCAACAGATAAGCTAGTGATTTCACTTACAACTACATCAGCTGCACCGTATATTGCCATGGCTCCACCAACTCCAGAGATGCCAAGAACAGGTGTTACAATACTCTTTGTGAATACGGCCCTTAGAAATTCACAACATTCTCTTACTAAAAAGCATACTAAGAAACTTAACCACCATAGATGTTGAAAGCAATATATGCTACTTACCATACAAATGCCTGTTGTAAACCTGAATATACTATCAGAGGGATTATAAGAAGCATCCTTCGGTCCTTGAGAGGGGCAACAATATACTTCAACATAGCTCCAAATGAGGAGTGTGTTGGAGCATTACCTCCTTTCTCATCTCTTTTGGACAGTAAACACATTAATACAATGCCGATAATCATGCAGCCAAGAAACACAAGAAATAGGAGATTTTTTCCTGTTACACTTCCTCCATCCTGAAACGATATGAAAATGAGAGGATCAAACGAGATAACACATACGCAGATGCATATTCTACAAAGCAGACAAAATGTCATTACGAAAATAACAAACAAAAGTCCCCATCCTGAAGTGATATGAAAATGAGAGGATCAAACAAGATGACAACACATATGCAAACATACACTCCACAAAGCAGACAAAATGACATGAAAAAAGTACCAGCAAAAATCAGACCAAAACTTAAGTCCAGAGTCTGGACTTGATCCATTTGCATGATTGGTAGTTAACGGCTTGTACAAGCAGTTTTAGGGGTTATTAGAATTGCTAGCTGAGGACATCCTAGAATAGTTAGATTTAGGGCATATTACAGGACAGATAATATGGTATTATTTTAAAACTTACATTAAAAAGGGAAAATATTAGGTTGATTAATTTTCAATAGTACTCTATTATTTTAAAACTTACAATTAAAAGGGGAAATATTAGGTTGATTAATTTTCAATAGTACTCTGGCTGATTTTTTCTGTGGTTCTCTACTAGTATGCTGCAATATTTCTGTATATAATTAACTGCACTATTTTGTTACAACTTACAACTGACATTGTTATGCATTTAACTCTAATTTTAGGATATCGTGAACCTGGCAAATCACCTATTTTGAACTGGCTAGTAGAGAAATGGAACAGAAGTTTCCAAGACAGAATATAAAAAGGCATAATCAAACTCTCGTTGATACCAAAAATTTATCTATTCGTTACTATATCAAACTCATAATACTAAAAGCATAACTCACGAACCTCACTTTTAGTTACTAATTAGTGGTTTCAAGAGCACAATACAAATCGTAAATTAAAAAATGGAAGTTTAGAAGATTCGTATAGGACATTAACAAGACTAAAAATTAGGATGCTAACCTTTCCGTTTCTCAGTAGAGCAAGTGAGATCAAATTTCCAATGACCTACATAATTCAAATGTAGTATAAGTCTGACCATTGTACAATTGTATCAGTGGAGGGCCCATGTGCAGAAAGAAATAGATGCTGCACACGAGGTATGAAGAACAAATACTAGAATATCTCTTGACATGTTTCGGTTAAGACTAACTCTTGTAGTATGGTCATACCTGTGTGCTAGCAAACATTCCCCAAAATTCTCCATTGAAATTTCCTAAAGTTGGACCTTCAGGCAAATTATTGTCTCTGGCATGACTGAGGGCAGCAGATGTAAGATACGTACCCTGCAGTGTGAAATATGGGCATGTCAGCTGGACATGAATGGAGACTAAATAGTTCAATGTAAAGTAACATTGTTAGTTTGTTACCTGCCCAACCCAAATGATCGATGCAGTAAAACCTAAGTACAGTGAAGCTGGCACCATTGTGTACCTGGCAAATTGTTGTTTGAGTTAACATCAAAGGAATAACAGCATGTTGAATGCACAAAAAACTATTTTTACCATAGTATTTGGAAAAACTGAAACATTCGCTAGACTCAGACCAAAAGCTAATCCATGATCCATATAAGAGTGGTATCTATCAAAGGCATCCCTGGTAGACTGCATCAGTACATAACCAGAAGATACATTTTACTGAATTACCTATTTTGGCTACTTGATATTTTACTCTCCGCCAAGCAGAGTATCAGTGTACTGGATTATGAGAAATGAGAATGCAATGCATTCGCCACCTTCTGATAAACAAAAGTGCCACTGTGCCAGTCAGAAAGAAGAGCAAGGTTGAAGTCCAACTCCGAGAAGTCCAGGAATGTAATGAGCATGAAATTCGAATCCATAATCTTACAAGCTAGAGAGCCTGACTTCCTTCCAACTCAACTATTGTTCAGAGGGAGGCAGCAGCCCATGAAAACTGATGGGAATGTAATAAACTCTATGTCCCAATCGTCAGCCCAGACCTTCCAAATTTCCAATAGATGGATTTTTGCACATCCTCCATCGAACACTAACTACACGCACACGATTAAATAACAGATCTTTCACAAAAAAACAATAAATTAAATTCATACTCATCTCGAAGTTAAACGAACACTGTCTGTCTAGGCATTTTATCAAACAAACACCACGCAACCTACGGCACTAGCACAGCATCCATGCCACAGTGATTCGTAACCAAGACGCACCATGTCGAGACCAAGTTAGCGAGTATAAAGATCACGTAGCCGCTGGTGCCGACGACGAGCGCGCGCTTGGAGCCCAACCACCTCACCACCGGCGACGCGGGCAACGCGAAGAGCGTGAAGGAGGTGTACAGGATCCCCATCGAGACGGTGCCCAGGTCGCCCTCCTGCAGACGACGGCGCGCAGCAGGATGAGGATCCCCACCATATCAGGAAGGGCCGAAACCAAGGGAGATCAGCACGACGAGGAGGAGAGAGGAGAGGGAGGTGCGCGTACGGTGTTGACGGTGCTCTCGAGGTTCTGGGCGGCGCTGTAGGCGGAGAAGACGAAGAGGAAGGCGGCGGAGAGGAGGTGCACGTCGGCGGCGTGGCTCCGTCGGCCCGCCGCCCGCGGGGGCGCCGCGAGGAGCGGCGAGGCGGAAGCGGCCTCCTCGTCGCGGTGAGCTCGCGCATCCATGGCCGGTGCCTTGCGTGGGTGTGGGACGCGCGAGTGGCGCGACAGGAGAAGATTCGAGAAGCCTTTATAGCCGGGGACTGGAGGTGGGCGCAGTGCTCTTACCGAGGCGGCGGCCGGCGAGGGGGCGGAGGGGACGAGGAAGTCGGGCGGGCGGCATGCGGGGCCCGCATGGCAGTGGCTCACTGCCTCTGGCGTGGCGTGTCCGTTATTACTGCCGCTGACCACCTGGCCTCGCCCTCTTCCCGTGATCTCTCTCTTCCTTTTCGGTGGGTTTTGTTTGCCGTTTCCTATCAACAAATATTACGTCCATTACCGGTCTTTAAACTTTTTATACTGTGTCATCCCGGTCCATAGACTTTCAAAATATGTCATCCCGGTTCTTAAACTTTCAAAGTGTGGCAATTTCTTTTGAAAGTCTATGGACCGGGATGACACAACATAAAAAGTTCACTGCTACAACTACATAGGATATTGCCACACTTTGAAAGTTTAAGGACCGGGATGACACACTTTGAAAGTCTATGGACCGAAATGACACAGCATAAAAAGTTTAAGAACCGGTAATGGACTTTACTCTATTATGTATATACACACACAGTGGCACTGCGAAACTTTTCTTTTTCTGGATTTACACGTGGAGCAGACTACTGGCCGGACAGAGACTTGCATCACAAGAATGGACCAGATTTGGTGCTTGTGTTAAGATTGTCGTGATTCTGCCGGTGCGTCCTTTTCGGCTCGGCTTGTACTTATCGTTTAAGGCTGGCTTTGTGGCCCCGATCGCTTCGGCTTCTGGCTTCTCGCTTATTTTTCACTATTCCTAAATTTTCATCTTTTTTTTTTGATTTTTTGAGTTTTTTTACCGGTTCTTTTTTCCTGTATTCGTTTGCATTACACGTGATGGGCTAACCCATTTTTTCTATTTTTAAAATTTTTAAAATTTAATTATACCAAATAAGCCACCTTCAACTACAGTGCAATTTCAGCCAGCTACAAGTGAAATAAGCCATAAGCCACAGTCCAACCGATCACCACCTTAGTCTTAGCGTAAATTATAAGTATTTATATGAATGAATCGAATATCGACAAGCTCATTCGAAAAAATTATCCGTATAAGCTGTTTCAAAACGACGACGAAGAAATCGTTCTGTATGTTTACTTAGAGAAAACCATAAGCTAAAAATGTTAGATCCGGTCATCTGGACCCTGACACCCCACCAGGTCTAACCGAATTTACTCCCCAGGACCACAGGTTTTAAATAGGCTGCGTATGCCGCGCACATAAGCCCACGGGTTACCCGCAAGCAAGCCCCTTAAGCAACAACCTTATAAGTGGTATTGAGTTTTCTTCCTTAAAAGACTAGTTTAATGGGTGGAGGCTACCTCACACTTATAAGCTATGTTTTTTCCTTTCCCACAATCCATGTGGGACTATTCCTAACAATCTCTCCTCACATATAGATTGTGCACACCGCACTCCTGGGAGATGTTAGGTGGCTGAGCTCTGATACCACTCGTTAAATCCGGATCCTGGCACCCAGCCAGGTCCAACCGAGTTTACTCCCTAGGGCCACAGGTCTTAAATGGGCTACACACCCTGCGCACTTAAGCCCATGGACTGCCCGCAAGTAAGCCTCTCAAACAACAATCTTATAAGTGGTATTAGGCTTTTCTCCAAAAAAAACTAGTCCAATAGGTGAAGACTCCTCATACTTATAAACTTTATCTTTTTCCCATAATCCATTCAGGCTATTCCTAACCAAAAAAAAAACAATTAGGCCGCTGCTTGTCCATGCATTGTTGAAGTATCAAATCCTAGAATCACGGAACCAAATATCGTAAGATCTGAACCACTATTTTGTATATGCATAGTGACCAGATTATAAGATCCAACAAAGTATCGAGATGGGAATCTTTGGTTGATCTTTTTCCCCGTGGTAGTCTAGCTTTGGAAAGACCCAAAATAAGCTCTTCTGGCCTGCACTCCTGTTGGTATCTTCCTGGAGCTTTGCAGCACACAGCGACCAGGAATCCAAGATAAGTGACAGTGGTTGGCCCTTGCCCCTTGGCTTCTTATCCAAACCCAATGCTGCCGCTGGAGTTTTATTATGCACATCGCATCCATTTACATGCATATACAATGGCGGTATGTGTAATATCATATGCTACACTTGAAGGATTCCATTTGTCAGGATTCCATTTGTCAGGTGACGCATCTGACGGAATCCTAGAAATGTGATGATAGTAGCCTCCGGCTGCCGACGAGACTAGTATTCTACTTCAAAGACTCCAACTGCAGCCGGACAGCCGGAGACCAAAAACGTGCGTTAGTTGTTCGGCATCTGTCGTCCATCCTTGGACGCAACCTCACTTCTGGACGCACATCCTCTGATTTGGGAGAGCTTGAGCCAAATCCGAGGAGTGCGGTTGCCCCTATTCATCGCCCAAAGCCATCCATGCTTCCGTCGAACTTGTGTCTTCTTCATCGATGAGAAAGAAAGCAAGCGCATTGCTGATGCTGGTGGAGTCGGCAGGTTCAGGCAGCTATTGAAGGCGAGGAGGAACGACGGCCGCGACTAACGGGACTGCAATTGTGGCAGAACAGAGAAGAAGGTAGAATTTTTTGCATTTGTGGCCCTCTTGAAATTTTACAAAACTAGCCCTCTTTTAGCCATATTTGCATTTCTCGTCTATATACACTAGACTTGCCTCTGACCCCGGCCGTGACAGGGACTTGCCCTCGGTCCCGGGCACGACAGGTGTGCATTCACGCACTTGCATCTGCCGCACTAGGGGTGTAAACGGATCGGATTCGGTCGGATATTGCTTAAACCGTATCCTAACCTATATTTTTTTTCGGATTCGGAGTCGAATACGGTAAGATCGGATACGAATACGAATTCGGAATATTCGGAGTTTCGAATACGGTACCGTCGGGACGGATATATAATGGATTCGGCTCGGAAACAGATAATATAGGCGGATAACATAGACTCGGAGTTTCATATGGCTGAACCTTTTTTAGCTTATCTTCTTTTTTTCTTGATGGAATATCCCATATTTTATTGGATTTGTTGAAATTTATTTGGATTTTTCTAGATTTTATTTGAAAGCCAAGAGCAAAAAAACTTATTTTAACTATTTTCTAAAAGCGAAAAATAGTTTATGTTATTTCCCTAAGTTCTCCTAGATTTATAATATTTTTTGTGCATTTTCTGGAATTTTTTGGAGTTATTTGCATTTATTGGATTTGTGGGAATTTATTTGGATTTGCTAATGGGCTGATGGGCTGAAAATGATGATTTGGCTGATGGGCCGGATATCCGAAAAATATATCCGGGTATTATCCGATTAAATTCCGGATAGTATCCGTATCCGTCGGATAGTCCGCTCCCGAATCCGAATCCGTATCCGAAAGTAACTATCCGAATCCGACTCCGAATCCGATAATTATCTGATATGACTATCCGAATTCGATCCGACTCGGATTCGACGGTCGGTCGGTCGGAAAATATCCGATCCGTTTTCACCCCTATGCCGCACCCAGGACCGGGGTTAGAAATGCAAATATAGTTGGAAAGGGGTTAATTCTGCAAAAAAAATAATTTTTTAGGGGTCACAAATGTGAAAATTTCAAAAAGATAACACGAATTGAATAGCACCTGGTTCCGCTACTCCATGAGACAAATTGAGTAGCATCTAGTTTCACCACTCCATAACACAAATTGAATGCAAGATGCTGCATACATCGCAGCGTTGGAGGGCCGTGTGCACCCGCATCGAATGCCAGCGTCTAGCCATGGAGGCCACAGTGCGTGCCCTGCCATAACCAGTGTTATCTTGATACGGACACAATGTCGAAATCTGACTCGGATTCGAGTGTCTGATTCGGCAAATTTGAAAAATAGGATTAATTTTGGGCACATATATCGACACAAGGACATGTGTCGACGCGGGAAAAAAATTTCGGGCACATGTTTCTAGATAACACTGGCCACGACATGCACGCCATGTTGGGCCTTCACGACGACACGGCGGGAAGCAACAGGGTAGCAATGGAGCCAGCTGCAATGGTTAGTAGTATTGACGGGGAGCGGCGTCGCCATGGCCTCAAGCTCTCGCGTACAGGTCGGAAAGAAGAAATTGCTAGAGGAGTGTGAGGCCGCCGGCCCTACTCAACTTAATTTTTTGTACCTTATGGTTTTTTTATTGTAGTTGGTTTATTTTGCGTTGTAACTACCGGTAACTTTTTTGGCATAAGTAAATATAAAAATAAAAATAACAAATTAGCCCAGACAATACAAAAAAAAGCCCAAAAGACTAAAAAACAAAAAAAGATAAAATTAAAGAATAGTAAATTAGTTGATAAAAGTTAGAACGTGAAGCTGAAACGAGCGTGGCAAGTCAGAGGATCCACGTTGCAGCTGGCTTCTCAGTGCATGGTGTTTGTAGCTTCTCTCGTCTTTACCTTGGCACGTGTACGGACTAAAGTGCCTTGCGTTTCAGTCGCTCTACTTCGAAGAAATGTCGTGGACTTGTGGCTCCTAGTTATAATCAACACTTGCAAACCTCCCACCTTTTTGTCTTTTGATTCGCTTATATCCTGAGGCCATGTTTGGACCTTGGGAATTTTTCTCTATGCCTATAAAAATTGAATTGCTTCTTATAAAATTTTTATAAACATTTTGTAAAATTCTTGCAGTGCAAATAAGACTTATTGATTCGAGCATATTTATATTGCAAATAATCCAATCAGCCCTCTCGTGAGCCATCTCTCTCCGTGTGTGTTTCTACTTTATTTCATTTTTTTCCATCTCTCTTAAAGAACAACATTTTGGAACAAAACATAAATATCCAAAAAATTTCCTCACAAAAAGTATCCAATGCTAGATACGCACGTGTGGTAGCCCCAATTTAAAAGTGAAGCCATGTTTGGAACACAATTGCGCAAGAATACCATTATATTATATATCATAGCTAATATTTTCCACTATAAATTTTATGTGTCCCAAACATGTCCTAGTTAACAATCTAAGTTTCATTCCTACCCTCAAAAAGGATAAACCTAACCTAGGGTCCAGGGGAAGCTTAGAGGATGTTTATATTGGTTTCTATTTGAAGCACCTAGAAGCTAATATAAACATATGGCTTATCGAAGTGGTATCTCAACTTCTATCGCTCCCGTCTCACTCCAGAGATAAGGCGGGGTCCTAGACGCATCACACACTTCACTCTTCTCGCTTCCGTCCTACGCATACGTCTCTACCTCATTTTCCCATCGCTTACACACTCTTTCTAAAAGCTAATTCTTTTAGCCACCACTATCTATTTTCAGCGAAAAAACTATCATTTGCAGCCAAAAGCTATTAGCTGTAGCTAATATAAGTATACCTTAGTTCACTCTAGTGCGTGACACATTTCTAAGAACAGAGCCGATCATTGGCCGGTTGACCGTCGAGCAAGCTTAGGAGAGTAAGATACTACACGCTACATAAGACATGTACCGTGGCGGCGGTAAAGCACTTGTATTTTATGTATACATAGGAGATGCAACGCCAATACGAGTTAGTAGAAAGTTCATAGTAACGCAACAATGCCTATACCTTATTTTATACGATGCATCGCATCTTGCGTCCTAGCGTGTGTGATACCTTGAGCAAATATGGTCAACGCTAATCACGCAGCTCGTTGTGGGGACAAGACAAATCCCCTTGAACCATATTTTACTCCACCAAATGGAGTTGGTGAGCTACCTATTCATTCATCAAGTAAATTTTTCCATCTACCACCTCGACATTCCCCTATTTTCTACTCGTATCCAAGGCCTCGTTGCTCTACTATTCAGAGGAATCGTCAGGAAGTTTTTTTTTTTTTGACGAACGAGTAGTCTATTCCATGCCTTCGCTCTTTACAGTGTCTTACACTAATCTTGATGTATTTAAGGGGTAAATAGTTAAAATCACCTCTTAAACAGATATTACTATTAGTGTATTTTACTATGCACTTGACACATGAAAGCAACTCCCGCTACTTATTCATTCATCAAGTATATAAAGAGCTACTTATTCATTCGTAGTAAAGAGAAAGTACAGAGCGTGAAGTAGGGAAGGAAGATGCACAGCACCTACAAAAGACCATCGGCTCGGAGGCCTGACCAACATGCGCGAAAGCAATAACTTAAGAGTTTAAGGGTTGATATTTGCACTAACGATTTCCCATGACATGTACTCGTCCTTGATTAGGTTGACAACATCATTGAAAATGCGTCGGTTCTTCTCCTTCCAGATTTGCGAGTGGAAGGGATGATGCTACGAATCGGGCTTTTGTTTGGCTCATTTTTTAGGGTTTGCCTCCACCATTCTTAAGGAGGAGCGGCTGCGTTAGTGCAAAGTCGTCTGCCACACCGACCAGCGACGAGTCACCAGAGCCTGGAGACAAAAGGGCACTCTAGGAACAGGCGTAGAATGGCTTCTAGGTTTTGGTAGCACAGGGAGCAAAAGTACGCATTTGGTCAGCCTCGCTTCATGAGGTGATCTGCAGTGTATATCCTATTTTGGATGAGAAGCCAAAGCGAAGAACTTGATGCAGGCGGGGGCTAGGGTTCCAGATAAGTCGTCAGGAAGATTCAGTTAGCTAGAGACTTGTCCGAATTGTCAGAAGCTTCTACTAACACTGGTCAGATGCAAGCAAATATCTCAGGAAGAAGTGAGCTGCTGCTGCACAGGGACAGAATCACGGAAGCATAAGCGATGCGAGGGAGCAGGTGGGGGCTGTACCAGGATGGGATGAGGTTGGCGGCGACGAAGAGGAGGTAGCCGGAGGTGCCGAGCACGAGCGCGCGCTTGGACCCCATCCGCCGCACCACCGGCGACCCCACCACCGAGAACGCCGTGAACGACGTGTACAGCACCCCCAGCGACATCGACCCCAGGTTCTCGTCCTGCATGCGCGCGACAACCCAATTAATGGGGACTTCGCAGCTGGAGGAGGCCGGGGTGATTGACCCGCTGATCGATCAGGAATTCCAGATGGGCGGGCGGGTGGGTACCGTGTTGACGGTGCTCTGCAGGTTCTGCGCGGCGTGGTAGGCGAGGAAGACGAAGAGGAAGGCCGAGCTCAGCAGGTGCAGGTCGCGGGTCTCCGACGCCGACGCTGGTGCTGATGCGCCTGCGCCGCGGCGGGGGCCGCCGGGGACCAGGGGCGCAGCCTCCTCGTCGGCGGCGAGCTCGGCTCCGTCTGGTGTGGGGTCCATGCCGGCCGGCGGGGGAGCGTTTGGTTGTGCTAATTGGGGGAGGAGTGGTGGTTGGCTTTGGTGCTAACCGGCAAACCGCCAAGTCGTAGCTCCGTGCAGTCCGCCTGTGATTCTGGGAGGGGAAATTTATGGTTTAGTAGGGGCATTTCTGGAAAAGGTATTGCTGTACCACATAAGTACGATAGATGTTTAAAAGATCTGTCCTTTCTGTAGTTTTCCCCACGGTCACTCCACCAGCTCGCCTTCGGCTACCGTGCTACTATTCTTTTTGTCATTTTATCGTGTAGATCTACGCACTAAATATAAAATATCTCATTTCGCTGAAATACAATCATGAGCTCACGCCCGTGGGATCACTTAGAGCAAATTTAATAAGGCTGATTGTGCTAGTTACAAGGGAATCCATGTCAGCATAGTCCTATGTGGAGGGGAGAGAAAAGGAGAGAGAGAGCCAAGCCGGCTCCCATGCAAGAGTCAGGCTATAGCACAGGAAAAGAGCCGTTATCCATGCATGTACCAATAGAACTAACTGTTATACTCATGCATGTATTAAATTATCAATATCCATGTATGTATTAAATGATTGAGAGCTCTTGTGGAGACAACTTATAGCCAGCTTATTGTATGAGTTAGCTGCATCATTATCTTTTGATGACATGGAAATGTATTGGAGGTAGCAGCTATCTATACTATTAAACTTGCTCTAAGCTATGGGCCTGTTCTTTAAGTCAAAAGCTGACGGCTTTTGACTTTTGCTACAGTACCTAACTTTTAAACAGGGTATTTTCTCAAGACGGAGTCTACAAGTTAAACGATCTACATGTTAAAAACCCAACATCTGTACCAGCCAAAATCGCAAGTGAGTATTTGTCTCTCCATAATCTGTACCGTAAACAGCCAAAATTCAAAAATTTCAACCAAAAGCCAAAAGCCGCAGCCAAAAAGAACAGGCCCTATATATTCTTCTTCTTCTCCCTTCGTGGGAAAATTTATTTATTTGCCACCCTTACGACTCGGGTGGCAACAGATTTGCCACCTGGACCCATTGTCAGTGACTCAGGTGATCCCACATGTAAGTGACAGAGTCTCGATGTCAATCTTAATAGTGGCAAAATTGAATCTCCCCCCTTCGTGTGAGGAGAGGACGTTGCATGGCGCATTCAATGCAAGCAAAGGATCTAGAGGCATCGTGCTGGTGCGGTATCGAACCCGAATTTTTTAATCCGGAAATTTCTGTGATTCTATCGTATTATTTTCTGGATTAGGAGATAGTGCTCATAGATACAGTACTGAACATCAAAATACATATCATGCGGAAGCGTAAATACAATAGTAGACTTATTCATGGGCCGATCAGGCCGAAATCAATAAAATGCAGCAGTGGAAACAAAGCACACAGGTGGGACCCTCAGGATGTGCCCACAGGCAGCCAACTGGGGGTTCGTGACCTAGTTCTTGACTCATTCATCTTCTTCACCATCATGTCCTGGTGTATTGCTGAAGCGTAGTGATCTGATTCCTGATTCTGGATTATTTGTGAGAGCGAGGGTGAGCACAAACCACCACGTTCCGAGAGCTAATACACAGGATACAAATAGATAACATGCATGGCTTATCAAGGAAATGCTCGGGTTATTTTATTTGCCTTAAATTGCTTTTAAAATATGATACATAGAAATTTTCTGAGACCTAACAGTTTGAACTAAAACATAATGTATAAAATAATAAAATATTAGTAGTGATCCGGATACCATCCACCATTACATGGTTTCTGCACCATACGCTAACCTTTTAGTGTTATAACCGCTTACCTTATCACTAGAGCGACACCCAGGGTAACACAAATCAGGGCTTTTCACTGCTCTCCACCTTTTCAATTCCACCCACAAAGTTTTTGAAATAGAACTATATCTGGTTAAGTTTCCATGTCCACCCTTAACCGTGGGCACGGTTATTCAAATAGTTTTCACTCTGCAGAGTTTGTACACTTTACCCACAAGAGACAGTCCGCTCGTTGCCCCCACACGATTCCTTAGTCATGTGATTGAGTAGACCGTCACAGTAACTTTTCAAAATATCTAGCTCCTTTTGTCATCTCACTCTATGGGTAGCTCCCACTTGCGGTGGGTTCCATACATTGCGCGGGATGTAACCACGGCTACTAGCGCATTCGGACTCCACTCTCCACAACGCTAGCACGGCTAGTTACTTCACCCTTCTCTCGATGTCCCTTTAGGCCTCCTCTTACCCTTGCAATATCCCACTCCTTTCCACTACTAGTGAGATGAGCCCACGGTTTGTTGCATTTTGTGGTACGATATTTTATGTACCCTTAGTTCTCACTAGCCATAGTTAAATTTGAATTAGGATCCATTTATACAGGTCCTAGCTTGTTATATACAATCATGTCTCAACATTATTATTTATTAAATCTAATTTTAAGATTTAATTAATGGCACCATTAATATTTTGTCTACACTTTAGTTATTATTAGGCTTAGCTTTATTTTTAATTTAAATTTATTTATCTGGGGCAGAGATTGTTATACAGGGTCATATTTCAATATTGCTATTTAATTAAATCTACCACTGAGATTTATTTAATGGCGGCATGTTAAATCTTAGGGCATATTTAATTATAATTAAGGGTAATCTTTATTAAATTTGGACATTTAACCAAAGTCATTTTTCTTTATTAGTGCCTTTAATTAATAATTACTCTTTTAGATAATTATTCAAACCACATTAATTACTCATATATGATAGCTAATCCAAATTTAAATCTTAAATAATCTCGTTTACATCCTAGTTAAATTTATTAGCTTCCATGATTTAATTTCAATTTTTCCCTTGATTTTTCTTAATTGAAATGGATTAATAAAAATAGAAATGAACAATGAAATGCGCAGAGAGGAAATTCGAACCCGCGTCTTTGCATTAACTGCGGCTGGGCTTGACCAACTGGGCAATTGCCCGTTTATGAATTGAAGGGGTATTGAATTAAAAGAAGCAAGCACAGAGGCCAAAATAGAGGAAAAACATAGGAGCTTAGGGCAGCGCACGCCCGACGGCGTTGCCGGCAAGTGGCGGCCAGGGAGGCACCGGCGATGGCCAAAATGGAACCCCGACGTCAGATGGAAGTCGAGGGAGGCGCTGGCGTGAGCCGAGGAGCTCCAAGGAGGGCTAGCAGCGAGGCTCGGCGGCCAGAGGTGGGTGGCTGCGTGGGCGGCGACAGTTGGGAGGGATGAGGAAAAAGATAGGGGGAGCATAAGCTTGTGTGGACCCAATTAGCTCGTAGGGGAGGCTGATGGGAAGTGGGGACACGCTGTGATGCGGTCGGAGTGGCGAGGCGAGCGCTATCGGGTGAAGAAGACAAGGAAGGAAGGAGAGCGTAGAGAAAGAAGGGGGAGAACAGAAAGGAGGAGGAGGCAGGCCCGCACGCAGAGAGGGAATAAAGGAGGGCGGGAGAGAGAGGAACGGGGAAATGAGGGCCCGCTACCAGAGAAAAGAAATGGGAGGGGGAGGAGGAGAGAGGAAAAAGAGGCTAGGTCCACATGTAAGAGAGAGAGAGAGAGAGGGAGAATGGAAAAAGAATGAGAGAAAAATGAGAGGATATAGCAATTTTTTGGATTTTGATTTTTTAATTTGAATTTCTATTTCATATTTAAGATTATTGATTTCCAGTTTTGCAGGATATTAAAATTCAAAAATTGAATTTTCAGTTCAATTATTTAGATGTGGTTGTTTGATTCTCGGTTTGAGTTTAAAATTTCAATTTAAGTTTGGATTTGAGTGTAATTTAAAATTGGTTTAGAATTCATAATTCATTGTTTTATATTATTCTCATATCTTTTATTAACACAATTATTATTTTCACTTTGGATATTATTTCTCATTATATTTATTTGCATGTAACAAAACTCAAAAGATTTCAAATAAATATTCAGAAGAAATTTGAATCCCAGCAAAATGCAAGAAAAGTTTTAAAAACTCCATATTTTTGAACACTTGAAATTTAGGATGTTACATGCGGGTTTGCAATGAGGCATTCGGCTTGCCTCGCATAGCGTAGATTTGAGTTTGCCAGTGATGAGATACCATGCCACCCTATCCTCCGATGATGAACTCACGTACTTGTTTTTTACTACACACTTCCCTTGCGTGTATGCCTTTTGTTTCACGCTTTTGTTTCATTTGTTTAATGCGTGTGCTCGAATTGTTGCATGGATTTTTTTTGTTGCAATCTTGTTGTGGGCATTTGCTCGATTTGTTGCAGGCATTTATTTGAATTATGCTTGAATTGTTTCATGTGTGTGTTCAAAATGTTCTTATTTGTTGCAATCTTATTCAGGCAATATCTCGATTTGTTGCAGACGTGTTTAAATTGTTGCAAGAAACATTCTTTTTGTTGCAATGTTATTGCATATTTATTTACTGTATTGAGGTTGCAACTGAAGAAGGATTTTGTCACATGGAATGTGTTTGAATTTGTCGTTTCCTTCCAATGCGATTTTGTTGCGGAGTGCGCGAGGAAGAAACAGGCATGGTTGCCTTTTTGTGATGCATGAACTGGTTTTTTAGAGTGGGTTGGTTCTATTTTATGCGTCATTGCATAACAAAGTTATCGTGCACGAGAGTGGAAATCCGATGGTGTGAATCAATCTGCATTATAAATATCTGGTGATTGATGAGGGTGTACAACGCTAGCACTCGGATCGAACGTACAGACGCTAATCGCTCCTTCTGGAAAATATTGAATTACGAAGAACTGAAAATAATAATGGTAGATCGTGCCTGGCATGGGCTATGAAGTAATCACCTGGGTAATTTTAAGGCCTTTTATGATAATAGTGCTATTTTGTGTAATACACTTTTTGCACCACCGTATACACAAAGGGTGGGCTCGTTCGAGCTATAGCTTTGGATTAAAATTTTGAATTCTGGCTGTTCATAAGAGATAGTAAGGAAAGAGAGATATTCGTGTTCGATTTTGACTGATATAAATAAAGTCGGTATAATGTCTACTACAATCAACTTATAGATCTCATCTTGAAAAAATATATCGTTTGAAAGCTAGTTACTGTAGTATAACCTAAAAGACATAAGCAACAAGCCGCAAAGAATCTAACCTAAGTCGCAAACGACTAACAGTGAACTGATATGGTTTTGACTTCGCCTGGCGTGACAATAGAACATATGAGAAACAGGTTCAAAGCCAATTCATCCTTGAATTATCATCGTAAACAAGTTCAATCCAACATCCAGAACGACACAATAATATAGACCAATTACCGTCATAAACATATTTCATGATGATACAAACCAATCCATCCTGGATGGGACTATTTCCTCAAACCAAGCAACACATCCCTAAAACACCTGTGTTGTTTTGTCCAAACCCCGTGTTCGTGTCTTGACGAATGTGAGTCGCAAAGATAATTTCAAAAAAGAAAGTAAGAAAGAGATGTGTGGAGTAAAATGTATCTTCTTCTTAGGTGTTGCTTGGTGTTGAAATAAGCTGACTTATGACTGAAATTGCACTGCAGCTAGCTGAAATTACGCAGTACCTGATGGTGGCTTATTTGACGTAACTAAATCTAAAAAAAATTAAAATAGAAAAAACAGGTTAGCTCATCATGGACAATGCAAACGAATATGGAAAAAAAGAACCGACAAAAAAGCTCAAGAAAAGCCAAAAAGTTAGAAAAGACGAAATTTAAGAATAGTGAAAAATAAGCCAGAGAAAAAGACGAAATTTAAGAATAGTAAAAAATAAGTTAGAATCCAAAAACTCAAACCAAAAATGAGCGGACCTTAGTGTTGATGCGCTATCCTAAAAGCAACAATAATATACAACACAAGCATGAGAAAGATAAACCTTGCAAATACTCTCCATATTATAGCCGGGGAATGTGCGCGCGGAGAGGCCATCCACGTCGGCATTTTGCCTCCGCGCGCTCGCTCCGTTCGCCGCGTGTCTGATCGAATTTCAGTACGGTCGGGAGTTTTTTTAAGAGGCGAAGCAAACCTTGTTATGGAAAGTTGCATAACAACTCGTTTGTCTCGAACATATAAAGAAACTACCACTGACAACACAGCCTACAATGCTCGCATCAGTTAAACATTATGTCGTAACTGCTAACTCGTCTTGACATTTTAACATCGTGAATCAAAAACTCAAAACCGTGGAGCTCACCATGGCGTGTCAACCTACTAAGTGTAGAGTTTTTTTTGTAGAAGGTTTACCAAGTATACGATTTAGATGACCACCACATCAAGCTAAGTTTTAACTTATGAACAAATGTACAAATAATAGCGTGTGCATGGAGGCGGGATACGTCATATACTCATGTTTCATCCACGACCACAGTTAGAAGACGGAATTGTGTTTTCCGTCAACACCACAGGAAAAGCGGTAAAACGAGATGCGTGCCCAACCAAACCCTTAACCCGGTCAACATCCATCCGACGCGTAGAGGATCCTGTCCCCCTCAACCTGGATCATTCCGTACGTCTATGACAGTGGGCCCCGACGCCAGGTGGAGCCCACTTGCATGGAGCTGAAAGCTCCCCGTCATTAGCCAGATAGCGACAGCGAGGACCCTTCCCCGAAACCCCCTCCCGCTCCCTTCGCCATGCCGCCCGCCGCCGCCGCCGCCGCGACCTCCTTTGCCGCCACTTTCGCCGCCGCCGCCGCGACCTCCCACCGCAGCCTTCGCCTGCCGCTCCGCGGGATCCCCACCCCCCGCCGCGCTGCCGCCTCGATGGCCGTGTCCGCCCCAAAGTCGTCGGCCGCCGCCTCGTTCCTCGAGCGCCGCGAGTCCGAGCGCGCCCTCCACTTCGTCAAGTACCAGGGGCTTGGCAACGACTTCATCATGGTACGCCCTTTTTTTCGAATTTTTTTCCGAGCTACCGTATCGTGAAGTATTCATTTTTTTGGGGGGTTGGGGGGGATGCTGTTGCGAATTCGTGCAATATCTGCTGTTTTACATGCTGTGTTGTCACTGATTTTCTTTTGCTCTGTTTGCTGATTTCTGTTTCGATTTGTAGGTGGACAACAGGGATTCGGCCGTGCCGAAGGTGGCGCCGGAGGAGGCCGTGAAGCTGTGCGACCGGAACTTTGGCATTGGTGCCGATGGCGTGATCTTCGTTATGCCGGGGGTCAGTGACGCGGACTACACCATGAGGATCTTCAACTCCGACGGCAGCGAGCCGGAGGTGAGCGGCCGTTCCATTACAGCACTGGATGCCGTTGCGAGCTGTAGGAAATGTGTTATTCAGCGTTATGTTCATAGTTACGCGTAGCGATTCCTCCACGCTAAAGGCAATGCGTTTATAGTTGAGCTAAGCTTTTGTTACCACAATGTTAATCGCGTGCGACCAGTCTCTGCTGCGAAATTTGTGCCCACATGTGGATGTCTTCTGAGCGTTATCTGCAAAAGGAAACGTGTAGCTGTACAAGTTACTTGGGTTCTTGAAATGTTTGGCAGGGGTAAAGTATATCCTGCAAATCCACTGTGTGTTAGCTGGTTTTATTGCTCACCTTTGTAGATTGGGACATGTACTAGTCTAACCCACAATCAGGATAAATCCCAGAGAGAGTCCCAAGCGCCGAGTGCATTGGTATTCTATCCAATTTGTTGAGGATCTAATCCAGAATCATTCATGCTACTTATTCCATACATGCCCTCTGTGCATAACATGGACTGTTTTACGTTTTTACCAAATTGTGAGGTTGATAGACCTTTTTTTTTTGAAAAGGAGCTTGATAGACTGTAAAACTTAGTTTTATCATGTTACCAATCCCATCATCTAAAGCAGCACTTTTGTCTACATACTGCACACCATATAAAACAATTCTCTTCCAGAGGAAATTAAAGTTCACATGTTGTTATTCCCTTTAGTTGTTCATTTGTTCTGCTTCATGTTTTTTTGTTTGTCTCACCTTATGTCTTTTTTTTTGTTTCAGATGTGTGGTAATGGAGTTCGTTGCTTTGCTCGGTTTATAGCGGAGCTTGAAAATCTACAGGGAACACATAGGTAACAACTCATGCATGGACTTTTCAATATCCTTACATAAAGAGTGAAACAACAGTAAGTACAACCTGTAGATTTCAGCAGTCATTGAAATGCACAAAAGTATACAGAGTCTTATATAAATGAGTTTAATATTAATGTAGTTAATAATTGGACTGCAGCCTGTTCTTTACAGTGGGTGCTAGAAATGTGATGATATAGATGTACCATTCTTTGCAATGGCCCTGAAGTTACATTCTTGTGTTTCAGCTTCAAAATTCATACTGGCGCTGGATTAATTATCCCTGAAATACAAAACGATGGCAAGGTAAATGCCTTTTAGTTTATTTAGTCTTTTTTATTCTTAATTTTGATAGGCATAAACCACCGCTATTTGCTATTCACCTGTCTCAATCTCGAGCAAATGTAAACTATTTGTTTTTATCTCTAGTTGTCTGCTAAGGTATGTTCCTAGTCTGTAACTGATTTCAGGGATGTTTGAAACCTGTGTCAGCTTGCACGCTTCTTGCAATTTGTTATCAACACAAAGTTTTATACATTATAATTGACAAACTGGACTAAGTTTGCACAATTTCAGTATGTATGCCAGAAGAACCTAGTTCTGTCAGATAGTAAGCATTCTATAAAGCTGGTTACAATTTGCACAATTTCAGTTGTATGCTAAAAGAACCTAGTTAAGTCATATAGTAAGCATTTTGTACTGCTGGTTACAATTTGCATGCCAGAAGTACCTAATTAAGTCATAGTCATACAGTAAGCGTTTTGTACTGCTTGTTACAACCTTACATATTTTCCAAGATTTTGCAATTTTCTTGGATACGTTAAGCTATTAAAATCCCCAGGCTTGTTTCTTGGCTCTAGTAGCCTTGAGAGTATTCCCTTCCTACCAAGCTTGAACCATTAATTAACCCATTCTTGTTGAATATGGCTCCCTCCAAGTCTGAGTTTATATTGTTGATATAATCACATAGATTATCTTGTTTACAGGTAAAGGTTGATATGGGCCAGCCCATCCTTTCTGGAACAGATGTTCCCACAAAACTGCTGCCCACCAAGAATGAAGCTGTTGTTCAAGCTGAATTGGCAATTGATGGGTTAACATGGCATGTAACATGTGTTAGCATGGGCAATCCTCACTGTGTCACATTTGGTTCAAAGGAGTTAAAGGTAATTGATTTGCAAGTTCAGATTCCCTGCCTTTCAAATTGCTTTTTGTCAAAGTTCAGAATTTCGTTATGCTTACCAAATTTCATCTCTGCATTTTATGAATCCAAATATGCACAAAAGGTTCTTGGAGCAAAGACCTATCAGTTCATGTGGACCTCCTAATGATCCATTATGGGGATAGCCTTATGAAAACAATTCATTCTTTTACACATCTCCATACAAAGTGTGTTTGCTTATGCCCCAAGGTCTACAGTCTAGATGAATTTCATGAGTTTTAGTCCTACCATGTCATGTTGTATTTCATACACCAGATTTTTGAAATTTGAACTTGTTAATTATTAAAAGCAGTGAACCAGTGGTTTTTGTGATCTGTTTTGTTCATTACCCATTATCACGTAGAATCGTTGCTATCACTTGCAATAAATTTGTGGAAACATCTATGCTGTATGCTTCCAGGGAGCTAGGGAAGTTTTCTTAAGATACTTCATTATGGCTTTGTTATTGTTTATTTTGAGGCCATTTGTACAGGTTTAGCTAGCAAGTTTCTCCTAGCAACCTTGACTGCTGTGAATTTTGCCGCAAGTGAAAAGATTGCTATGTTGGTTGAACTGTATTTGCTAAGAATCATGTTTTCATTTGCCTATCTGGGCTGTCCACATAACAGTTGATACTTGATTCTTGTCTTGGCTGGACCACAGGTTTTGCATGTTGATGATTTGAAGCTTAGTGATATTGGTCCTAAATTTGAGCATCATGAAATGTTTCCTGCTCGCACCAACACAGGTGACTCTTAATTAGTTCATTTTTATGCCACTATATGCTTCTATGTATATGTCCTTGCATTTGAGTTTTGTTAAAAAAGTTTTCCTTCTGCAGAATTTGTACAGGTCTTGTCTCGCTCACACCTCAAAATGCGAGTTTGGGAGCGTGGTGCTGGTATAATTGATGTTCCCTTAATCTTCCTTGAGTTTTATAGGATAGACCTTGTGCTTGAACTTCATAATGTCTTTTTTTCCCTCTTTGTATGTTAAAAAAGTTACACATTTTTTAGTCCTAGGTGTCAATGTGTCATCAGTACCAAAGCATTAATCCATAATGTAAATAGCTCTAGTAGCACCCCCAGATCCTGGGTTCGACTCAGGCTGGGGGCAAAAAAATCCCCTCGCTTGCCCCATAAGCCAAAGCACAGGCCGAAAGGCTCGCCCAATCGCTGGTCGTTAGGGTCAGGGCCCAGGTCGTCTGGGCCGAGCGTTAGCTCCCCTAGGCGCTCTCACTTGGGCTGATGCCGCTGTGTCAGGGTGGGGCAAGGGTTCGGGGATTTTCTCGATCTGTGAGAGGATCTTTCTTCTTAAGCTAATGCCGGGGGGTGTCTTGTACCCCTGCAGGTCGAGTTTTTTTTAAATAGCTCCAACGTATGTAAAGAGTTTCAGTGAGATCTTTTTTTAATCTCCAGGCATTTATCACACGGACTGGATATAGAAAATAAACTTTATGATTTTGACTGTAGGAGCAACACTTGCTTGTGGGACTGGTGCTTGTGCAGTTGTTGTTGCAGCTGTTCTTGAGGGCAGAGCTGAACGGGTTTGCCCTTTCTTTTGTTGTTTGCACTGTCAGTTTTATCTCTACTATACCTTATGTGTTCCTTTTTTTGTGTTACAGAAATGTGTAGTTGATCTGCCTGGTGGGCCTTTGGAAATTGAGTGGAGGGAGGATGACAATCATGTTTACATGACTGGTCCTGCAGAGGCTGTCTTCTATGGATCTGTTGTTCACTAGGTCAGTTTGTGTGTAACTTCTTTATGCGGGCCTAAGATTTTATAAGATATTGCTCATTATAACTTATAAGAAAGGGCAAGTCACAGTTTAACAGTTTTACATGACAGTAGTTACGGAGTGAGGAATTACAGGGAAATAACTTTCTGACCTGTGACCTCTCTAAGGAATATACAGTTACTGTAGTGTGAGGGATGGAGGGAGAGTGAAGATAAGCAGGAAAGAGATATGCCTTCCGTCATCTGTTATGAATGAATAGGATGTTGCCAACTTGTCATCAAGGATTTTTCTCAATATATTGTTGTTGACTTTTTTGGAGGGAATACAGAAAGGGTGAGCCCAACTGTTAGTAAATTACTTTCAAAGTGCCCGTATGTTGCAACGGATCACAAATAAAATACCATAAGTTCTAAACTCTAAAAAAGAAAATAATGTGAGTTTTCCTGTATACATGATGTAAAAAACAAATATTAAGAATTCAATTATATGCTGCCAATTTATTCTGAGCTACTAATATTAAACCTTCCGGTATGTGTTGCCAATTTATTGCAGGCTACAATGTAAAACCATTCCAACTAATCATAAGAAAAACACTTTTCAGTACAAAGTTGAAATATCGTCAAAAAAACACCATATTGTGTGAGATCCCAAACAATAGAACAAAGAAGAATGTAAGCTCTGTAACATTCAACTTCAATTTGATCAATGTGAAAATCTCACATACATAAATTCCATACAAACAACATGAAAGGTGAAGCTCAGTTGGTTAGTGGATGGAGGTGGTGGGATGGCCAATGTGGAGCTCAGTCTTTACGTCCCAACAAATGGTTCTTGTGTTCGAACCTCAAGACTGGTTATTAATTTTTTAATTAATCCCATTTGTCACACCACCAACTCAATTATTGATAGGCGTATATAGGAGTAAAGATGTCAAGTATAAAGACAACCTGTTCCTGCTCCTTTAGCTTGTTCACGAACTCCATGGTCTTCTCCAAGTTGGCCATCATATTGTCGAGTAAGGACCATATTTTCTCGTTGCTAGTCATCAACATATCCAAGGGAGATAATTCAGAATCGGAAGTCATGGTGAGTGGTTCTGATACCAAATGTTGTGGTCGGTGTTGGTTGGGTATGGGTTCGAGGACCGAGGATAGGGTACTCGCCCTTGATCAGCCGGCCATACCGCCGTCAAGGCTTTGAGGCCTGTTGAAGAAGAGAGCGAGACTAGAAAACTTTATTTCTTTGCTTAATGATAATAGGTACAATGTTGTCCTGTTTATATGGATGGCTAAACTTGACCCCAAAGAAATATATCTGTATATTGAGAGAGCTAATCCCTAATAATAGGAAATTTATCTTTAATACATGAAACAATCTAAAAGGAAATAAGCCAAATAATAAAGAAACTACTTATTATATTCTTAATCCGCAATATACTGGCCAACAACCCAATTTTGTGCGCTTTACAGTACCCGCGGGTACTGTTCACGTGTTCCTACAGTAGCCGTGATACTGTTCATGCATGGATGCAGTATCCGCGTGGTACTGTTTGCGGTTGCTGCAATGCTAGCGGTACTGTTCGCTCGTCTACTATATGTACGCCGAGATTTTAGGCCATAGCACTAGAACACTAAAAAGACACCACAAATACCCTTAACAGTTAGCATGCTGCATTGCATACCCACTGTATATTTGTTAACTGAATTAATGCGATAGTTGTAATGACATGTGCAAGTTAGTAGTTATTTTAAGTGAGATGAAGCTCTTTTTTTGGCCTACTATTTAACCTAGTATAAAGATTTCATTGGATAACAAATCCTTCTTTAAACCATGATGCCATTGCACTATTTTGTTATTTGCTAATTAATGTATTCATGCTTGCAAATGCTTACCAACTTACAAAACATTTTATGCATTTTCATGAATTAGTTTTCTTTTTATGCAAGTCGTAAGCATGCTGTATTGCATGCCCACTGTATACTTGTTAATTGGATTAATGCAATAGTTGTAATGACATGTGCAAGTTAGTACTTATTTTAAGTGAGATGAAGCTCTTTTTTGTGACCTAATATTTGACCTACTATAAAGATTTCATCGTGTAACAAATCCTTCTTTAAAACATGATGCCATTGTACTTTATTGTCATTAACTAATCAACTTATTCAGTGTGCAAATGCTTACCAAACATTCTTTTTTATGGAACTTACCAAACATTTTTAGGTCCTGGGGACCAAGATGGAAAGGTTTGCCACAACTAGGAGCCTGAGAGATTGATTATAAGGTCCATCAAACCACTGTTCTGTTACCAGTACCGCTCCTTTTGATGTTGTTAATTATCGCTGCTTGCTATGGGCAGCATTAGAGGGCTCCTTTTGAAGCATTCTAGTGTTTTTAATCCTTTGTACTCCTTTAGTCTGTCAGGTTTGAACCTATGTGATTTATAGACCTCTCCTACCTTTTGTTCTTTCTTTTCGATGGCAATAAGCTGGTGCTGCTATGAAAAGCTTGAATATTGTTCTCTACAAGTTTATCTTGATTTACTGCAGAATGGTTCAGTGTACCTGTTATTTCGTGCGATGGATGTTGTCTATTTCTGAGTTCTGGCAGCATGGGCTATTGGTCATGGTTAATTGGCAACTGCAACTACTAATGGAGTGTCACATTAAGTGTATGTAGAATTGTTTGGCTTTTGCTCTGACTGACTTAAAAGAACACTTCTTTCATTCCAACTTGAAGGCTGTAAATTTGTGGGTATTTGCAGAATTTTAACATCAATGGATCAGCATTACTGTCCTGCCAACTGTGCCTATCCTGAAGCTACATTTGATTTTCAGTCCTGCTCTAACTGTTAACTGACTTAGATATTATGTTGACATGTTATTGGTCATCCTTTCGACTTGTTATTAGTCATTTTTGACTGGCAAGCAAAGTTACCAGTGAAAATTTCATATTGATGGGCACACAGAATTACTTTGTTTTTGTTGAATCTAGCTGACTCAATGGCTGTGGTTTGCAGGTTTTGAGGGGAAGGAATAAGTATTATATACCTATCCCCGTGATATGTTGGATATTAATTCATGTTTGCTAGTTAACATTTTAAGTATCTCAGGAGCTATCATCTTATCAAATGTTTTCAACGAGTGGTTAAAACCTAGTGCCTCGTACCCTGCATATATAAAATGCCTAACAAGCATTTAAGTCGAATCAAGAACTGATATCATTGTGTTTACAAAAAGAGGAAAGAAACGACACAACACAAGTTTGAGGATATAGCTGTCCTTTTACGCATTGTATGTGTTTTTATTTGAAAACTATTGTGGGAGTTTGGATCTGTTTGCTCCTAGCTGCTGGGAACGCCTTTCCATGTATTATGTAGATTTGCCAGAAATGGAAGCCATGTATGTTGTGTCTCTTGTGTACTAAACATCAGTGATGAAGCATATCCGTGAACTCAGATTGTGCTAATTTATTCATCGTGTGATCTTTTAGATTTTCTAGTAACACCTCTGTGTGCAATAAAATTTTAACACGTTGTCTCTTGGATTCTCTGTTTTAAACTTTCAATTACAGGATTGTCAAAGCTTGTTGCTCTCCTACTTGTAGATCCATTACAGAACAATTGAGAAAAAACACCGTGATCAGCATTTATCCTGTTGATGGTCTCTTCACTTTATGACACTGGTGTTCTTTATCTTGTTTTTCTTTTAAATTTCCCTTCATGTTGCACTCAATTCATCCATGTGTATATCTCCAGTAACATTTCCTTGAAGTATTTTTTACAGGCTTACTTTTTTTTTGTCATATTTTGTATTTTTAACTGGCCCTGCTAAGTCAGCATTATTAGTTCTCTTTGAAGAGCATGGCGCAGGGGAAACTAGAAAAATAAATCCACAATTCGTCCTATCCCCAACAATGCTACCCCAGTTTTTGATTTTCCTGGAGGCACCATATGGCTGTAATGGTTGAGTCCAGGTGGTTAAGCACTAGGAATTTATTCAATTAAAAGATAATGTAAGGTTAGGCTATGCTCAATATGACTTTTTTTGTGGCTTATGGCTGAAAAACACTGTAGCTGGTTGAAAAAACACTGTAACTGACAGATGTTTATTTAACATAATTAAATTTAAAAATAGAAAAAACATATTAGCCCATCACTTATAATGTAAACAAATACGGAAAAAAAAGAACCGGCAAAAAAGTTCAAAAAAAGCTAAAAATTCAGAAAAAGATGAAATTTATAAATAGTGAAAAATAAGCCAGAAACTAGAAGCTGAAGTCAAAACGAGCGGGGCCTGCAGGATCGATTTCACTAAAATAGACGTCACAAAGTTGGAACCGGATCCTCTGAAGTCGCGTACGGCGACTTCAGAGTGCAGTCGAATCTGAGCCGTTCGATCCGAAAAGAACGGACCAAATCGGTTTTGCTACAGTAAAATTTCCTGTAGCTACAGTAAATTTTTACTGTAGCTACAGGAAATTTTACTGTAGCAAAACCGATCTGTGCCGTTCTTTTCGGATCGAACGACTCAGATTCGACTGCACTCTGAAGTCGCCGTACGCGACTTCAGAGGATCTCATTTGCACAAAGTTATCGATACAGGCCACTTATAACCACCTTTTAATTCCCCTATCACAGTGAAGTTTTTTTCCCCTTCACGCGTGACCTTCAAAGCTTGCTTAACTACTAAGTGCAAACCTAGCTTTCATGAAATAAAAAAATTGGAGTCGAATGCTAATATTTTTTTCCTAAAGAAACAAAAAGCATAAAAGACAGTCCACTCACTCTTTTCTTAACCTGTCTTCTCCTTGCAGGCCAGGAGATGATGTGCACATTGTAGTCCATTCCATGAACGAAACAGACGCCTTTTGCTTGCTGCTGCTGTTCATGGGTGTGTTTCAGAAGTTTTCTGCGGACTAGATTTGGCATGCTTAGATAAAAAAAACTTTACTCCATCCATTTCGAACTATATGGCCAATGCACACTTTTAGGGTCAAATCAAACATTGCAAACTTTGGCCAACAGTTGGTCCATCAATCTATAGGTTTGGTCATGTAAAACTAAGACAATGTGTACTACTAGAGTCAAACATAGTAGTAATATTGTAGTTAATACTAATATACTGCAATATAGATTTATTGTCAAAGTTCAATTTTGAAGACCGTTCAAAGAAACTGGGCCTTTTACCTTTAAACAGTGGGAGAACTATATTTTAGTACAGCACTCTTGGTTCTGTGCCTATCTTTCTAGTAGCATTCATGGGTACACATTTCCTTCCTTGAAACACGGTTGCTAGGTCGAAGGTAGTCACCAGGGCCATGAACCTGCCTCAGCTTTACTTGAACTGTTATTTTCACGTTTTGGAATTATGTCATGTGGATAAATCATCTTTTTTGTTCTTGACTTGCATTATTTGTGAGAATTTGCTCTCTCTGTTTCCTAACCATGCATCCTGAAATCTATCTATCCAGCTCTAGGACTTGAATGAGATGATGTTCATATGCGTGAGGGATTAGGATTTATACTTAAAGAAATGCTTCTGAATGTAGAGTTAGGTTTAAGAAACCCTTCTAAATATAGAGGAATTTCTTTTCAGTATGACTTATAACTTATAGTTTTCCTCGAATAAATAAATAGGATAATTTCTTTACCGTCGTTTCGAAGCGGTTTATCGGGACAGCCTTTTCAAAGCAACTTATCGACATTCGGTTTGTTCGCATAAGTTCTCACATTAGGATCAAAAGCCATTAGCTACAGCCACAAGCTATCAACCGCAGCTGAAAAGAATATAGCCAAATTGAAAGCCTGGTTTTACCGCAGTTATTCTTATGTCTTGTTTGCTTTTCTGGAGATCTAGTTCCATGAATTCTTACCATGGCCCTTCTTTTGTTGGATGAGACTGTAGTATTTTTACCTTGAGACTTGGTGGCTCCTAAGAGCTATGCCTTTTGCTTTTCCTATTCCACTACTTGCAAGTTGTTATGGACTACTACAATATACTGAGAAGGCAAGATGGGAAGCTCTATCGGAGCACCAGTTCCAATTGACTTCTCTTTGGTAAATAGCTTGTTGCTTCAAGCCATCAACTCAATTGACTTCTCTTTGGTTAATAGCTTGTTGCTTCAAGCTAGCCATCAACTAGCCCATGCATTGTACAAAGCAATCCTCACCGGTTTACCTGCATTGGTTAATATTATTGTACTACATTTCCAATTGAATCAGCATAATCTTCATCTTAGTAACAACCTTTCTGGACCCAACCTGTAGAAAGCATCTAAGTTGAGATACGACCTTCTAAGTTCTAACCATATTGAAGTGATACTTGATCAATAGAAAAGTTTCACAGTAGAGAGCTGATTATGCCGTGAATACAGAGTGCCCTTGGCCTTGCACTGCATACTCCAAGGACCTAGTGACATAAGCTGCCTAAAGCACACTAGGTACTAGATGGATACATACATATAACATGAGCATACCTGCGATGCTACATAGATATAAATATTTAGATCCACGCAAATGGCTGTTTCTACAAAAGCACTTCACTTGTGCTAGGTAATCTGATCCAATATATATGGCTTCAGTAACAGGGCCATGTTGATGTCATCATCCATCTTCCAGCATGGCTTAGGGCAGTAGTAATCCCACACAGGAGACGGCGGCAGCAGATCGCCGGAGAGGCTGCCGCATGCATCGTCCTTCCCTTGGTCAAAGCCCAGCCCTGTGGGCGAGGCTGCCTCTGGTGCCTCCATTTCCATCCATATCTGATCCATGGGATATCCATCCATGTCAGCAGGGGTGCCCTTCAGGATGCTTGTGATGCAGCTACTGCTGCCACCATGAAGCTCCTGTTCGTCTATTCCAGTGATGGATGGTGCCTCCGGATGGCAGGATTGGTACGTCAGTGAAGACGAGGACGACGAGCGTGACATGTTGCTCTTCCCCTCCTGTGCTTTCTTCCTCATGTGTGTCCTCCAGTAGTTCTTGATCTCGTTGTCCGTGCGCCCTGGCAGGCGCCGTGCTATTCTGGACCACCTATGGGAAGAGAGACCACCTGAGTTGTCGTTCATTGTAGCAGATAAATCTATCGCTACGTCCTTAATTGAGATTATCTTCTGGATCAAATCAAACCTGTTTCCCCACCGAGCATGGAGCTCGAGGATGAGGCGCTCTTCATGGGGAGACATGCGCCCGCGCTTGAGGCCAGGGTGGAGGTAGTTGACCCACCGGAGGCGGCAGCTCTTGCCTGTGCGGTTGAGGCCTGCATGGAGATATCACAGGGGGTGAAGCAAGAAGAGAGCCGGTTAGAGAAGGTGGCATTTCTTGTTGCGACTTGGCGCGGAAGACTTCAACATAGCTACCTAATTTTTGGATCCCCCACCCTTCGAACCTGATACTTTGGCAATGAAATCCCAACGGCGTTCACCGAACAGACGGACAGTGCATACCAGTTGCAGGTCCTCCTGCTCTGTCCACGGCCCTTTGCGTGTCTCTTCTCTCACTGTCACCATACCGACCACACGATATGATGACAGTGCCCTAACGCTGTTCTCTAGCTCCTACCTTCTATCGGTCTTCTCGCTCTATCCTTCCTTCGCGTGCTTGTGGGCTCCAGTTTCAGGGTGAGATCCTCGATGAACTCCAGTCTGTTTGGAACAAGAAGAAGACGACGACGAGTCGACGACGACTACTAGTAGGGAGAGGAGGAAGGCACTTTGTCCTAGTTGCCTAATGGTTTGGTGGCTTCTGCCTCTCATTTATAGGCAAGAGAGGGGTCTCATGGCGGTCACCTGATGAGGTGGGTGTGATTTGGAGCTCCCCTGAAGATCAATAATTTGCTTGTCCTCAGATTCCAACTGGTAAAAGTAGCTTTTCAATTGGCTCATGCTGCGCCATACTGTATGCCGACTTCTTAGGTGTGTGCATGTTAGGACGTCCACTTTCTTGGTGTATGTAGTTCATTGGTGCTTCCAGTATATGCCTGCTTTCTGCTTACAAATTATACATTAATGCTGATGCATAGTACAAGTAAATTTTGTTAATGCTGGATGTGTTTCGAAATCATCAACTTCCTAGCTATTTCTTGTTCATAATTCTACGTGAAACTTCTTAGCTTTGGTCATGTACGCCTTCTAGAAATGTACTTTTAAATTTAGTTGAATATAGGATGTTAGCTACCAGTGGCTACCACTAATACCGTACTGGACTGGTATACAAATACTGGCCAGTATAAATAAAAAAAACTGCTCACTGGTAATAGCTACCTGGTAAACTTTTTAAAATTCAAACACAAACGTTGCTTTTGCACAAACGAGTCACCAAATATTTACTGGTTCACGCCAGCACTGGCTGGAAACCTCTATCAGGCTGCTAGCCAGAACTGCCTACTTTTACTTGATTTTAGACCTTTTAACTTTAGGTTTGTAAAAAGTATTTACCTATCTTACAGTAATATGATGATTCTGCTGCTTTCTTGTTTCCATTACTTCTTTGATGGGATTCTTTTTTGTTTCTAGAGAAGGAAAATGTAACATCCTGATTTTCAGAGCCTTTTTGAAGCTTTTAAAATAAAATTCACCATTTGAATTTTTCTGGAATTAATTAAAGCTTAATTGGAATTTTTATCAAATAAAAAGATTTAATATGATTAAGTTAAACATTAACATTTGCCAAAAATATTTTATTTGAGTTCCTTGTGTCTCAAGGAATTTATTGGTATTTTTCTGGGTTTTTCTGGATTTATTTGCTATTTTATAGAGCTCAAAAGTATTTATTTGAATTTCTGGAAAAAGAAAAAGAAAATCCTAAAAGCCAGGTGGGCCGCAGCCCACCCAGCCGGCCCAGCCAGCCGCCCGCCCGGCCTGCCCCGCCCCCGTGCCACGCGGCACGCATCCGTGCCCGGCCCGCGCCCCTCCGCTCGATGTGCGCCACGCGCCGCCCATCCCCGCTGCCGCCTTGCCCGCGCACCATCGCTGCCGCTCGCTCGCCCGGTGCCACTGACGGGTGGGGCCCACCTGTCAGGCGTCGTTTCCGGGAGGGACTCGTCTCCGAGTCCGGCTCGAACCCGCCGTCACCGCCTTCCTTTCCCGTCGCCGCCCGCGCGTAACCGAGCTGAACTCCGCCCCCGTGTTCATCGTGGACACCTCGGGACCGGGGTATAAAAGGGGTCGAGCCCCCGAGGTTCCCCTTATGGCTTTTGGCTAATTTTTTTGAATTTTAGCTGTTTACGAAAGAGATTATGGAGAGAGAGATACTCAATTGTAATTTTGATTGATACAAATGTTGGGCTTTTAACGTGTACTACAATTAACTTGTAGACCTCGTCTTGAGAAAATACTCTATTTAAAAGTTAGATACTGTAGCAAAAGCCAAAAACCGCTTTTATAAGCCGTTGGGGACTTTCTAGGATTTTAGATCAAACAATCAGAGTTGGGGACTTTTGTACATTAAACTAAGTACACCAAAGATCTACTTTGTCACTTTGACATGAGATTAGTCAAACCAATTTCTACTCCCATGGGGTCTACGACTGTGTTGGATCCAGATGAAGATGGTGAGCCTGTTGATCAAAAGGAATATAGAAACATAATTGGCTCTCTTTTGTACCTCATCACTACAAGGCTAGACATACACTTTGCTATGTGTTTATGTACTTGCTTTCAAGCTTCTCCACGTGCTTCACATCGTCAAGAGGTAAAGCGAATTTTTAGCTATCTTCAATCAATTATGGAATTTGGCTTATGGTACTCTTCGTCCTCTTGTCTTATTCTTAGAGCTTATTTCAATGCAGACTTTGGGGTTGTCGAATTGATAGGAAGAGTACTTCGGGTACATGTCACTTTTTAGGCACATCTCTTCATGGGTTTCTAGGAAACAAGTGTCAGTTGTACTTTCCACTGCTGAGGCTGAATACATGGCTGCTGCTTCTTGTTGCTCTCAATTACATTGGATGATAGCTATTCTTAAGAATTTTGGCCTAGAATTGGGTAGTGTTCCACTTTTCTGTGATAACACTAGTACGATTAGTATTGCTAAAAATCTCGTGCAACATTCAAGAACCAAACACATTGATATTCACTACTATTTTCTCAGAGACTATGTGGAAAAGGGAGATGTTGTCTTGCACTTCATTGATTTTGATTCTTAAGTTGCTGATATTATCACCAAACTGCTTGATTCTTCTCGTTTTGCTCAATTGCGGAGTGATTTAGGTGTATTGCATCCTATGGGATTATTCTAAGAGGGAAGCTTAGTATTTAAAATTTTAGAAGCTTTGTTTATTATGCTTATCAAACAATTCATCAAGTCTAAGCCATTGCAATCAAATGAGTGGTAGAGCTTTCTTTTTCATATTCACTCATATGTTTTGTAGCTCTGGTCATGACTGATGTTAATTAACCTGCAACAATTGAACTAAATCATGACATGGAAGAACACTTTGACTAGATTGATTATAGATAGTACTTTGTGATTTCATTTAAAAGGATTAGCATGATTTTGAGTCTTATTTTAAATCTTGGCTTTGAGACTCGTATGTTTCATGTTGCAATCTTTTATGATCACTCAAGTTGGCATATTATACAAAAGAAAAGGACACAAAAAGTGCACAATGAAAAGATATATGCTTCAAGCATGCCATGGTCAAATAAAAGAAAATGCACAAAAATTATACAAGTGAAAAGAAGTATGCTTCAAGCATGCCACCATTAAAACAAAAAAAAGATGCTTCAAAACATGTTATCAAGAAAAGAAGTATGCCACATGCCTAAGACTCGAGTGTAGATCAATAGGTTGCTACATGAGACTGCTAACTCGCCTAGATTTAAAACCTGCTTCATTTTTTAGACTTTGACTTTTTGGTGTGATATCTCATTGTGGTTTTATAATTGGTTTGGTTATTGTTGCAATGCTTGTCGTTAATATAAATTGCTTAATCACGATAAAAGACCTATTTTGACATTGCTATATGATATGTGACTTTATATAGTCTAGGTAGGTCTACTCAAACAGATGGCTTATTCAAACTACTAAATCAATGCAAACTGACTTGGAGAACATATAAAGCTTCTAGATGTTTACTCTCTTTGCGCCTTTTTAGAATTATTCCCACTTTGGAGCTCTTGATGATTTCATTGCTAAAGGGGAAGAAAAGTAGAAGAAAGGGGGAGAAATAGAAATTAGATTTGCTCTCTATGCTCTTTTGAAATTAAATTTTTTCTCTGTGCTCTTTTGGTTGTGGTTAGGTTCTTTTGCAAAATTCTCTCGCAAATTCTTTTATTTGAGTGTTTTTCCAGGTGTTATCAATGTATTCATCAAGGGAGAGATTGTTAGACCATGTGGATGGTCATGATTAAAAGTGATGATGAATGATTGACATTTGGATTGCTTTGGAATTTGTGTTTGTGAAAGTTTCGGTCGATCACACTTGAAGGTTGTAAGTCCGAGTGGTTTTGGTCACGTACAAGTGTTTTTGGTCAACTTCAAGTGATTTTGATCAGCTTTGAGTACTTTCAAACCAGTCTGAATAGTTTCATTCAATTGGGAGGTTCTTAGTGTCCTGATTAACCAGTTCAATTGGTTTCAAGTGGCATTGGATGGCTTTCGAGTAACAGCAGAGCGTCGAATGGTTTTTGAGTAGCTTTGGTGTATTGGACGGTGTCTGAGTAGCTTTGGTGCATCGAACGGTGTTCGAGTGGCTTTGGAAGATCACACGGCTGAATGATCATTGGGCTTCAACCACGGTAACTCAACAATGTCATTCCAATCATGATGGACTTCAACCACATCCTGCTTCGACCACGGTAAGTAGACCACAATAGAATGACCTTACTTGATTGATGATGGTATGCTATAGGACACCGGTCGTAAAGTACATGAAACCGGTCATAAGCTACAAGGAATCGGTCGGTGGTCGTAAGATCATCTGCTCAGGTATTTGTTCATGGTCGTAGCTACAATACTTTTTCATGGTCATAGACTTTCATGGTTGGTACTCGATAGTCGTAGACTTTACTGATTGGTAATCATAGATTTCACTGGTCGGTAGTTGTATATCTTTCTTATCGGTGGTGTTAGACTTTGGGAACGATACTCATAGATTTCATTGTCGGTGCGAGTGCTTTACTTCTTATGATCTTCAAGTACTTGAAGTACTCGTGTGAGGCCAGTGGGATTATTGGCTGGTGTATGGCGGTCAGGTGGTCTTGGTACTCGGTAGTCGGAAGGGCTTGGTACTCGATGGTCGAAGATCTGTAGTCATGAGTGTTGCGATTGGTTGTCAGAGACTTGCGGTATGTGATCGGTAGCGATTGGTTGTCTAAGACTTGCGGTATGTAATCGGTAGCGATTGGTTGTTTGAGACTTGCGGTATATGATCGGTACTCGGTTGTCGGTACTTGTTGGTTCCCTGGTCGGTTGCGATGATGTTATTCCTGAATGTTTTGAGTGGAGCAATGGTATTTCTTGAGTACTTGTGGTTTTTGAGTACTTATTGAGCTAGCAGTCGTAATGTGTTGTCTGAGGTTGAGTTTTGGAAAGTGATGGTTTTAGCGGTTGTAATGAGTGATTTTAGACTGATTTCTGGAGAGCGATGATGTGAGTAGTCGTGGTTGACCTGGTTGATGATGATGGATGGTTAAAGGTGTGTTTTGAGTGTGTGTGCTGATAACGGTCAAGTTGTGAAGAACTTGTGCTAGGAAAATGTTTCTTTGGTCTTTGCATATGCAGGTGAGCATGGAGACGATCATGGTCAGTGATGAGGAGGACTGGGACTAGGATAGGGAGATCTGAGGTCCAGACAGTTGAGGATATCACGCGAGGTGGTCGGGCTAATGCTGGAGTACATGGAGATCAAAGGTGGTGATACATATAAAAGCTACGGGCGGTGCGGTCCTAGAGGCTTGAACACGAAAGTTGATATTACGAAATGGAGCTATGAGAGGTGCGTTCTTGGAAGTTTTGTCACGTGTTGGATTAGGAGTTGTGAATAGAGTCCATAACTAGAAAGAGATAAAGTTTGATTAAAACCTGTGTTAGGAAGGGTTTTGAGTCCCTTGATTTGAGGAAGAGATAAGATTATTTGTTCGTGTTTGACTCGAACACGGTGTAAGGCACTAGCATATAAAAGTACAGGTAGGCTAAGGATTTTAGCATGGCTTTTGCGAGGCGTCTGTGTGCTAGGGTTTTTAGGGGTGCTTGTGAGGGCACTTTGTAACTCCACGTAAACTCAGCAATAGAGAAGATCTTGAATCAATCTGGTTCATGAGTTCTAGTGATTGCTGTTTGGGTGAAGCATATGACTGTGAGTGAAGTTGTGCAATGAGTGTTCGTTCAGGCGGTCGACTTTGTCATCGACTACGTAGAGATTTGACGAAGTGAAGGAGATCATTCACCCCCTCTAATAGCGCCATACGATCCTATAGTTGAGTTGTTGGTTTTGGTAGTATTAGTCATGGGTTTCCATGCACATGTGAGTCATGGTGTGTCCACGCATATATTTTGCTAATTAAGAGTCAAGTGCATGTCATTTGTGCTCAGACGCAGATGTACGATCTTGGTGACAATGTGTTGGGCATCGTATCTTCGTAAAGAACGATCGGTGGCAATTTGGGAAATTGTTCAATACCAGATGGAGTCATGGTTTGCAAAACTACAGCGTTGGCCTAAATAGTTTAGGTAACGACTTTGTCAATGGAGTGTCATATCAGGCTTATGGAGCCTTGTGAAGTTGTGCTTTGAAAAGGTGCAAATGTGTGAGAGAGTAAAACCTATTTATGTATGAGTAACTGGGTTTCCCCATATGTATGTGGTGTGATCCACTATGGAGTGCCTGGTAGTTACAGTAAACAGAGGTGAGAAGACTCCACTATATAAGCCCTTGTGTTGAGAGAGAGAGAGAGATCGAAGAGAGTTGGCAAAATTAGGGTTAGAGTTTTCTTTTATTGGAGGCTTGTATGTGTGTGTGCGCTCTAGGCTTAGAGATCTGTCCTCCAGAGGGAGTAGCTGCAAAATATTCCTCTCCAAGTAAAATGAACATCCAAAGTTTTCCGAAGTGAGTTGTGCCATGAATCCCTTCTTGTTTCTTCAATTTGCTTGGATTTCTTATTTGGACATCTCTCTTCTTAATCTTTCCTGGTGTCAAGGAGGTGTAAGATGTGGAGATATCTCTTGGAGATCAGATCCCATCTATTTAGACGCATGGAAGTTCTTGAGTTTGACTGGTTTTCCTCAAGAAAGGTGATTTGGGATTTTGTCTTGTGGGCAATTTAGATTGAATTCATACTATGATCTAGTTTGCTATGATATGTGAGAACTCATCTATGGTAATCTAGACCATGAAGGACTCATAGCAAGAGTAGATTAAGATTTCCCTTTTTTGCCTGATTTTGGTGCAATCTTCCTTGTTTTGGATAAGGGTCAAAACTTTGTCAATGATCTTCAAGATCCATGATTGGAATATATTCCTAACATCCTAGAGAGGGTTTGTGTCAAGTTTCATTGCATTGGATCAGTGGTTTCAGAGATGACTCTTTTATTAGATCATGTGCATTGCTGATTGCACTGTTCTTCGACGAGCGGTCAGATCATAAGGACCTGAGCAGTCAGACTGGAGCCTCAGGCGGTTCAACTGCCAGGTGGTTAGACCGATGCCGTGTGTGGTCCAATTGCTAAGCAGTTAGATTGGAGGTTTGCCGATGGTCAGACTAGAGTGTTGTAGGCGGTTAGACCAATTTGTGATGCAATGTCTCTATGGTTTTGGTTGTTGGCTTTGAGTGCTTGGGAGTTTGCGTTTCTGCTTTTTGTCATTATCGATACTTGGGGGAAGATTTTGTAAGAGTCATTCACCCCTCTCTAAGTGGCCATACTCGATCCTATGGTATTCTAGAATTTTAGAACTGTTCACACTTTTGGCATTGTAGCCCAATTTTTTTTTTCAAATTTAGCCGCTAAGCCCCTGTTTTTGCAAAAATAGCCGTGTCCCTGAGTTCAGAAGGCATATGCGAAACCTGTCACCTACTGCACCACCAGAACTCAACAAGAACGGGTGGGCATGACAGCTGGAGTGAGCTCAACAAGCGAGGGCACGCGTCATATTAGCCGGAGCCCGTAGCCTATCGAGCTGTTGAGCCTCGATAGCGGCCTATTGAGCTAGGCAAGCACAGTAGTGCACTGCCAAGCATTGGTAGCTTGGCAGGTGGCCTTGCGCATGAGGGAGAGGGGGCTTGGCTGGGGTGGCAGAGGGAGAATTTTGCTTGGCTGACCTCGACGATGCAGTGCGACGTGATGTGTGGTTCCCGTTTTATTTGGCCAGGGATTCTACGACCCTCTGTGCCCGCATGCACCCGCATGGGAATGTCGTTTGCGAACAACTTCCTACGGGCATAAATGGGAGGCCTCACGGTCTGCCCTCATACAAAGCCACACAGCTCAATTTATTTCCTACCAAGCGAGAGAGCAGTGAGGGAGAAGAAAGAAAGAGATATTAAAAGGCAAGTTTAATGTTTTTTTGAGGTGGTTTAGCTGTGATGTAGGAGCTTTCACGGTTGGAAGGATTGTAGAGCGGGCGAAGACATTCAAGAAAAGGTATGTTTCATTCGCATGCGAGCAATGTGCTTATTATGTCGTTAGCATTTCATTAGCGTAATGGTGGTCTGGTGGTGTGGAATACGCTTGGTAATCATGCTTAGTTGACGGGCGTGTTTTTGTAATTAGCCATATTTTGGATGTATTAGTGACATTAATGATTATTTTTTTATAAATAGCTGAAAAAATACACATTGTTATTTGTAGTGTTCCTGGTGTGTTCGAAATTTAGGAAATCTACATGTAAGTCTGTACGTATACTTTTTGCTCTTGTGTGACTAAAAAATTATAAAAAATGATGCTAGGATTGCAGAAGTGCGCACTGTTAGTTGTAGTATCTGTGTGTACATATGTATGCATATACATGTGTACCTGTATGTATGCATATAAGCACATGGCTGTAGACATAATGTTTTTCTTGTAAATGGCCGATGAAATACACGCTGTTATTTTTAGTGTTCCCAATGTGCTTATAATTTAAAAAATATGTATGCAAGTTTGCACGTAAATACTTATTGCACTTGTGTGACAAAAAAATTATAGAAAAATGATTTTAGGATTGCAAAAGTGTGTATTGTTAGCTGTAGTATCTATTTGTACATATGTATGCATATGCATGTGTACCTATATGCATGCATATAAGCACGTAGCCGTAGGTATAATTGGTAGCTCAACTATGTAAGTATGTGTGATTATTTTGGGTTATGGTAGGTTGTATTTAGCATCATCGGACGCTGACACATTCTTTTGTGTATTGTAAGGAATGGCTGCTAGTGACAATCACGAGTATGGTACGTTGCTGGACCCATTTGGGGATGGACAACATCATTTTTGAGAGTTGTCGAGCGGTGATGGACTGCTCCCCCTTTATTTTCTAGGGAGCTTGGGGGACTAGCCTTTGGATGATCAGTATGTTCCAGTTTTGTGGCGGGCTGGGTTGCTGCCCATAATGGGATGACGCACATTAGGCGCTCGTTCGTGTTGGACTCACTGCTTCTATTGGCACTCATTGATTGGTGGAGGCCAGAGACTCACATATTTTACTTTCGGTGGGGGAGATGACCATCACCCTGCAGGATGTTACGCACCTTACCAGCCTCTGACTATAGGGTCATCTCGTGGCTCCACCCCCCATATCAGCCGATTGAAAGGCACGTCTATTACGCCAGTTTGGTCATCCTATTATAGATAGGATCTATGGAGTGCCACATTCATGGCTGCGGTGGTACAAGCAATGCCCAGCAAACACACCTGCAGAGGTTATGAGGTTCCATTTAGTTGCTTACTTGCTCTTCACATTCAGGTGGGTCATGTTTCCTATGACTTAGGGATATTGGGTATACCCTAGCTACATCTACATCGTTGAGTCTTTGGTTGATGCCAAGACTGATGAGGTCCCATAGTACAACTACGGTTCGGCTGTACTATGCGTAACCTACAGGGGTTTGTGCGACAGCTCGCAATGTGTTACTGGCGAGCCAAACCTCGTCTAGTACATCTTGTTGCAGTTGTGGTCGTGGGAGCACTTTCCTGTTGGTCGGTCATACTTTTAGATGTAGATGCACCCCTGCTAGTTGGAGGCGTTCTACGGTCACGTTGATGGTGATGACTCAGTGGATGGACTCACCATAGGTACTCGTTGGACTACTAGCGAGCTAGGATGGTCCAGGGAGAGACCACGATGAGTGTACCCAGATCTTAGCAACGCATTGGAGACCTTGCACGAGGGTAGCGTCGTGTGGATGATGTAGACCATAGAGTTCATCTCTGAGACAACGCCTTTTGAATTGTCAGAGAAATGTGAGCAGGACAGAGACTACTGGCTTATGACCTACCACATCATCTTGTCCCATATAGTGGAGCCCTACTCCCCCCAATGAGTCATGAGATAGTTCCAGCTTCACCAGCAGGTGCCATCAGCACCGGGTCAACCACTACCTAGCCACATTCACCTAGAAGAATTTATTTGTTACCTCATTTCATACAATCCATTGCTATAGCTTCTAAGTCACATATAATTTGTTTCTTCTTTATTTCACTACTCAAATAATAGTTGCATATGACTGCTTTTTCGCAAGTAAATGAAGAAGGGATGGAAGACCGACGATTTGAGGGTTACATAGGCACCATGGATCATGGCCTGGGAGCAATCGGTGAGGACAGAGGTCAAGTAGGAGCGACAACCGTATGACCCAGACACGTACCCCACGTACTTGCAGTGGTATACAGTGCGAACCTGTTGTAGGCTAAGGTAGCTCGCTGCATAGCACCTGATGCAGGTCATGCACACTGACAAGTTGGCACTAGGCCTAGACTAACACCGTGCAGCATGACATGGCAATACAGTAAAGCATGACATGGCAATACAGTAAAAGATTTCAAGTTTGTATTTGTATCGTACTGTTCATGCATGCATGACTAACTTGTTTCATCCGTCATTGTAGTATGACTGGCTTCACTGCATCGTGTCCAAGGATGGTGTTGCACTGTGCCATAGACACTTGAGCACAATCGAACGCCTGTTGGGGGTCTGTCTGCAATATGTATGAGAATGCCAAACAAGCACCAGGGGCCATCAACTACGACCGTCCTAATGACGTGTTTATCCCCAGAGGGCAAAGAGCCACACCATCGTCCGTCCATAGCTTCGTTCACACGTCCTAGCCTCGGTGTTCCCAGTCCACACAGTGTACTGCTCAAGTTCAACAATTTATATTTTGCTTCAATCGGCACGATACCTTATTTTCGTTGTTCTTCATATATGTCATCATTGTGCAAGCTATTTGCGCCGACACTACTCTACTTTCATCTTTGTTGTGGAGGTAGCCCGACCCCGGAACTCCCTCACCGGGGGAGGGGGGCGACAAAGCACAACATGATTGTCCTCATCACAGAGATAGCCTTAGACACACGATCACCAACCCTGGCTCAGCAAGTGCTGCCGAGTAGCACCAGCCTGGCAGCGACTACGTGTGGTTTGTTTAGTTAATTTTTCTAATTAGGTGAATATCTGTGCTAGCCTAGGGAGTTTGGTGGCACCGTTGGCCCTACCACCTACAACACTATTTGCACACCTATCGAGCTTGCTCCGGCTGCCTTACCCGCCTGCTTCTGCCGAGCTCTGGTGGCGTGGTAGGTGACAGGTGTTGCCTGTCACACCTTTCGAGGTTGGAGACGAGATTATTTTTATAAAAATGGATATTTGAATGTCAAATTTTTAAAAGAAATTAAGCTACAGTGCTAAAAGTGTGAACGGTTCAAAATTTTAACCGGCTGGTTACCATTGGAAGTGCCAAAAAGCGTGAACGGTTCAGAATTCTAACCGGCTGCTTACCATTGGAATCTTCGTAAATTCCCAACAGGGGCCTTTCTTCTATATTGTTTTCTGTCCTCCTGATATGAAAAGCATTAGCCTTTCTGTCAGCCATTATCATGGCACAGAGGACTCCATCCCTCCTTTTTTGTCAGCCATTATCACAGGCACAGATAAAGATCTTACAAGTTCACAGCACAGACGCGCCCGAGCACACACCCACCACTGTTTGAGTGCCTGCACACACCTGTCCTTGTAAGAAGCGTCCCTCTAGAGCTACTTGAGCCAGCTGAAAGCAAGCTTTTTGTGAATCTGTAGTCCTAAGCTGACCTTAGCTTTGGACGATTGTTCATGGTTGTGCTGATCGTACAGCTGAAACGATGCACAATGTCTAAAGCTTTGATCTTCTTTTTGAATGTTTCGGTGCTGTCAGGTCAGCACGTGCTCCATTAGCTACAACTCTAAATTACCTTATGGTTGATTTGCTTGATTAAGAAAGGTTTTGATCCTATGACACTTGTGTTATACTGCTGACATGAAGAATGATTGATTAGTGACCGGGCGGGATATTAGAACATGCTGCTCCTTTTCTTTTTTTCTTTTTGCATTGCATTGTTATATACTTGCCAATCCTGGATCATCTATCCCATTGTGATTGGTTTCTCTTTCGCTATCATCACCCATGCCGAGGTCTGCATTTCATGCATAGTTTTTGCCTGCATGCACAAGGGTGTTCTGAAGCGACCGCATCTCCAGAAAAGTAGGGCCATAAGAAATTGTTTGATCCATGGGACCTATCTTCTCCATTACTGTAGAGAATTGACTGTGTTTCCTCTCAAAGGCCTTTGTTAAATAGAATGGAAATGATTTTCTAGTGTGAAGCTCAGTAGGGGCAGCCAAAAAGTCATGGAAGAAGCTCTGATGTGGAGGCCACCGAGCTGTAATCTGTGCTGCAGTCCACTTTGGGCTGGGGGTGGCCTCTCACCAGTCATCACCTTTTTATCTTGGCATCTTACTTTTGGAAGGCTCCTCCCAATACACTGCAGCACTGTTCATCCCATTGCAAAGAAACCTTTTAATCTTTTTTCTCTTTAATTTACCTCTCCTTTTCTCCATTGCTTCTGTTTGTTGTTTTGCTGTGCTGGACCTCTCTACCGTCCCTATCACCTGCTGTGGTCTCTCACCTGTTGGGGCTGTGCCATGAGAGGAGAGCCCCTGCTTGCTTCTTCTTCTGGCAGTGGCAGCATGCACTATCTTCAGGATTGGTCGGTCATCATCGGTGCGAAGACGATGGAAAAGTTTCCGTTTCAGTGCCAATTGAGTGCTCTGTTGAATTCTCCATGTGTGCAACTGCAATCCTTCTTGACTTATTATGCTTGCACAGAAATTTCTGATGTGCAATTGCACTGAATTAGTGGAAACAGTACACAGATGTTGGAGTTGGACATTGCTGGGAACAGTCTAGAGATCAGTGATCTGCTCCTAGCAATAACAATTCAGTAATTTTTTTTAGATAAAAGATATAAAATCCGGCCTCTATATCCACTTGGGATATATACAGCCACAAATTACACGAGCTCTTAGGCTCAAAGCCTCAACATTGAGGATCACACAACAACAATAAGAAAGAGAGCTAAAGGACTATGAAAAAGCTATAAAGACTAAGCTTCAGAACTTCTTCTCCGTCCTTGCTTCCAACCAAGCCCCTAACCTCCTCCAACTTAGCCACTAAAAACTCCGGTCTACTTTGCGTGAAGATGAACCTCTGAGGCAACGTCTCCAAAGAGGCGACGAAGGTCGCCGACGCCGCCCGCCTCACCGAGACAAGGCTTTCACCTAGAGATCATAATACATGAGGGCTATAGAGTGCCAAGACAACCCTCCAGGAAGGAAAATGGCGTCCAAAGGCGTCATAGTTGTCGAGACCGGTATGAACACCGGCAAGGCTTTCGCCAGCACCTCCACAGCAACCCACGCACTACCTTCACACAAAAAAAGATCGCCACCAGCACACCGAGGATCTGCACGCCTCAAGGCTATGGCATAGCCACCCTTGAACTCCACGACGAACTGCTTCCCGCTCGAGCCACAATTCAGTAATTTTCGGCAATGCTTAATGTATATCGTATTCTTTTCGTGCCACAGTTGTTGGCAATGACAAGCTGATCCACAGTTCACATGTTCATCTTTTCCTTTATCTGACCCTGGCAGTTTTTGCTTTACCATGTTTTTTCTGAGACTCTGGGGCCACTGTTCATGGATCCAAGGGTCAGTGGTCACCATGTCCCTAAAACTTCTTTCCCGTACCTTTGTTGCCCACTGTTTTTTGTGTGTCATCTTATTGATTAATCCCTAATTAGTGATGTATCAGAGTCTCAAAAAATATGACTGATGTGTCACTGACAAGTGGGCTGGTGACATAAACTTTTCTCATCTTGCACAACTTATTGTACGCTTATATTTTGTGACGATCTGAGTCATCACTATCTTAGGTAATGTCACCAGTATATGATTATTACATGATAAAACAGCATAAATTCTTGTTTTTTCGACTAATAAGCTATATCAAAATGTTACAGTAAAACAATAATTAGAGGCCATTATATGACTTAAGTAGGTTCTATTACTTGCTATATGACAATAACTATCTCTAATAACTCTTGTCATTACATCATTTATTTGTTTAGCTTTGTTAAAGACTTTAGCCCTGCATGGCAATATTATTGTAATGTTATGGAACGGTTTCTAATTATTGTTCTATTACAATATTCTGATGTGACTTGTTTATCGATAAAATAGAAATTTATTCTATTTTGTTGGGTAATTACCACAGACTGGTATCATTACCTAAGGTAGTGATAGCATAGGTTGCCACAGGTGGTATTAGAGCAGTAGTTCAAGACCCACACATATAATTAGAGACTGTTATAAGACTTAAGTAGGTCCTTTTACTTGCTATATAGTACTAACTATCTCTAATAACTCCTGTCATTACGGTATTTATTTGTTTACCTTGTTAAAGACTTTAGCCTTGCATATCAATGTTACTGTAATGTTATAGACAGTCTTTAATTATTATTCTGCTACAACATTCTGATATGGCTTATTAGTTGATAAAATATGAATTTATTTTGTTTTGTCGGGTAATAATTATAGTCTAGTGTTATTAGACTAAGGTAGTGATGGCATATGTCGCCACATATCTTTTATTCTAATATTTAATTTATTGGAGAGTTGTCCTTGTACCACTGTTCCGGGTGTTACTTTTTGATAAAATGCTTCTTGCTAGATTTTTTTTTTCTATCATGGAAAAAGTGACCCGCATTTGCTGCCCGGAAAAGGTAAATTCATATTCTGATGACACTAAAGTTTTGGACTTATTATTGCCCCTTTTCTTTTCTCTTATTCCTTCCGTAGGCTACAAGGCCACCTGTGTGCTCATAGAAACGGTAGAATTACGGCACAAGTCATCTTCTATATATTCTTTACGCCTTGTTGCACTGGTTGCCATCGATACGTCATGATGTTTCAGTCGGATTCCCGTTGCCTGTTAAGCCAGCAGCAACAATCACGTTTTGCACATCGATTTGCTATATGCGAATTTGTTGAGAGATGGCGAAATTAAGCAACCTCAGAGCCGATGGAAAATTTCGCGCAACATCAAAAGATTGGACTGCTTATGTTTCCCTTATACACAACTATAGCCCCCCGCAAAGTCGAGAATTTGACTCTGCCTGCTCGGTTGGGCTGAAAAAGCTGTGGCTTATGGCTGAAATTGCATTATAGCGGCTGAAATTTTACTGTAGCTGAAGGTTGCTTATTTGGCGTAATTAAATTTAAAAATAGAAAAAATATGCTAGCTCACCACAGACAATGCAAACGAATACGGGAAAAAAGAATCGGCAAAAAAGCTAAACAAACTAAAAATTTAGAAAAAGACAAAATTTATAAATAGTAAAAAATAAACCAAAAGCTGAAGCCGAAACGAACGGGAACGGGCCTGTTCTTTTGGGCTTTTGAAATCGGCTTTTGGGCTTCTTTTACAGTACCTAACTTTTAAACGGAGTATTTTCTCAAGACGGGGTCTAAAGTTAAACGATCTACACGTTAAAAGCTCAACATTTATATCAGCTAAAATCGCAAGTGAGTATCTGTCTCTCTGTAATCTGTACTGTAAACAGCTAAAATTTAAAAAATTTAGCGAAAAATTAAAAGCCACAGTCGAAAAGAACGTGCCATACTGATTAGACTATCCAGCGCCGACTTCGTCGCAGAAACCCAGTCCTGAGTAGGCAGAAACCCAGTCCTGAGTAGGCGCCAGGCCCATTCGGCTTTTCCACCAACATCGCGAAATACGCCGGACATGGACGCGATGGTTCTCCCGGCCTGGCCGGCAATTTAATTTTTGCGGTGCAGCAGAGCAGCGCGACGAGCTGAGCTCGACAGGTTTTCGATCATGCCCTGCCATGGAAGCGATGCGTCGTACTGCACCACCTGAAAAGCGCGCAGATGGTGCATTGCATCTGGCAAAGAACGCCTCTCTTCTTTATGCGCGCTTTCTGGGAGGATTAGATGATGGCAGTAACGATTTGGGAAGTTTCTTCCTTGTTTGACTCGCTGTTAGTGTTATGGCCAAAAAAAAGAAAAAAAAAAGAGTGGCCTTCCAAAACCAGGCGCATGCAATCATGCACTTTCCATTGTATACCTGACATTCCATGTATTATCACTTGTACCAAATACGGTCCAATTTGCACCATATTTGATGTGTATTTCCTTGTATAGCTTGTACACATTGTACTCTACTTATATGCAATAATACAGGAGAAATATGTGTGGAATTCACAATAGAAACCCATCTTCCTTGTCCCATTCTCATTGTATCAGAGCATCCAGCCTCACGGCTCATCCTCTTCCTCTTTGTTTGTATTATGGCCACTAAATCCTCCCTCCACTCTAGCTTCTCTGGTGGTCTCCACTCCGGGACTGCCAGCCACCTCCAACTCCACCGACGCCTCCAATGCCGTCAACGTGGCATCTATCTAGATGCATGTTTCCATCACCCTAAACCTCATCACTTCACTACTACAGAGAAGGCCACACTGGACGTCTCATCATAAACGGTTCTCTAAATCTGTCAGTGTTGCAATTATCATAGACGGTTTTACATATGTAATCGTATATGTTAGTAGCGATGGATAGAACCATCTGTGATACATAATTATCACAGACAGTTCATATTAAGAACCATCTGAATTATCACAGACGGTTCTAATAAAGATCCGTCTGTGAAGTCTACCATTATCAGGTTCGAGAAAGAACCAAACGATGAAGTTAGCTATATGCGTGTCAATAATCGTGAATGGCTTTTTTTAAAAGGAAATAGCCAGGTGGAATGATCTCATATGGCGAACACTTATTTAGAAAACAAGATATGTTGTAGCTATAGAAGGAACTATCACATGCGATTTAGTGACACAAATCGTCTGTGATATATGTATCACAGACGGCTCCATAATAAAACCATCTGTGATGTGATAGCACATCACAGACAGTTCCATAATAAACCATCTGTGATAGTTCCTTCTATAAGTAGGTCCCCACTAGGGTTTGCGCCCTTACTCCTCACTCGCCTACCCTTGTTGCCCGTCCACCGCCTCCTCCTTGTCTGGCTGCCTCCTCGCCATCTCCTCAAGTGCCACCTCCTCCCACGTAGATTCGGTACCGCCTCCCTGTCTGGCCACCTCCTCTTGAAGTTCCTCCTCGAGTGCCACCTCCTCACTGTATGGTCGTCTCCTCCCGTGCAGATCCGGCACCGCCTCCCTATCCGGTCGCCTCAAGTGCTGCCTCTCCTCGTCCGACCACCTCCTCCCATGTAGATCTGGCACCGCCTCCCCATCTGGCTGCCTCCTTGTAAATCGGCTATAGCCACATCTCCCTATTGGTATGTTATACTTCAACAATATTCAAATAGTCTCCACATTTGCCACGTAGCTTGTTAGCCCGTTTGGTTAACTTATATTGATTACTTGGTAATAGTTCGAGACTAGAGAGGAAGGGGAAATTATAGGACAAGGTTAGTGTCGTGAAGCTTGTTAGCCCATGTGGTTAACTTACATTGAAGTAATTTGTGGTAGTTTTAGATTAGAGAGGAAGTGGAAATTTATAGGGCAAGGTTAACATCCTGAAGCTTGTTATCCCATTTAGTTAACTTATATGCTAAGGAATTGGTGGTAGTTAAGATAGTAGAGAGGAAGGGTTAAATTACAAAGCAAGTATAATGCCCTGAAGCTTGTAAGCACCACATAATGAGATTTCAGACATGAGAAACAAACGCTTCAGTAATACCCCCTTGCTTGGCACACTCACTAAATCCCAAGTAAGATTGACTTCAAAATTCTTATTGCTTGCCGACAAACCATACCTTTTTGTTGTTTAGTATGTATGTATTATGTTTCATCTACTACGCTACATACTTGTCACTATTCTTGTTGTTGTGTGGTTTGGAATCAGCAACAAGGGCAACATGAAAACTAAATGGTTCCATCAGACCATGAGCATGGGTCTGAAAATTATGTCTTCATGTATACAGTATGTCTTCATTTCCTGCTTGAATGAGATCAAGTTTTGTCATATCATATCAGTAGTATCTTTGGAGAGCAAGTTGAGGTGAAGATCTGTAACATGTAGATATAGGTCATTGAAATGGAATGTTAGATCCGGTACCTTCCAGGCTTATGCATTGCACAGGTGAAACATATCTTATTGTTCGAATCTAGGTATTCTTTAGCTACCCAACATCTATTCATTATGTAACTGATGTAGTGTGATACAAGATAAACAATCTAAGTCATGCTAGCTTATAGCTTAATTGTCAGATGAGGTTTGTATAGAAGCAAGAATGTAAAGTAGAGAAGATCTAATGTAATATATTAATATAATATAACATGTGCAGGCTTATGCTACTTTATGAGTAAAGTAAAATAACTCAGCACATAACAGCGTTTAGGCCCATATTGTTAGTTGACATTGCATTCTGAATATGTAGTCAACCAAGCAAGTTCAAGACCTAGCATCACTTCTAATGTTCTTTGCCCCCTCTTTTTAGGTATTACAGTGAAACTTGGCTTGCTGAGATTCCAAATTGCCAAGCACCACATAATGAGATTTCAGACATGAGAAACAAACGCTTCAGGAAGTTTTTTTGTTGGTGATGAATTGCGTAACAATTTGCTGATTTCTCTTTGTTTGGAAGTGGATTTAATTAATTTTATTCAATTGAGGATAGAGCCCATCTAGACCCAAAGCAATGGTGGGGAATTTATGGTAGCTATGCCCCAGATTTGAGAAAATTGGCATTAAAATTACTGGGACAACCAACATCTTCTTGTGCTGAAAGAAATTGAAGTACCTATGGTTTGATACATACTTCAATGAGAAATAGGTTCTATACATACCTTCTTTTCTTGATTTACCATTTCTTACACTTGCATTGTTGTAGGCTGAACCCTAGACGCGCTAAGGATCTCATATTTGCGCACCATAACTTACACTTTCTTTCAAGGAAATCTGAAGAGTATTACACTGGCCGATCGAGAATGTGAGATGTCGGAGGAGATAGCTTTGAGTTCTTTGATTATGGTGCTCATTTCCTTCAGCATGCCGATCTCTCACTGGATGAACCGAACCTTGAGAGAGTACAAGAAGATCTTGGGGCGTTGGACTGTCTGCATCAAATGTTGGACCTCCAATCCAATTAGAGACAACTCTAGTGGATAGAAGCAACACTTACCCTATACATTTATGTTATGTCATGTCTTCTATCTAGCTATCTTATTATGTAATATTTATGATCTGTTGAACTTAAACACTTGCACTAATTGTGATCTTTTGGACTTGTGTGATCTATGATTATCAGATTATGTACTAAGTGGTTGAATTATTACTTACTAAGTGGTCTATCGAACACTTGCACTATCTGACTATCTATTATTCTATGATTTATTTGTATATATGTACTTATTTATTCTCTCATTGCTTCGCAGATGGTTCATTATATTGGTTTCGTCAATTTATATAAGGCTAACAACCAGCAGGGAGAACTGGCAAATAAAGCAATTTGTGACATCAATATTAAGGTATTCTCAGTTTCTCAAATTCTTATAAGAATTATATATATATATATATATATATCAATACCCGTTGATTTGCTTCATGGAGTGTATATATATATATCAATACCCGTTGATTTGCTTCGGGGCGAGTGTTTCATGCACCATGGTGCCTAGGCACCAATATCAATACCCGTTGATTTGCTTCGAGATTCGCAACGTTTGATGTGTGTATCTTCATATACCCATAAAAAAGTATATTTGAGATGTCAAACTCCGAAAAAATTTAAATTCAACTTCAGTTTAATTAGTTTGAACTATTTTTATGGTATATACTCACTGTAGTTGCATTGAACTCAAAAGTAGTTCAAACTAATTTGAACTGAGTTCAAAACTTACTTACCATAAATATATCAAGGGTATAAAACATTTTCATACCCAAACTCAAAAAAATTATCAATTATACACGTGTATCGGATGTTGGTGCCTAGGCACCATGGTGCCTTATGTAATTTTCCGGACGAGTGTTTCATGCACCATGGTGCCTAGGCACCAATATCAATACCCGTTGATTTGCTTCGAGATTCGCAACGTTTGATGTGTGTATCTTCATATACCCATAAAAAAGTATATTTGAGATGTCAAACTCCGAAAAAATTTAAATTCAACTTCAGTTTAATTAGTTTGAACTATTTTTATGGTATATACTCACTGTAGTTGCATATATATATATATATATATATATATATATATATATATATATATATATATATATATATATATATATATATATATATATATATATATATATATATATATATATATATATATATATATATATATATATATATATATATATATATATATATATATATATATATATATATATATATATATATATATATATATATGACGTTGAAATATGGCACCATAGTGTCTGGGCACCAAGTCTCTTTACCTTTAGATTGCTTTTAGATACGTGCAAGTGCAATGATATATAATATAATAGGATGAACTTTCCATCCATGATTAAGGCTTTCTATACATACATACATACGTACATATATATATACATACATACATACATACATACATACATACATACATATATATATATATATATATATATATATACATATATATATATATATATTATAAATAACATGAGTACCATGGTATTTATACAATACCTTTTACACCCGGGTGTAATTACACCTACCTCTAATATAGCACCTAAACAAATTTGAAATACTCCTTTATCTCTTTAGGTATATTTATATACTAATTGTAAGATACCCTAATGTGAATCACGCACAATATACATACATAGAGACCGGATTTGCGGTAATGCTGTCTATGCGGTAGCTTCCCACTGACCATGCGCCGAGATTAGCGACAGGGCCTGAGAGAGCCAACTGAAGAATGCGCCGAGACTTATAATGTGCTTCACCAGCTGTTAATGCACCAACTAGGTTATGGGACGTGCTCATCCTCGCCAAGTGAAGAAAGGGTCCCGTCCTTGCTTTGCCATTGCAGCTTTGTCTTATTCCTTGCCTCGTTCGGCAAATTAACCTTTGCTCTTTATTTCCCTTCTGGTCTTGCGTGATGAGTATGTTGGGATTGGACCACTCAAGAAAGCAAGGGTCAGAAAGAAATCAGAACAGAGGATATTCAGTTCTCGATCTTTTTTGATCGCACAATCTCATACTTCACTGATATTTATCTGTATATAGTTACGTTGAAGCTTGGGAAGCTACAAGCTTGTGTTACATAAGATGTATACTGGTCTATTAATAGACTGCAAGCACCGACTTAGACTCAAACCGACCTGAAGATTACAGCTCATGTTACACGTGTGCAAATTAGGGTATTGCTAATCTCTTACATAACCCTAGTATAAATCTATCTAGCGTTACTAGTCAAGTTTGACATTTCACTTTACCGTCATTGACCAAGAAGCTATCCAGTAGAAAGACACCTCAAGATTTCTCGTAGAAGCACTGTCATATGTCGGTAGATCCTTGTATCTTTTCAGCATGCATGCAGATCATGTCCACTTTACAGCTGTAAAATATGTATATGACACCTACAGAGGAGTCTGAGCTGAGATGTCGGTACATTCAACCACTCAAAACAAGATCACACCTACAGAGGAGTCTGAGCTGAGATATATGTATATGACATTGAAATGGGACTTCAAAGAGTCTGGGCACTAAACTTTCCAACTATTGGATCACATTAAAATGTGTATGTGTTGTATTGGGTATGAGAATTAATGAATAAACTCATAATTGGCAATTATGGAGAGATTGATACGGTCATTTGAAACAGTTGATTGGTGGCCATATACTCATATACTGATTCGAGTATATACTAAACAGGAAGATCGATAGGTATGCAATTGGATTAGAAACTATATACTCGTATACCCATAAATTATGCTTAACTAGCAATTTAAATATATAAATGTGAGCGTTTGAGGTATGTACTTTTAGTGGTAACTATTCGAGTATGTACTATCACGGATTTCTTTCTTAAAAAATATGTGAATATTAATCAGATTGTTTAATGAAACTGTAGGATGAATACAATTCAAGCACCTCTTGGATACTAATACTCAGCAGCGAGAGTATGGCTCCTATTTGCACAAGGTGTGAATGCATAATGCAAAGTATCTGCTGCATGTGAATTACTCCCAGGAACATCTTGATCAGAGTATACCTTCATTTGGGAGAATGTGGATATATTGCTCATGCATGTAATTATATGTTACGGGGGATTATGCATCATACCAGATGTGTGAGTATGCACATCTAAACTGAAACAAGTGATTGAAAAAGACTAACATCAAGATCGTATAGTTTACATTCGTAACTCTCTGGTAATACAATATGCTCATCTGTAACTCCCTGACAACCTCTTCTCGTGACGTTGTTGTGCAAGAATGACAACAACACGCGTTGGCGTGATCACTCATAGCAATAGACTCATCTCGTAGTTCGAATCGACAAAGTTCACTCTAACCTAGCTAGAGACTATCTTCTTGTATCTTCCGATCAATTTGCCAGCTTGAATCCTCCCATCATGTCGCAGTGTCCTAGAAAATGATTTGAAAGGAGTATTAATATATCGTAACAAGGAGCATGTAATCACTGTGTAAAACAGGAAAATTAGTATAATATTCTTACATTTACCCTCAGCCAGGCAAAGAAATTAGCTTTCTGATCCAAACTGCACTGAATCATTGGCTTGCAAAATTGATAGAATAAACCATGTCGCCGCCGCACGTTGCGTAGCACAGCCAACCGACAAACTCCCCTTCCAAGCAGCCGACCTCAGGTTCCTTCATGCCATTGTTGCGCCGCCACCTTCACTGTGAAAAGTGAGTCATATCTAACGTCATTGTATGACGCATCAGGGCAACGGAGAAATGGCTAAATTCTATCGCCAATCGGACAAGAAAAGGCTATGAGATTGCAAGCACACGGGATTGCTACATATATATAATAATCAAACATCAGTTTGGATTAGTAACTGCTCACATATTAAGCTGTGCATCAACCATAAAAGGAAGCAACATACACGTTCAAAAAAAATTTAAACAATATGTGTAATTGAAAAGGTCAAATATATTAGAGGATTAAATAAGAGCAAATGGGCCACATGCATATTTTATGGAAAGAATTGTTAACGGGTTGGATTCTATTTCCATTCATGAAATATCCAAAACGCTACGGTATGATTTGCACAAATGTTAAAGCAATCGAACGACTTATAGTACAGGAGCCCAGACACCTTGGTGCCTCTATTTTATTTACTAGGGTTTAGGGTTAGGGTGTGTGAAGTGAAGAAAGGGTCCCGTCCTTGCTTTGCCATTGCAGCTTTGTCTTATTCCTTGCCTCGTTCAGCAAATTAACCTTTGCTCTTTATTTCCCTTCTGGTCTTGCGTGATGAGTATGTTGGGATTGGACCACTCAAGAAAGCAAGGGTCAGAGAAAGAAATCAGAACAGAGGAGCTTCAGTTCTCGATCTTTTTTTGATCGCACAATCTCATACTGCACTGATATTTATCTGTATACAGTTGAAGCTTGGGAAGCTACAAGCTTGTGTTACAAAAGGTATACTGGTCTATTAATAGACTGCAAGCACCGACTTAGACTCAAACCGATCGACCTGAAGGTTACAAAAATCCAGAATCCTATTTTATTTGAATTTCTTTAATTTTCTTTTATTTGTTTTCTTTCTTCCTCGCTCAGTCTTTTGACTCGGAATTGATTTATTTTGCTCCCTTTTTGCGTTAGCTCCCGACGTTAATTTTCAAGACGACCAAGGAGAAGAAGAGCAAGCTCAAGGACTAGAAGGTTACGAACTTGTTGAAATAATAAATCCGCAAGGCAAGTCACATGTCTTTGATTATATTGAACCTACATTCCTTTAATTATTTATTTATCAGTATTTTCATTATATTATTTGTGTAATGCTATTTTATGTACAAGGAATGTTTAGAATGACATGATATTAGCTAATGTCCTACCACCTTAAAAAAAAGCCCTGTTTAATTTGATGGCCACATTCACCTTGACAAGACTTAGTAATATTAAAATTATTATTAATGTAGTCACAGTAGATTAGGAAACTCAACAATCTTTTACTACTAAGAGTCTTGGCATTTTGCCGATAGAATTTTAAAAAGTGAATCTAGGATAAGGAGATATCACGGGGAGACACAAGATGCCTTAAGCCCATGATTTTCGCAGGGAGCCAAGAGATGGCCTAAGCCTGTGACCTTAACCTAGGGTGATTCCAGTAGTGGGGCATAAGTAGATTTGGAATTGTTTTGGAAATGTGAAAGTGTGTTAATCAAGTTTGGAAACCCCCAAATACCTTAAGAAGTTTATGATTTGATACTTTATGTTTAAAAGCAAAAGTGTTGTATAAGCAAAATTGCATCCACATAAGATATTAAACTGCTTTACCATGTTCCATGGCAATATCTTACATGTAGTTAAATAGCACTTCCTGTGTGACTTGTTGAGTACGGTTGATTGTACTTATACTTGCTAAGATTATAAACAGAGAATGCTTGTCAATATAATGAAGAAGTTTTTCAAGACGACGCCCAGCTGTACGATGTAGACGATGCCTGGTGTTAGGGTTTAGTTCTACACTCAGGCCTGCCTGTGGAGTTTCTTTTGGTAACGTAACTTTGGACTGTACGCACCTTTATGTAAAACTTGGCTGTTAAGCCTTACTTCTGCAATAAAATTTGGTTTTTATACTTAAGCTTGCTTTCGCAATAGTATACACTTATTTACAATACTCGCAACTGAACAATTTTAGGCAGTTGCGAGGATAACCTAACGTCCCTAGAAATAGGGGTGTTACAGTTATGGGACGTGTTCATCCTCGCCAAGTGAAGAAAGGGTCCCGGTTCAGCAAGGATTGCTTCCCCTTGCTCCCTTTTTGCCTGGATAAGGACATAGCCCCCCGTTTGATGCATATACCATCCTCGACGTCCTCCGGCTAAGTGACAAGCTTCAGTCATTCACCTGCAGCCACATCCTATGATGCACAGACACGGATACGTTGACACGACACCGATATGAAAATTCGTCGTTTTCTTAAAAATACCGATACGACGACACAGCTATATATATATATTTAAATAATAAATAAATTATATATATATATATTATTTTCTATGTTTCCACATGCTTATTAAATTGAAATAATGTAAATTGTAAACTTGTTTCCATGCTTATTAGTTTCTATGTTACCACATGTCGGGGAGGCAGCAGCGGGGAGGCACGGGAGAAAGCCGGTGGCGCACGGCGGAAATCTTCAAGTCGGCAGTGCACGGGAGGAGATGTGGGAGCCGGCGGTGCACAGGAGATATAGTCGGCAGCGAGACGCGGGAGATGTAGTCGGCGGCGAGATGCGGGAGCCGGCGGGCAGAGGAGATGCGAATGAGGAGATGGAGGCGGCGACGAGATGCAGGAGCCAATAGGCGGTGGCGTGGTGCGGGAGCTGGCGGGTGGCGGTGAGATGCGGGAGCCGATGGGCGGCGATGTGAGCGGGCAATGCGGAGAAGCGCGAGCGGCCGATAGGAAATGAGGTGCTCGGGAGCCGGGAGGAATCGGCGCTTCCTGGTAAGGGTTAGGGCAAGGCACGGTATGGGCTGGACTGGGCCGGCCGTGTCTTGGGCCATTCCTGGGTCGGTTGTGTCTAGGCCGTGTCCGACTCGTATATTTACTGTGTCCGACACTTGTCGAGAATTTTAATAATTAAAATTAATTTTGAATCGACCGATACGTCACCGACACGTGTCTGAGACGTGTCTATGTCATATCCGTGTCCGACACGGTATCGGACACAGATACGGCCATTTTAACACGTGTCTGTACTATAGAGGCCACATCTCCCAGACGCATGGCGATGGATGGCGAGTCCAGATTACTCAGCCAGATCGGCTTATCTAGCCCTTTTCCACGACACAGTCAGTTTTTCTTGTGCGAAGTTTCTATGGAAAGGCTGTGCTCCACCCAAAGTCAAGTTCTTCCTCTGGCTTGCATTGCACCATCGTTATTGGACCTTCTCCTGCCTGCACAATCATAATATCCCAGCACCGGAGGCTTGTTTGTTCTATGACCAGGAACTAGAGACAATTGATCACCTTTTACTAAAGTGTCTACGCTAGGCGGGTTTGGGTCTCCATTTTTCATTGGATACACTGTTTCCTGCCCGGTTTTTTCAGCAACACAAATGCTTTGTGCGATTGTTGGATTGCAACTCGGGCTTCAGTGCCCCTGGAGCACCCCTCTTTGTATTTGATTCCCCCTGAATAGAATGAAACGCCTCTGACGTTTTCAAGAAAAAGAATACAATTTCGACGATCGGGCAAGCACATCCCTTCGGGACTACGTGCACGAGACCAGAATCGGATGCGAGAAGGACTCAACATTCGCCAGCGGAAGGAGCCTGATCACATATGCCGTGGGCCTGATGTGGATTTCAAGTTACCTGACAGCTACCGTTCCGGGGTAAGGATTCTGGACGTACTCCTCCGTCAGCAGGAATCACATATGTTCGATTCTGACCGTAGGTGGCACATGCTGATAAAATATCTGGTCGGGTCTGCATTCTCTAGCCACACTCCTGAAACTGCTGCAGATGTTGGATTCGAGAGGCCCACATGACAGAGAGATGAGGGAGCGCGCCACGAGGATAATTGCTTACCTTGCCGGTGAGATCCATTTGGAGCAGTTTCCACGATACGTTGGAGAGCAGTTTAGGTTAAAATGGAGTTGGTTTGATAAGGCTATAGATTTAGCAGATACACACTTATGCGCTTTGAAATATATGTATAAGTGATCTTGTGTGAGTAAAACCCATGTGTGTGGGATTAACATGTTTCCCCATTGTAATAGTGAATAGATCTATTAAGGGGAATAGGTGGTTGGTTACCCACCTATAAAAGGAGGTTGGATGGAGACATATAAGGTTAACCATCCAACCCATCTCATGTACTTTCTTCTCTAGAGTTAGAGTTTGAGGGTGAGTACCTTGAATTCTCTTTGTCTTACTAGGTAGAGTGACTGTAAAACCTAACTTCTCAAGTAAGCAATACATCAATCTTTATGTAACTCTTGTGTCTCTTGTTTTAATTGATGTGCTTGTCTTTTGGTTAGTTTTGATCTCTCCTCTTTTCTTCTTGTGACTTTGTTGTAGCAAGGACGTGTAAGAGATGAAAATAATCCTTAGGAATATATCTTCATATATCTAGTCACTTTGATAGCAAGATTTATAAGAAAACCCTATTTTGCTTGATTTGGCCTCAAAGTGCGAGTTCTTGATCCGAAGGTTTTTGACATGATTTCTTTCGTGTTCTTGCTTACTGAGACATGTAGAATATATCTAAAGTCATCTTGACCATCTTCTACCCATGAGCAAGTTGTATTCACCGTTTAGGGTTTTGGCTCGGTTTAGGTGCAACCTTCCATCAAACTAAAAAAGGACTCAACTTTCGCCATAATTTTCAAGATCATTTATTGGAATAGATTCATAATATTCTAGAGTAGATCCCTATAAATTTTCATGTTATTGGATCTATGGATCAAAAGTTTTCTCAATTCTGGATTTTGAAATCGTGTTGAAAACATTGTTCATCCTGATTTTACTCTAGCAGCGAAAATACCGCAGCCACTGTAGCAGTAGTATCACATTTACTGTAGCAAGCGGTAATACCGCAAGTTTAACTGTAGTAGTTTCATTTTCGCTGATTTTTCTTGGGTTTTCAGTGTATCGAATCGCTGGTTTTTGTGGTGACCTTCCATTATAATCTTCATAGCTCTGTAGCTATTGAAGTAAAGAATTGGTGAATATTTGGGGAAAAATTTGAAAGCAACATTCACCTCCTCTGTTGCCATCTTCGGTCTTTCAACATTAGAAAATTGGCAAGTGAAGCACTAGTGGTGCTATCTTCAGAGGGCGGAAGCAATGCCACGATTATCTTAAAAGTAAATGTTGATGCTGTTGGTAGTCTCACTAAGATGCTTGTACATGTCCGAATAGTGGCAGATCTAGAACAGAAATATTGTGGAGGCCTCATGTTCCATATATGTATTTATCAACACATCCATCTACGAGTGTAATCAAAACAAATATGGATGGACTGTACTCATCCTGCGTTATGTATTTGTTCTATAAGCGTTCAGGTGGTTGGTCGAACGGAAATTATCTATTTCTTTTACACCCCTACACAGGATATTGGACAATAGGGAGCAATCAAAACGAGCACAAAAAGACTAATCACTGAGATGTCAAGGAAGTCACTCAGTATTTTCTACATGTTTAGATGTAGCAATCCGTCTATATGTTATCTTGTTCCTAAGCGAATGCACAATAGACTTTCTTATATCACTTGACATATAGATATATACAAACGGATATCACTTATCCCGTACCCTATTCCATATATTTTCCATGGAGTTGGACACGGATAGTGCCGGATACCCATTTACCCCTTCTGTATTTGTTCTGCGAGCCTTCGATCAGTCAGTCAGACGAAAATTATCCATTTCATTTATATCTCTACATCCATCAATAATGCATCATGACAAAGTTTAATAGTAAATGACTATTTGTCGAACAACATATCAAAATCAAAAAAATCTATCATTAGTGAATAATCTAGGATGACTCCGAGAACATACTATTACATGTATTTTTTTTGGAATGTCTTACTTTGTCAACATCATGCGTGTTTTTCTTTTCTCCCTCTATTTATCAACGTGTTTAAATATTTTTTTTCTTTTATATAGATGTAGTTTTTAGCATATAGGTCACTAGATTTTGACATGTGGAGACACACATTGTATAAGCTTGGACTATAAGCAACAAAAAATTAAAATCGCGTGGGGCCAACGCCCCCACACTTGTGAATGTGCATTCACCCTTGCCTGTGCCCCCACACTTGTGATTGTGCATCCACCCCTATGTTCGAAACAACAAATACAGAATAAGTGCAGCACAAATTGTGGAGCATCTATGTAGTTATTACACCATTGATCACTACTACAAAAGAGGCTAAACTGGACGCTTACATCACAGACGGTTCCTAGGAACCGTCTGTGCTGCAAGTATCACAGACGGTTCATGCGAATAACCATCTGTGCTATTTTCACAGATGGGTTTTAATACAAACCGTCTGTGATAATTTCATTATCACAGACGGTTTTTAATATAAACCATCTGCGAAGTATCACAAATAGTTTATATCATGAATCGTCTGTGATGTCTGCCATTACCACAGACGGTTCTAGATAAGAACTGTCTGTGATAATGGCAAACATCACAGACGATTCATGATATGAACCGTTTGTCATACTTCACAGACGGTTTATATTAAAAACCATCTGTGATATGTTTCCCGCCTTGCAATCCTCCAAAATTTCATAATTTCCCGCCTGAGTCCGAGTAGGATTCAGTTTTGAGACACTTTCAGTAAAACGGGCATAACTTTTGCATACAGTGTCCGTTTTCAACGTTCTTGTACTCGTTGGAAAGCTAACTACGAGCCTGATCTAAACAATTGACTAGCTCACACAAGTCACCCTCTAAGATCCTCAAAATCGGCCATCTTTATCCCAAAATTTGCTTTGCAAGTTTTTAATTTCTGTTTTTGTCAAAATTTTCAATCTTCCCTTTGGAATTTGGGTTTTGCCTCAACTGCAAAGTTGTAGATCTCGTCGAAATCTTTCAAATGAGTATATATAAGCCATATATAACTTTTCTATTTTATCTTTTTAGACTAGCTATTTATATTATACCGGTATATTGTCTTTGTGATATCATAGACAGTTGTTGTTATGAACCGTCTATGATGTCTCTATCACAGACGGTTTGTAATTCGAACCATTTGTGTTGTCTCACCACGTCACCAATCCGCAGCATATCCCCAGGATCCCGATCTCACCTGTCCATTCTCTCTGCATCGAATGGCAGCCACCATTCTCCTCCCCACCTCTCGCCCCTTATTAACCCCCTCTCCTTCTCGAAGAACCAATACCGCCAGTACTACTCCAACTCATTTGTGCGGGGCAAGGGTAGTAAGGGTTCGACAAGAGCGACTGAAATTTCACTTGAAACAAGATGAAAAGGAAGAAGGCAATGGCAAGATGGAAAGGAAGAATGTCGGCATAGAAGCTATTGATTTTGTCATAGAAGCTAAAAATGGTGTTCGTTGCCTTTTTATTTCTGCTACTTGAAAATTTTTCCGCACCACTTGTTTTATATTATAGTTTAATGTATTGTAAGCATTTTTCTGAATTTGTAGCTGTGAAGTTTATGTTTATAAAATTGTAAGTGTCCTCTTATGTATACAGTGCTATGGGTAACCTACTCGATATCTTGTGATGTTGTAATGGTGGATTCTAATCTTAATGAAAATAGAATGTGTTGCTGTGTTTGTTCTGTATTTGCTTGTTTTCAGATGATATAGTTAACATATCCTAAGTGCATGTAATTATGTAGCATTTCCCATGTGACTTGTTGAGTACGGTGGTTTATACTCATACTTGCTAAAAACAACGACAGAAAGTGCCTAGCAAGAAAATGAGGAAGTCTACGAGGACGACGTGGAAGGATACTACAAAGTAGATGACGTTTGGAATTAGGGTTGTTCTTCGCTCTGGCCTGCCTGTGGTGTGTTTTTGTTTTGTATTGTACCTAAGGGCCACTCGTCCTGTTGTAAAACTTGGCTGTTAAGCCATTATTTTGTAATAAAGTTGGTTTTTGTATTCACTACTACAGAAAGCCTAATACTAGACGCCAAATCATAGACGATTTTGTGAAATCGTCTGTGATGTATACTATTACAGACGGTTTTAATTTGGAGGCCGTCTGTGGTATTTGTGGCGGGAAAAAGAAGTATCACAGACAGTTCTTACCGTTGAACCGTCTGTGATACTAGAATATCACAGACGGTTCTATAATAAAAACCGTCTGTGATATTCTAGATTATCACATACAGTTTTTATTATAAAACCGTCTGTGATACTGAAATATCACAGACGGTTTTATAATAAAAACCGTCTGTGATTTTATAATAAAAACCGTTTGTGATATGTTTCCCGCCTTGCAATCCCTCAAAATTTCATATTTTCCCGCTTAAGTCCGAGTATGATTCAGTTTGAGACACCTTCAGTAAAACGAGCATAACTTTTGCATATGGTGTCCGTTTTCGACGTTCTTGTACTCGTTGGAAAGCTAACGACGAACCTGATCCAAAACAATGACTTGCTTGCACAATTACCCTCCAAGACCCCGAAAATCGGCCATCTTTGGACCTAAACCTGCGTCGCAAGTTTTTGGTTTCTGTTTTTGCCTTTTTTTCTTGGTCTTCCTTTCAGAATTTGGATTTTGCTTCAACTGAAAAGTTGTAGATCTCATCGAAACCTTTCAAATGAGTATATATAAGCTATATAAAACTTTGCTATTTTATCTTTTCAGACTAGTTGTTTATATTGCATCGGTATATAAAATTTTGTGCTCTAATTCACAGACGGTTCTATAGAACCGTCTGTGATAATCTGACCGCTGGGCCCGTCGATCCTCCTCAACCCAATCCTAGCTAATAGAAATCCACCAATCCTCACCCCACGGATCGTAGCTCCGTCTTTCTGTCCCCGCGCCAAAAAATTTCGAACTCCCGCCTCTCCCTCCCTCTCCCTCCCCTATAAATATAACCAAAACCCAGCCTCCTTGCTGGTCTTCTCTTCCTTGCTATGCTCCTCCTTGCTGTCCTCCTCCTCCTTACTGTCCTCCTCCTTGCTATTCTCCTCCTCCTTGCTGTTCTCCTCCTCATGCTGTCCTCCTCCTTGCAGATGACGCATAAGTCTACGGGAGGCAAGACACCGCAGAAGCAACTAGCTCGTGCCAACCGTGCAGACCTCGCTCAATCAACACCGTGGGCGTCAAAGACATCCAGCTTATGCGTTGCATCAGGGGCGAGAAGGCATAGAGAATCTTTGCTTTTTCTCTGTTCTTGTTGTGTAACCTGCTCATTGTTTTGTGATATTGTAATGGTAGGCTCTATCTTAATAAAAATGGATGTTTTATGTTATGTTTGTGAAATGAATTGAGATGTGAATTGGATGTATACATGTACATGTTGATCTGCTTGTTTCAGAGGGCATGGCTAGCATTTCCTGAGGCTAGCCAATAAACAGAAATAGGTTTAGGAGTAGAAGGGAATATCACAGATGGTTTTTAGTTAAGAACCGTCTGTGATTTATAAATATCACAGACGGTTTTTAGTTAAAAACCGTCTGTGATATTTGCACCAGACGGTTCGAAAACCATCTGTGATGACTTCATATTATTACTGACCCATAAATTCAGACGGTTCACAAAACCGTCTGTGATGACATTTTTGAACCGTCTGTGATGACCTTTTCTGTAGTAGTGATTTGAGCATATATTGGTAATGTTATACACTCGACTGAAGTACGTCGTACCTGAATAATCCTGGGCAGTTGCGACTTGCGAGTGATTCATGGTGCCCCTAGAAATGAAGTCGTTACAGCTAACCAAGTCGGGTCATCGGCACCAAAATTTGACATAGAAAACCCTCTTGATGGTTCTAAAGATGATGGCCGGGGCAACAGCTCTTCTTTCACTCATAGGCAAAACGATGAGCAGGTGGAATTCCAGGCAGCCGTATTATTACCAACCTTATTATGCCTTTGTGTGACGGTATGCGACACATTCATCAGTGCAGATCAAGATTTGGCTAGTCAGTTTGGTGCAATTAACATTGAGAAGAAGCTCCAGGAGATGGTAGAAAGAAACGGTCAGCTCAGGGCCGACTGCCTGAGAACAATGAAGCTTAATTACCACTAAGATGGTCATATCAATGACGAAACACAAAGGCAGTTACGTGCAACAAGACCTGGAGAGTTTGATGGAATCACTGTCCATTTCTTCGAAAAACATGTTGGATCTCGACTGCTCCATGGTTTTCACCAGCGGCGATCATGGCGCAACGACAACGAAGCCTATCAGGACTCTTGCTTCCCTCGTGAAAGAAGCGCCTGAACTTGTGGACAAAAAAGAGGCACAGGAATTGCCAATTGTACCGGCTAGCTCTGTCGAGGGAAACCTGATTGAGTACGCCGCATACTATTAATTATCTCTGTTCGTCCGTACTGTCGTTGGAAAATTCTGTGTGTTGTGACAATTTTGTGTTTTTATGTGTCGTCAGGGCGTGAAGGATGAAACCCAACAGCTACCTTGTGTCATGTCAGTCTAAATCTGAAACCTCGAGTTAAAAGTTACTCGTCTGTTGGTTCATTTGTGAAACACCTTGCCATTTGGTTTTTGTCTTCCGACGACAAATACCTCTTGCTATTCCATCATGCAGTATTGCAGTTGCTTGGCATGGACTTCAAATGAACTCAGCAATCTTCCGTTCTGATGGATGCCTGGGTTTGTATCTCTTGGTCCTGTTCGGTTTCAGATTTGTGCGAGAAATGTCGAATTCGGTATTAAGTCCATATTCACGTAGTATTGGTGTGGAAATAGTTAATTAGTGTGTGTGTGTGTGTGATCTTGAATCGCGATGTTGATTACACCACGCATTAAAAAATACACAGCACTTTCTGCCTAGTGAAGTGCCAATTTCTCTCTTTCTGGACTCTCTTAGTTAACGTGGTGCAGTGGTGAGGTCTAGCTATTTATTCTTTTTTAGGATAGCGTGGGAATTTCTTACTTTTTGCGCACCTAGGATTAGTGTGGGGGCTTTTTAGAGAGCTTCCAATTAGTACATTGATTAGTGTGAGAATTTCTAGCTATTTTTTCCCTTTTGGGTTATGTTAAACATGATTTGGATGTTTTCTTCCTAATTATCATCTATATTTAGGATGTTGGATTAGAAATCTAATGGCCATGAATTCTCCCTCCTCCCCCTTAAATTCTACTCCCCTTTTTTTGAAAAAATCTCCCCCCTACAAAAACAAAGGACCTCTTGATCTCTAATCCAAAGGTCGTAAATTTGAATGATAGTTAGAAAAAAATATCCGAGTGATGCCTAGACACTCTCTTTCCATTTTAGATTAACGTGGGAATTTCTTAGTTTTTTTCCACCTAGGGGGCCTCATGGCCGTTGAATAGGTTCAATGTGTTCTGTTGCACGAGTGGTCTCCCACTGTTCCTCATTCCTCTTCCCGCCGGCGAGGCCACCAGCTTCCACCCCGGCGCCTGCTCTTCATCCCCAATGCGGCGTCTCCTTGTCCTCTCTTCGTCGCCCAAACCCTAACCGTCGCAAACACCACCTCCACCGACGACCAAGGGCCGCGTGCCTCCACGTTCCCAAATGAAAAGCTTCAATCCCCCGGTTGAAATTTAAATCTAGAGTTGAAGGTTTGATTGTTGGAGTCGAAAGGTTTTGAATTTGGGAGCTCAAAGCTCAATTTTGTTGGTGAAAGTTTGAATCTGCAAGTTGAACGTTCAAATTTGCTTGACTTGAAAATTTGAATACGCGAATTGTAAAGTCGTTCGATTTGAAACTTGTGCATAGAAAAAGTGGAATTGCCCGTTTGCTACGGGTGCCAACAGGAAGATAAACACAAACAGGAACAAAAGCAAACAAAGTCGGGTTTTGGGCACCAGATGATGACATAGATTGCTTTCTCTTCTTTTTACCCTTTAATCTTTATTCCAGTTGTTCAAAGGGTGCAGATGGCCACATGCATATAACCAAGGTATGAGGTATGGAGTGCTAGCAAGATTTGCTCTTCCTGGGTCTGAGCTGAGATTCTTACCCGCCTTGCTGCAGCGCGCGCGGATCCTACGCCGAGGCCTCATCCTCTGGTAGTGTACCTTCCTCTGGTAGCGTTCCTCTGATAGCCCTCGCTGAAGTCATACTAAGTAGTGATTTCTTTAAAAACTAGATTTATTTTTTATTGTAAAAACATTAAATTTTACAGAAAAAACAGCAAAAGAGAAGAATTTAGGGTAAGATCACAGATCTCTAGGCACTTATTTTAGTCAGTATGGGCAAAATAGTCGTCATTTTATTTAACAAATTGCAAAATATTAAAACACATCCATGAGGGTTCATAGATTTTATACTTGTTAGGCACTGATATGTCAACTGAATCTCTTATACCGATCCTATTTTAATTGAAAATGACTGTTTTTCTGAACTTGATATAAAAAAGATTCAATTCTAATGATTTATCAGTGTAGAAAGATTTAGATATTATGCCAATGTATTTGTGTAATTTCATTTGTTATTTGAGAAAGGATGAGAAAAAGTGTTTAGTGTAGTCTTCTTATGCCTTACAACCCACAGGTAATGAATTCAAATGCTGAAAAACCGTAGTGAAAAATCCCCACAAATAAGGAATCAAATTCTGGCCACCAGCCAGAGAGGTAAGGTGGCACAGCACTAGGATATGCTACAAAATTTCATGGTTAAGTAATTAAGTGCTATTCTTCTATTGGTGCATTTGCTTAACAATGGTGCAATTCATTCTCCTGTAAGGGAAAGTTTGTGGTTGTTAACATGTGGTGTTGTGACGTGCATTCGATGCTTATTTTTAAAGCTACTGTGGAAAAGCAGTTATGGAAAATCTAGCAATTTGTTTGATAAACCAGAATCGAGTTAGACAAATTCCGTTATCCAACGTTGTTCCACTCATATTTCCACTCACTTGTCCTTCTATTTGGAATGCAATAATATATCTCTGTCTGCAACTTAGTATAGAAAAGAGAAACTAGCCGAACAGCAAATATCCCAAATAAGATTAATCATAGTTCACCACAATTTCCAAACGGAACCTAGCTAGGTGTTATCCCTTCTTCGTTGTTGCGCAACTCTCGCCGTTGAGTGGCCATACAACACAGATGTTAGTCGGTTGCCTATGTTACAGTTGGACATTAATTTACACTTACGCATCATTCTCGGCGTTCAAATTATTTAAGATATATAAAAGAAAGTAATTAAGACCTAGCTAGCTTGCTTGCTACTGAACTAAACAGGGCTGGATATTTGAATTAACAATGACCTCGCTTGCTGTAGGTCAAGAGGTGTTCTCGTTCACGTCGTGCTTATTTAGGGGACAGCCAGAGGAGTGAGTATGCATGCTAATATATTGGCTTGCTGAGGTGCAATATACATCAACTCTTTACGGGAAGAATAGTTAGCATGATTGACTATGAAGTAGAGCATATCAACAGCTATGCCCTGTTTATGGGTTATCTGTCGATGGCCGTCAGGGGGGTGGGTTTCCTTGTGCTTGGGTGGACCACCGTCGTGCTCCTCGGTGGCTTCGTCTCCGTGCTGGGGAAGAAGGACTTTTGGTGTCTCACAATGATTACCCTCGTCCAGACAGCTGGGTTAGGCTCCTCGGCCTCGCTATTTAATTCATGCATTTTTACTGCTTAATTTCTTGCCTTTCTTTTTGCAATTTGGGGCTTGATCTGGGTGGGTTTGGACATGCTTAATTTATTGCCTTTCTCTTTGCAATTTGGGGCTTGATCTGGGTGGGTTTGGACCGGAGAGATTTGGGCATCCGGTCTATCAAGTCTGCATCGAGGCAAGGAATTATTGGCCGAAATTCACAAATTTCGGCAAAATTTGGTTTTCTCGATCCACTTTGAACAAAGGCCCATTTAGTCCACTTTAAAACTTTTCAGCCCATGGGCTACCTCTTTAGCTCTCCCACAGAAAGCGATGCCATCAAGGGAAAACCCCGAGTGGGGCAGGCGGTGTGGTGCAGGTGGCGGGAGGGGGAGGTGGCGTCAGCGGCGAGTGGTTCAGGTGGCGGAAGGGGGTAGTTGCGCCAGTTGCAGGAGGGGGAGGCTGCATCGACCAAGTCTTCTACCGTTAGTTGCTAGGGCCATCGCTAGATAACATTGCAGGACACATTTGCACAACTTCTTCACAGCCTTTATCGTTGTCAAAGCCATTTGTGCCTAGGACACCAAACTCCTTCGTGGTGGTGCTTTGTTCCAACCGTGTCTGTCTCTCTGACTTTGCTACAATTACTGGATATCAATAGTAGGGTCAAAGTGGAGATGATGCTATTTTAGGGCAGCAAAGTTGATTGGCTCCATGACAGGATGGCAGGCAATGGGTGGTGGTAGCTGCACCCAATTCATGAAGGAAACAATGGCAAGGTCGAGTCAAAGCATAAACAACCACTTTGTACAACTGCAAACTTGACTAGTGCGGTGGAGAGATGGCAAGTTATAGCTTGTTGTGGCGGTCATGCCAAATCTAATGGAGGCGATGACGACAAGTCTAGTCGATGTCGATTCTCTATCTTTCCTTGGTTGACTGCACCTCCGAATTCATTGGTAACGAGCCTCCCGACAGCTTCTCCCTTGTTGGCTCGTTCTTCGCTAGGGCTGCCCTTCTCCCTCCTCTAGCCTCTCTAGATTTGCCACCCTCTCCCTATTTCCTCTTCAGCCGGTTAGAGGGAGGGGGTCGCACTCCTACAGAGCTACTACCTCCGTTTGCAAATACTTAGTACTGTCAGCTTTTTACAGTCTCCAAAGTTAAACTTTGATATTCAATTTTACACTAATACATTTATAAAATATCATGGAAGTATAATACTGAGAAAGCATTTCTTATAACAAATCTAAAAATAGAATTTTAATACAATCAGTCTAAATATTTAGAAAACAATTATTGGTTGAAGATAACGAAGTTTGACTGTTCTAAGTCAATAGTGCTAAGTAAACATGTAGGACCGAAGATGATGACTAGCGGGTGTATAAGAGCCAACAACATTACATGACTTTCACGAATCTTTTATCAAAGCAGAAGCATGACTCTAAATTCTTCACTCTAGTAATTATGAGAAGTTATGAAGTTCAGAGACCAATCATCCACGTAAAAAGATCCAAACGAAGCTGGGCAATATCAATATTACTAGTACAGTAACTTCGACATTAGCACTGCAGTAAACCAGTACTACTGCTACAACAAAATTAGCATAGAAATAGTAAAATCGGCATAATTTCAAAATCAAAAATCAATGGAACTTTTGATCGGTTGGTCTGAATGACTTGAAACTTAGCATGCACCTTCATTAGGATATCATAAATCTATTTCAATCAACGATTGATAGAATCGTTGCCAAAATTCTGAGCTTTTTATATTTGAGTGAAGGGAGCACCAAGCCGGGCAAACATAGGAAATCTCAATCTGCTCTTGTTCGTGAGTTCTAGATTATCTAGGTGAGCTTGGACAGGTTCTCATATGTCATAAAAAGCTAAATCATAGCAAGAATTCAACCAAAACCTCCAAGATTTAAACCCTAACATCAGCTCTCTCTTGAGAAAAACTGAGCAAACTCAAGAACTTTTGATACAAGTGCCTAGATAGATGGGATCTGATCTCCAAGAGATATCTCCACCTCTTACATGTCCTTGGCATCAGAAAAAATTAACAGAAGAGAAATCCAAACAAGAAAGCAAAGAAAATCAAAAGCACAAGAGAGGATCCATTGCACAACTCACTTGAGCAAACTTTGGACATTTATTTCACTTGGAGAGAAATATTCTATAGCCAATCTCTCATAATAGTAGAGCTCTCAGCCTAGACTACACATACAAAAGCCTCCAACACAAAGAAACCTTAACTCTAATATCTCAAGTCTCTCCTCAAGTCACACAAGACTCAATTCAACATAAGGCTTATATAGTGGAGGCTACCACCTCACACCAAACTAGCCACTCCTTAATAGATCGCACCACTTACATATGGAGAAACCTGGTAACCCACACATAAATAGATTTTAAACTCTCACACACTTGCATTCTTTTTTAAGTGCGGTTTTCTAAAGGCTCCACAAGCCTGATGAGACACTCCAACCACAAAGACGCGACCTAAACCATTTAGGTTAGTGTCATGGTTTTGCAAACCGCAGCATCACCTAGTTTCAGATAATTTTCTCAATTGTTACGCACCGGTCTTTATGAATGACGCGATGCCCATGACTTATCGCTAAGATCGTACAGCTACGCCGAGGTCTTCTTCACTTGAAATTCCTAAGTCCTATGGCATACCACATTACACCATAATTTGTGGTGCCTAATGACTTGACGCCAAGATCATACTCTTGCTTTGAGGAATATCACCACTTGAAATGTACAAGTCCAATTAGTACACCACATTGATCGTGCGAAATAGCACACCCGCAAGTGCACGGGTTGCCACTGAAATAGCGGCGAGTGTCGTGTTCTCCACAGGGACTAGACTGAGGCTACCGATGCTCGGCTAAAGCTAGGTCAAACAAAACGGGGGAAAACTAAACCTAAAACGACTACTAAAGCAGCCAAAGGAACGAACTACAGAACGAACCCTAACTCGCACGATCAAAACGATGAACGAACTACACAAACGAAGGACGACGGGATGAACGACCGTACAAATGGACGTTGTACGACCGAACGAACAACACGACTACAACACACAAACGACAACGACTACAAGAACGACCCACCGACGACCTAACTAACTACCGACCGCGAGAAAGAAGAAGGAAGTCGAGAAGCACTGGGGAAGTCTAGAAGCAAGCAGGGAGTCGAGAGAGAAAGAGGGGGATGACGGTCGACGGCTAACTAGACGACGTTGGCACACGACAAACACATGACTACGACAAACGGACGCACGACTTTGCTAACGACCAACCGCGCAAAGAAGAAAGGGGGGAAGGTCGAGAAGCACAAGGGAGAATGTAGAAGCAATGGGAAGGGGGACGGTCGCTGAATAGCTAAATCGCGCAACTTGACACAGACAACAGGACAAGCACAAGACAGAGCCTATACAGCACTGATTACAAACTGACCAACATCATACTACTAACAACACAAATGGCAAAATCACATGAACAAATTAACATCTAATCTCAAATACCATCTCAGTGAGCACAAGCATTCACCACAATGCATAATTCACCATAATAAAACAGAGCTCAATAACAAATTCACTAAACTCATGCATACATCACAGGTGACATTTCACATTTCATAATCTCACTGAACACAGATCTCAGTAGTTGGTTAACAGTGCATAATTAACAGAAATTAGGGCAACCAATAACTATGAAAAGTAGGAAGGAAGGAGGGATTGGGGATTGAATGAACCGAGGGGAGTCAAAGCAGCAGGGGGCTGAGTTGTCGGCGGCGCCGTAGAGGATGAGGACATCGGTGAAGTAGAGCCTAGGAAGAAGGTGTCGGTGAAGATGTCGCCGGTGATGTAGAGGAAGCAGACGGCGGTCAGATGTGGAGATGGAGGCGTCGCCTGATTCAGTGGAGATGTCGGGGTGGCGGCCTGGTGGATCTGGAGGGGCGGCGCTCCCCGGTGGTGCAGAGGCGGCGGTGTTGCTTTGTGGGAGCTACGGCGTCGAGATGGTGAATTGCGGCGGCGGTGATGGTGGAGCGCCGGAGGGAGCAGAGAAGAGAGGCGGCGCACGGGAGGAGGCGCGGAAGGAGGGCAAGATGGAGGCGCGGCGGTCGGAGTAGAGAGAAGGCGGCGTGGGTGGAGAAGGCGGAGAAGGGGATTTGGGGAGAAGCAGTGGGGCTAGAGGGAAGAGGAGGCGCAGGGGGACAGCGGCCGGAGTAATGGGGTGCGGCGGCGTCGAGGTGAGCAGTAGAGGGGGCGCAGAGGAGCGGCGGGTGGAGAAGTGGTGGAGAAGAGGATGTGGAGAGGAAGGGAGGAGAGATGGCGCAAGAGGAAGAGCGGCGGCGGAAGAAGGCGGAGAAGGGGAGAAATCGGTGGCGAGATGGAAGTGGAAGAGATGGAGGGTGGTGGATTGGTGGCGGAAGAGCAGTGGGGAAGGAGATGGCGGCGGTGAAGGTGAGGTTGATGGCGCGGTGGCGAGCCGGCCTGGCCTCGCCGCCGGCCGGAGCTAGAGAAGGGGGGAGGAGAAGAAGCAAGGGGCCAAGGGAGAAGAAGAAATGCCAGGCTCGGTTTTCCCACAGGCGGCGGCGGCGTGGTTTTGAGGAGATGGGAGTTTTGGCATTTTTGCAGATTAGCCCTTGAAGATTCTAGGGTTTACAATGAGATCCTTCTCCATTAGTGATTTCTTCTGTTCTGGCCCTCTGGAAGTCCGATTTCTTCGCGAAAAGATCCTACACATCCGTGAAGATGCGCACATCAGTACGGAGCAGCTCAAAGGTCCAGATTTATCATTTATGTACCTCGATCGCGCCGGCCTGCGGAAAAAACACAAAAAAATTTAAAATGATCCAAATTGAGCAATTAAATATAGAAAAGCGTGTAAATGATGATAAATTGTCCCAAAATGTGAAAAATAATGCGGTAAAATGACAAGTAAATATATGTAAATATGACGCATGTCATACCCCCAAGCTTAAACTTTTACTTGTCCTCAAGTAAATGGTATGATATTATCGAACCCGGACAACAAGTAGTCATGAGGTAAAAGACTAGTTAAATGCATGTAAATAGTCAAAAGGCATATAACAATGTAAAATGAGATTATCTAACTTGAGTTTTTGAGGACCATCCAAGATGAGAATGAAACATTCAAGCAAAGATGCCAAAGTGATAACTATAGCATTTAACCAAATCAAGTTACAAGTGTCGAAATGCACTAAGTGATCACATGAATCCAACCAAAATTGTAAGGCATCGGAACTAGGTATAACATCAAGAATGAGCATAGCAAAGGGTCATGCTAAGGCATATGCTATTTGAGACAAAGAGACTAATACTTGCATGAAATTTGTGAAAAAGTCCACACTTGAGCCATGATACCTAATTTTTGTTGATTTTTAGCAAATTTAAAACACATTGGGCACTTGTGCCACTTATTCAAAGCTTTGGGCAAACTTGCCGCTTATTCACACTCACACTTCACTTGGGCAAAACTTTGCCACTTATTCAACACATTTTCGAACCAATGTGACATAGTCACTTATTCCACACACTCACACATTATATCACAAAATTTTCTTTTCTTCTTTTTTTTCTGTTTTGATTAAGCATCTATAACCGGTTTTCACTAATGCTAAGTAACACGTGTCCCGAGACATGGATACCTAGATAAATCAACCAAGTTATTGGCTCAAGATAGGACTACCCCTTTCACAAATTATACATTCAAGTAAAGTATCAATATCTAAAATAAAATATGCCAAAGCATGAAACTAAGATATGATCATTCAAGAGGCGATGACTAGAACCAATTCAATCCGTAAATGGTTAAAACACATGCGTAACTCGCAATGAATCAAATGCTATAGGATCACAAGGTTTCTAAGCACATCTAATAACCAAAGCTCAAGCTCTACAATATGATGCCAAGTAACTTAAGACATACAAGGAACTAGTGACAATAAATCTCAATTAAGAAAATTTTGACATGACCTTTCTTGATTAATCATAGCATGGGCTCACATGGCCAAGATGTACATTCAAGCATAACATGAGAGCAAATAGTAAAGGTCATATGTCATCAACATAAGCCAATACTATCGCTTCAGCTGGTCATACCACGACGCAGGTCGATACTACCACTTTGGCTAGTCATATCGCAACACCCTTGCCGATATGACCGCCAGATTTAGATAGCAGCACCTCAGGATGGAAGTTCTCAAAATCAAACTCAAATGACAAAAGCAACGCACAAGTAGTGTCAAATATTCATTAATCTCATGGCCTGCCACCATAGGGCTGTACAATATCTCTCTTAATGAGTAATTGGACAAACACCCTATCGTAGGGGTGGCCCCCACCTAAGCCCAGTCGGCCTGTTAGAGAGTTGTAAAGCCCAATATGGGACATGTATAATGACGTGCATGCCCCTGAAGGGGATACTTGTGTATAAGGGTAAAGTTGTAAAAGCACTCCCCAAGTGGATATATATATACAATACCGGTCGTGGGGAGAGACCCTAAGCCATTGCTCACCTAACTCTCCACTACACACCTCTCTCTCTATTTGGTCTGTAACCACAACAGTTGGCACCGTCCGTGGGGAGGACAAAGAGCAAGCCTCAAGATCCAAAGGAGGATGGTACCAAAGAAAGCATCATCGTCGGCGGCGAAGAAGAAGGCGGGAGCAACGAAGCCCCAGGCCTCAGCGTCGGCAGCCGGGGGCGGGGATGGCGAAGTGGCCATGATGGTGGCGAACGCTGACGGGCCCACCACGATGGCTGACCCCAACGTCGTGGCCACGACGGTCGACATCGCCCCGCAAACGAAGGGCGGTCCCACCGTGGGAGCGACGGCAACCGTCGGCAGCGCCGACCGGGTGGCTAGGAGAGGCAGTGCCGATACCCACGCTGGTGCAACCGTCGTCCCCCCTCCTGGTGCAGAAGTGGCGAGCGGTCTCGGCAACGTCCGCCATGCCACCACACAGGTAACCCAGGAGGGCAAACTGTGGTCCCCGCTATTCCGACCATGTAGCCAGGTACACCAGGTGCCCCGGCCACGACTACGGTGGAGAATGCCCTGCTGGCGGCCCTTGGCACGTTCCAGCGGGAGCTGGCGGATCTCTGCGGGGTCGTGCGGGATATGCAAGAGGCTCGGAGCCAGCAGACCCTGCCGGTGGCTGCGCCGGAGCGAGCGGATAGCCGCGACGCACCCGCATCCAGTCGCGTCCCGTTGCGGCGCGTGGACCCAGAGTCCCCACTCTCCGTAGGCCTGCAGCAAAAGGCGTGGCGGGAGGGCTTCAAGTTTCCGAGCGCCATCGAGTCGTACAAAGGTGACATGGGCCCGCGGGAGTTCGTGCGGGTGTACGAGACCGCCATTGAAGCCGCTGGCGGAGACGACATCACAAAGGCCAAGGGGCTCCCCCTCGCACTGCAGGGGGTGGCGCTCTCTTGGTTCTTCACCATCGAGCCAAATTCCATCTATGCGTGGCAGCAGATCCGCGACCGGCTCTACAACAACTTCCAGGGGAACTACGTAGAGCGCGTCGATGCGGATCAGCTCTTCGCAGTCAAGCAGAAACCCTCAGAGAAGCTCCAGTACTACTTTAAGCGCTTCGCGATGGTACGCTGCCAGGTCAAGGATGTCAACGAAACAACCATCATCAATGCAGCAGTACAGGGTCTCCACCCAGGGCTGTTAGCCAAATACAACGCTCGAAAGCCGATCAAGACGGTGGTGAAGCTCTTTGACAAGATAGAAGAGTACGCCCGGGCGGAGGAAGACACACGGCGGCACCAAGGAGATGACTCCGGCGCCAGCCAAGTCGAGGCTTCGGGGGCGAGCGAAGACCCACCGAGGGAAGCCTTCTCGGAGGGTAAGAGCAAGCAAGAGCCCGCGAAGAACGCCCTCGGGTGTGGCGACACTGAGCACAACGAGAGCCCACTAAGGAGTAGGCGCAAGCCCAGGCGCAGCCAGCGCAGACCCCTCAAGGCCCGCGAGGTCCTCGGTACAGTCGACACTCCACCGGACTGTGCTCCCACCTCGGGCGGGACGCCTTGGTGAGGTCAAGGAGGGGGGTGCGGAGGTGACAGCTCCGAAGCACCGTGCACGAAGCAAGAGATCAGGGACTACGGCAGGTGGTGCGAAGTGCATGGCTACGACGACCTCACAGCACTGCGGCAGGCAACCGTCAGGGCTCGAGCATCAGACGCACCGCTCCTCGCCGTGGCCCATGTGCAGCGGCCGCAAGGAGATTCGCAACAAGTCGGGACCCCCGAAGGGGCTCAGCATCGCACCATCAATGTCATCTCTGCAGGCTCATAGTGGTAGGTGCCTTCGGCACTGCCACCTCCAGGCATGACGCATTGCGAAATCACGTTCACCTCGGCCGATGCCCAGGGAGTCGAATTCCCTCACCAAGACCCCCTTGGTCATCCAGGCTACCATCGCAGGCTGCAAGGTCAAGCGTGTACTTGTGGATGGAGGCAGCGCTGCGAACATCTTGTCGGCGGATGTCCTTGACCGTATGGAGATCCCCCGAAGCCGTTTGGCACCGTCGGAGACCCTGCTTTGAGGTTTCAGAGCACAACCGCTAAGGGCATTAGGCCAGATATGCCTTCGCGTCTCCCTTGGTCAGGGTAGGCAACCTTCACCCGCCTCATCGCGATAGCGCTAGCCGTCCAGCTCGGGAGGAACGTAGAGGCCTATGTCGACGACATTGTTGTCAAGACAAGGCGGCTCGCCTCACACGGGCAGGATCTCTAGGAGACCTTTGACAACCTTAGGAAGGCGGGCATCAAACTAAACCCAGATAAGTGCGTCTTCGGCGTGCAAGTGGGCAAACTCCTGGGTTTCTTGGTGTCTGGACGGGGCATCCAGGCGAATCCCGATAAAGTTGACGCGATCCTTGCTATGGAACTGCCAAAGATGACAAGGGAGGTGCAGAGGCTCGTCGACCGCATGGCGGCTTTGAGCTGTTTCCTGTCTAGGGCAGCAGAGCGAGGCCTGCCATTTTTCAAAACCCTCCGCAGCTGCGACGGGTTTCATTGAGACGACGACTGTGCGAAGGCCTTCGATGACCTCAAGAAACACCTCGCAAGCCTCCTAACTCTAGCCGCCCCGACGCCAGAGGCTCCTCTCCTGCTCTACCTAGTCGCTTCAACGATGGCGGTCAGCGCTGTCCTCGTACTGGAAGAAGGCGCTCTACAACGCCCCATGTACTTTGTCTCCGAAGCCCTTCAGGGCGCCAAGACGCGGTACATGGAGCTCGAGAAGCTCGCCTACACATTGATCATGGCCTCGAGGAAGCTCTGGCACTATTTCCTAGCCCACCCAATAACGGTGCCATCCTCGTTCCCCCTAGCGGAGATGCTGCATAATAAGGAATCAACAGGGCGAATCAGCAAGTGGGCAGCCGAGCTCGCCCCGTTCTCCTTAACGTATGCCTCGAGAACAGCGATCAAGTCCCAGGTCCTCGCGGACTTCCTGGCGGAGTGGACCTCGCCGACCCAGCCCGCTCAGTAGCCAGAAGACCGGTGTGGATGCTTAGCACCGATGGAGCCTACGGCGTGGCAGGTGCAGGCGTAGGCACGGTTGTCACCACGCCTGAGGGGCACCCCTACTGTATTCGGCACGCCTTGCGTTCCCTGCCACCAACAACACGGCCGAGTACAAAGTGTTACTCTTAGGGCTTGCGAAGCTCAAGGCACTCGGTGCGCGACGATTTCTCGTCCGCACCGATTCGCGTTTGGTGGCAGGCCACGTAGACAAGTCATACCAGGCCAAGGACCCTAAGTTGGCTAAATACCTGGCAGCGGTAAGAGCGAAGGAAAGACACTTCCTGGGTGTCACGGTGAAGGCCATCCCTCGGCGGACAATGAGCAAGCCGACGCCCTCGTGAAGGCGGCAAGCCAGCAACTACCACCCCCCGAGGGGGCGTTCTACGAGGTCCTGCCAGCAGCAGCTATCATGCATGACAACTAGGATGCGGCCCTCGTCCACCAGATTACCCAGTCGGGCGACTGGCGCGAGCCTATCTCGGGTTTATTGCAGGGTATTATGGAGCCAGACGACTCCGTCGAGCTCCGGCGCCTGCAGTCTCGCACCAGGTCCTTCCAAGTGCTCGACGGAGTGCTCTACAAGCGGGAAGTCTGCGCCCCGCTTCTGCGCTGCCTTTCGCGCGAAGAAGGAAAACAGCTCCTTACGAAAATTCACACAGGACTCTGCGGCTCGCACCTCGCGCCGAGGTCGTTGGTCGGCAAGGCATTCAGGCAAGGCTTCTACTAGCCGACTGCTGTCGCAGACGCCCAGGACCTCATGCGCCGGTGTCAAGGCTACCAATGCATGGGACGGGTCATCCGCAGGCCTCCGACGAGCCTCAATCCAATCCCCCCGGTATGGCCGTTGGCACGGTGGGGCATTGACGTCGTAGGACTGCTTCCTCGGGCTCCGGGAGATCTACGGTTCGTAGTGGTCGCTTTGGAGTACTTCTCCAGGTGGCCAGAGGCTGTGGCCTTAGCCAAGATAACCTCGGCAGCCATGCAGCGCTTCCTCTGGCAGAACATCATCTGCCGCTTTGGGGTGCCCAGGGAGATCACCGTCGATAACGGGTTGCAGTTCAACGCCGCACTGTTCAAGGAGTTCTGTGACAACATGGGCATCACGCTCTGATTTGCCTCGGTCGGGAACCCACAGTCCAATGGGGCAGTTGAGAGGGCCAACGGCGCCATCTCCGCTACGATCAAGAAGCACCTTGTTGGGCTACCGAAGGGCAAATGGCCGGGCGAGCTCCATAGCGTCCTCTGGTTCCTCCGCACAACGGTGACATGCCCAACGGGATTCATGCCTTTCAAGCTTCTCTTCGGTGATGAGGCGGTAACGCCTGAGGAAATCAACGCCGGTTCGAGGAGGGTCCTTGTCCAGGCACCAGAAGAGGAATGTTAGTTATCTCTAGACCTCCTTGACGGGGATCGAGTAAGCGCAACCCAGCATGTCACAAAGTACACTCGCCAGATGGTGCGCATGCGGGCCGCTCTATATACCCCCAGGAATTCCAGCCTAGAGACCTCGTCCTCAAAATGGCGCTCCACGCGGAAACGGTGGGCAAGCTAGAATCCAAATGGGAAGGTCCATACATCGTTGCGAAAGCCCTGCAGAAGGGAGCCTATCGCCTCGCCACGCTGGAAGGACAGGCACTTCGGCACACATGGAATGCTGACAGGTTGCGGCGATACTATGTATAGGGCAGAAGGAAACCATGTAGCAACAGCGGTACCTTACCCATTGTAAGATGCTCACCCGCGCAAACCGGGGGTTAATAAAAGCTAGTTGTCTGCCAAGCGCAAGTCTACGGACTCTAAATAAGACGTAGCGCGAGGTCCGCCTCCGCACGCGCCAGTCTATGGACTCTAAATAAGACGTAGCATCGAGGTCCGCCTCTGCACGCGCCAGTCTATGGACTCTAAATAAGACGTAGCGCGAGGTTCGCCTCCGCACGCGCCAGTCTACGGACTCTAAATAAGACGTAGCGCGAGGCCCGCCTCCGCACGCGCCAGTCTACGGACTCTAAATAAGACGCAACGGGGGGACGCCCCCACGCGCGCCAGTCTACGGACTCTAAATAAGACGTAGCGTCGAGGTCTGCCTCCGCACGCGCCAGTCTACGGACTCTAAATAAGACGTAGTGTTGAGGTCCGCCTCCGCACGCGCCAGTCCACAAACTCTAAATAAGACGTGGATGTTGTCCCTGCGCACTCTACAGAGTATAAACAAGACGCGGAGCCCCCATGCACGCTTGGGCGCCACGCCTAGGCGTACTCTCCGGAGTGTAAATAAGCCGTGGTTGATGGTCCCACGCACTCTACTGAGTATAAATAAGATGCGGACACCCCTTCGAAAGGTAGGGGACGGAGCGCTCGCGCGTCTACCTCGACTAGGCACTAGCCCCGCTGCCACCCCTTCGAAAGGTAGGGGACGGAGCGGTCGCGCGTCTACTTCCACTAGGCGCCAGCCCCGCTGCCACCCCTTCGAAAGGTAGGGGATGGAGCGCTCGCACGTCTACTTTGACTGCTGTCATCGACAACTAGGGTAAGGCCGAAGGCAAAAAGTCCGAGCTATACACGACACCCGCCCAGAGCGGAACAACACACAACCACAAGACTTCGGACAAGTGTTGTTTCATTCATGAAAAGGCGAGGGTACAAGTCAATAGTACAAATAGCGGTACATGGCGCAGCATACACCCGACCTCGGCATCACACTTACGGGTCTGCGCCGTCTTCGTTGCGCTGAGGAACCTCCTTGAGCCACCGGAGGAAGTCCCCCTCCTTGTGCAGCGTTCGCCGCACCGCGACCTTGGTTGCGTCCTCCTCGACGTAATCCCAAATTCGGTGGTGGAAGGTCCGGAGGCCAGGCTGGGTGAAGCGGATGGCGTCGGACATCACCTCGGGCGGGGCGGGAAGATCCAGACGAGGGTTCGCTAGCTCGTTGATGTGACGGCACCCATGGGCGTGAAGCATGGCGAAGGCAAGGCTGGCGCTGATGAAACCACAGTGCTCGCCGAAGGATTTGGCACCACGAAGGGTGAGGCTTGACCCCTCTTCAATTCGCCCGAGCGTCTGTATCAAATCCTCGGTACCATGCGTAACATCCGGCACGTCAACGGAAAAGTCCCGGAGGCCCCGTTCCAAAGACTCCATCGCCCTCCACGCCGACGTAGATGCCTCGTCGAAGATCCGGTTCCTCTCCGCAAGGGATGCGGCGAGCCAGTCCTTCTCCTCCTCCAGCGTGGAGATCTGCTGAAGAAAGGTGACACACTCCTCCGCCGCGGCGCGTCGGACTTCCTCCGTGGCGCACCGCGCCACCGCCACGGCGTCCTCTGCGTGGGAAACCACCATCGCATTTTTAGCCTCCAGCGTGCGCAAGTGCTCGTCCTTGGCGGCATGAGCTTCATCCGCAGCATGAAGTTCGACCTCTATCGCCCTCCGCTCATGAATGCGAGTCCCATCCATGGCCTAGCTGAGAACAAGACTCTGGAAGAAACTACAGGAGTTAGAAATACACCGGGCAGCGAAGAAGGCCTTAAACCTAGCTGCTTACTCTCATCTCTGAGGCGCGTAGCTCGAGCGCCAGAAGATCTCCCCCGCACGCTGACAGCACTTGTCGGTTCAAGCTGTCCCCGACGCGCTCCGCGACCTCGTTAAGAACGCGAAGCATCTCCGATCGTGCGAGGTAATCGGAGATAACGGGCACTGGCCCCTTCGTGGCACCAGCTTCGGTAGCAACAGACGCCCACACCGCATCCTGCACAACAAGCTCGGAGACTTCGCGCGCACCCCCGTTGCTCGATCCTTCACCGCGTCTGGGAGACCCTGTCTCGCCTGATGGCGACGACGGAATGAGCGAGCAAATCGGGGAGAGTCTCGCGAAGTCGCGAGAGGAAAAGGAATTGCGCCTACCTTCAACACCCACCATCGGAGCATGGGGAGGTGACTGCTCAGCCTCCACCCGGGGTATGGGGGCTTCGTTGGCCCAAGGAACGACAACTTCTCCCTCGGCCTCGACATCTTCCCCTCCAAGCGGAAGGATCCTGGCAACGGGGCCCGCCACTTCGAACCGCCCCCTCGAACGCGAAGGTGACTGTACCCGGGGGCACTTTGCCCTTGGAGGTGCGGGCGACCCCTTGTCAGTCACTACGACAGCCAATTCAGCTGGCGTGAGCGGCGAGTCCTCCGCGACAGGGACTAGCGCGGACGGCAAGTCCTCGGTGGTCGGAGCTGGCACGAGTGGCAGGTCCGCGGGGGCAAGCGTCGGCACGAATGGCAAGCCTTCCATGGCCAATACGGGCGACGAGGCTTCATCCACAGGAACAACGACATCGGGGTCCGTCGCCTCGCCGCCACCTAAGGCCTCCTCGTCAAGGGCAGCGCACTCCTCTAAACTGGCGGGTTCGGACATGGCGATGGTCACACCCCCAGCCTCGATGGTGCCGGCTGGTGACACGACCGATGGATTGGAAACAACGGTGTCGGATCAGGCCCTACGCCGCGAGGGCGGCAGCCCCGCCTGGTCATCGCTGTCACGGCGGCTCGAGGCCTCCACCAGCACCGCGCGCTTGGGCACAGGAATCCCCAGGACCTCGCACACCCAGTTTAGCCACCCTTGCTTCACCGAGGTGGTCGCAGCCTCGCATAGTTTATGTTCCTTGGCCATGTACGGCCCGAGGAGCGCAATGACCGTGCGCTCCGCGTCCTCCAGCCGGGGCACTGCACATGAAAACGGAGCATCATTTTCAAAAGGTCATACGGCTACACAATGGGAATGCAGCCCAAGGCCGAAGGACTTACAAGGAGCGGAGGGCACTACAAGGCACGACACTGTCGGATGGATGCCGTCCCTTCGGGTCCCACCCCGTTGCTCGTATCGCCACCGACAGGAAAGCGGCGCCACCCCGTACATGGTGAACTCTTCGGCGAGGTCACGCATGTTGAACCGGCGGGCGACACCGGCAAGCCTCCGCGCCAAGTGCTCATCGCTGCCCTTCGGCTTCACATCAGGCGAGCTGTTGAACGATATCGGCTGTCCCCGACACGACAGACAGCTCGTGCTGGTCACGTGGTAGTAACACCACCGCCGCGTCCAACCAGACTCCCACTTCCACCGCGTAGCCAACGCGGGGAAGAGCCCCGCACACTACTTCCTCAGCACGAAGTTGACGCTGCCAAAGTTCGATACCGCTCCTCTTCGACTTTCTTCGGCTGGCAGCGAGCATCGTGCAGGATAGCGAACAACTCCGCGCTGGGACGCTGACCTTCGGTTCGCAACGCCCAGCAATAAACAGCCAAGCAAACAATCGCATTGGGGGTCAGCTGCGCCAGCTCCAACCCGTAAGCCCACAGGACTTCACCGACAAAGAGCGTTGAGGGCATCCGAAGACCGGCGTCAAAGAATGCAATGAAGACGATCGCCTCCGTCTTTCTCGGGCGCGGCTCCGTCACATCAGGGCCGGGGAGGCGAGCCCCGCCGCGCTCTGCTATCTTGTTCTCCCGGACGAGTCTCTCAATCGTCTCCTTAGTAACGTGACTCCGCCCCAGCACACGGGAGCAGCGACCTCTTGAATATGCCACGGCATCGCACTGCTTGTTGACTTGTGTTGGTCCGCGCAACACTAGCGGACAATCCGCCGGGGGAGGCGATGTAGGGACCCTGATTTTATAATCCAGATTCCTCTGTGATTCCACCGCACTATTCCCTGGATCAGTAGATAGTGCTCACAGATTACAGTTCTGAATATCAAAGTACATATCATGCGGAAGCATAAATTTAATAGTAGACTTACTCATAGGCCGATTAGGCCAAAATCATTAAATTGCAGCAGCGGAAGAACCTTCAGGACATGCCCACAGGCAGCCAACTGGAGGTTCGTGACCTAGCCCTTGTTGTCTTCATCTTCTTCACCATCATAACCAAAAGTATTGCTGAAGCGTAGTGATCTAATTCCTACTTCTGGATTTGTTATGAGAGCGAGTGTGAGCACACTAACCACCGTGCTCCGCAAGCCAATACACAGGATACAAATAAATAGTATGCATGGCTTATCAAAGGAGAGGCTCAGGTTATTTTATTTGCCAAAAATCGCTCTTGGTAGCATTATTATTTAATCATAGTGTTATGGTTGCTACCTAAACTCCACACAACGATTGCCATAATTGACTTAATCTACCGAAAATACTCTTTCTTTATTGGCTGCTATCTAGGACTCCAAACAGTGAGTGACATCATTTAATTAGTCCACCGATCTTACTCTTTCTATATTGATCGCTATCTAAGACTCTAAACAGTGAGTGACATCATTTAATTAATCCACCGATCATATACTTTCTATATTGTTTGCTGTCTAAAACTCCAAATAGTGAATATCATCAATTATACAATCCACCAATTAATTGTTGCCTAACACTCCAAACAGCTAGCGACATCATTGATCTAATATCATTTATTTAATCCACCAATATCTTTTGTATTCTAAATTCCTAACAATCTAATCCTTTTGTTATTGATCCACAACCATAATTTGCTTTTCCAATAATCAACCTTATCTTCCATTATCTATTTCTAACTAATTCACTAGTATACATCCACCAAGATTATCATTGATCAAGTCTACGATTCACTAGTATATATCCACCAAGTACATCATTGATCTTGTCTACGATTCACTAGTATTCATTCACCAAGAATATCATTGATCATGTTTATACTCCAAGAATTGTCATCATACCTCCAATTTCCCAAAAAATCAATTCATCCATCTAGAAATTGTTCAAATCCTATTAATCCCAATATTGTCAACATCTTCCAAGAATTTATATTAAATATCAACGTTGTAATCCAACCATTACCTTTGCACTTACTAATACTCCAAAAATCATACAATTCATCTATCTAGTCTATATCTCCTTTTGGGCTCCACCAATTTATTTCTCCCAGAATCCACACTATCGTTTCCTATTTATGATCGACATGAATCCACCAATACCTTTATGTGTATACTACAAACATCCAACTCCTTCACTCATGACTCTTATTTATTTCTCCCTATGTTTTTATTTTGTAAGAACAGAAGTGTCACTATTTGAAATATAATACATAAAAATTTCCTGAGACCTAGCAGTTTTGAACAAAAACATAATGTGTGTAAAGAATGCAATAACAGTAATAGTGATCCAGATTTCCATCCACCGTTACATGGCATCTGCACCATATGCTAACATTTCAGCGTTATTACCGCTTACATTACCACTGGGATGACACCCAGGACAACTCAAATCAGGGCTTTCCGCTGCCCTCCACTTTTCCAATCCCATCCATAAAGCATTTTGAAATAGAACTATATCTGGTTAAGTTCCCATGTCCGCCCTTGACCGTGGGCATGACTATTCGAATAGTTTTGACTCTACAGAATTTGTACACTTTCACCACAAAAGACAATCAACTCGTTGCCTCACACGATTCCTTAGTCATGTGGTTGAGCAGACCATCACAGTGACTTTTCAAAGTATCTAGTCCCTTTTGTCATCTCACCCTATGGGCCGTTCCCACTTGTGGTGGGTCCCATACGTTGCACGGGATGTTCCCCACGGTTACTATCGCTATTAGGGCTCCACTCCCCTCAATGCTAGCACGACTGGGAAACGTCACCATCCACTCGGTCCCTTTAGGCCTTCCCTTGCTCTTGCATACCCACTCCTATCCAGTACTGGTGAGATGAGTCTGGGGTTTTCGATAAATTTACTTAGCCAAGTTGTATTTTATAGACTTGTGGTTGTACTGTTTTACACGGGAGGTCATGACAAGATTCAGTCCTTAATGGTATCTGAGCGGTTCCACCACACTCCACAATTTGTGCTTCCTTTGCACCACATACCAGCCCCCATAACATCCGCCCAGATATTTAAGCAAGTTGGGGATTTTGGGAGCATAAAATAGTCATATCAAAAGGTACCAGTCATTACCACCATGACTTCCCAAACAGTTTCTCATGATTAAAAATGATAATAATGCTTGAGGCATTTCAGTGCCCCGAGTATCTATGCAGTACTAAGTATGGCGTATAATTAGAGACTTATTTTCGAAAGGTTACTATTATAATTTTGCTATGGCGACAAGGTTCACACATTCAAATATTCCAAAGGAGGTGTAATATTATTCAAGGTAAACAATGGGCACATAACTAGAATATTAAATTAAACATGTATTTGCATATAAAATAACAACATGCACTTTGATAATATAAAACAAAGTAATTTGCAGAAAATGTAGGTTCAACATGATCAAAGTATTGACTCGCCTGGCGCGGTTTACCGCGGTCTTGAGCTCACTCCAAGCTTTCTCATTTGAAGGGTTGAGCTTCTGGTCTTTATCTTCACTTTGCTCGTGATCTCGCTTGATCCCTTGATTCCTCGGACTCCAATTTCTAATTACGTGCTAAACGACTGAATACAAATAAAGGCAAATAACTCAAAAGACCCATATAAATCCAAATGAACTCAATTTAGTTTTATTATGAGCTAATGGGTGATTCAGGTGGTTTGAGGCAAGGTTGGTGGTAGGATACGTTGACTCCATCTTTCATTAAATTTCTATTTACCTAGGGTTGAATTTGTTATACAGGGTCATAACTTAATGTTGCTATTTGATTAAGTTTACCACTAGAATTTATTTATTGTAGCATGTTAAATGTTGGGGCACATATTTTAGTTGTTATTAAGGATAATCTTTAATTTACATCCTAATAAAATTTATTGGCTTCCATAGATTAATTCCAAATTTAAAATCTCAAATAATCTTATTTACCTTCTAATTAAATTTTATTATCTTCTCTAAATTATTCTCAAATTTTCCTTCATTTTCTTAATTGAAATGGATTAATAAAAATCAAAAACAAAAAGAAGAAGAAAAGGTGCGGCTGCGAGAATCGAACTTAGAGGATGGGTATGATATTAGAAGAGGTGAGAGGCGGTGAGGCAAAAATAGAGGACTTCAGACTCCTCTAGGGAAGGGGCTAACGGCCACGGTCGTGCGACCGCTGACAGCCCACGATGCGCCAATTACGGCCCGCCGCGTGCACTTTACGGCGGGAGAGCGTATACGGCTGCAACAGCCTCCCCCTGACAACTTAGGGGTCGGCGCGATTCCAGGTGCCATTAAAGCGCACCACCGGACCACGAAGCATCCAACCACGTCGGCACCAGACCAGGCGAAGCCCCACCACCTCGCGTGGGAGCTGCGCTCACCTCGCGCCCTGGAGAACCCACGGCGCAGGGTTTGTCCCCACTTCGTCTTCGACTCCGCCAACACCTTCAATTCCGCCAGTGTCTTGGACCCTGTCGAGGATGCCCGACTCTGACCGCTCCCACCTCACCTAGGCGGCCCCGCTGACACCTTCAACTATGTCAGTGCCTTCGACTCCGCGACAAGCACACAGCTTCGCTTTCGCTGCGGCCTCGACTTCAGCCTCGCCTACCGAAGAACCCTGAGGGCGAGGAAAACCTCAGCAATCTGCCCAGCGACGTACCCTCGCGGAGAGGCGACAATCACGCCAAGCAGCTAACTCATCACAACAACTTGGAAGTTCACAGGCCGCAGGGACGGAGGGGGCCAAATGGCTCGACAACATGGCTTCGGCCCGTGAAGCCTTTACCATGAGAGGCTCCTGTCGTAGGAGTGGCCCCCACCTAAGCCCAGCCGGCCTGTTAGAGAGTTGTAAAGCCCAATATGGGACATGTGTGATGACATAAATGCCCCTGAAGGGGATACTTGTGTATAAGGGTAAAGTTGTAAAAGCACTCTCCAAGTGGATATATATAATACCGGCCGTGGGGAGAGATCCTAAGCCATTGCTCACCTAACTCTCCACTACACACCTCTCTCTCTGTTTGGTCTGTAACCACAACACACCCAAAAGGCAAGAATTTGAGTTTGAATTTTGGACTTTTAAAGCACACAAGTTGCAAGATCTACTAGTGGTCTAGATTTAAGAGAAAAAGGAATATGACCATAGGGCAAGATGTGGAATGGTGCTAAGACCAAGAAAGAGCAAGTTTTCAACAAATGTTCCAATTCATGCCTAAAATTTCTCAAAAAGCAAAATATTGCTCATGGTCCAAAATAAAAGAATAATTGTTCATCATGACAATTATCATAGCGAGATAAGGCACCAAAAGAGTAAGTAAGAACAAACATAGAACCACTTGACAACAAAAGATCAAGAATGACCCAAAATACATTTTTCTCACATAAAAGCTCAATTTGCTCTAATGCAACCTCACAAAGCTCATTCTACTCCTTTTAACCTTTTTAACCATTATCCCCTTTTTAAGTTCACTCTTATCATATTCACCCTATTTAGACTAATACCATCAATGGCAAGGAAGCAATGCAAATTCACAAATACTCATTCTCTCCCCTAAAATGATGCATGATACCACAAGTAATCAATAGGGAGCAAGAATGAGAATGTATTTATGAATGAAAATGCATAACCTAAAAGAACTTTGAGAACTATCCAAAGTGAGATCAAAGATAAAAGATACCACTTAAAGCTATAAAATGTATACAAAGCTATATAGATCATGACAAGGCACATATACTCAATCTAAGTAAGATATCACTATTTAGAGCATTCAATTTAATTTCAACTTAAGCAAGACTTCAAAATTGACAAGTTCAACTAAAGATGTTCAATTATTAGCTAAGCCATATCGAAAATGTTAAATGAAACCAAGAAGCTCAAGCTAAATCATTTAAAGTATAGAAGTTCAATTTTAATAAATTATGTTCATGTACTAGATAAAAGCCATTCTTGAAATTTAGAAATCATTTAGGCCTTACCTTAATAGAGCAAGTCCTTAGACTAGTAGTCATCCATAACTATCTCCTAAGTTTCAACCATTTTTCACATTTTTTTCTTAGCCAAGTGCTATATCTCAAGTCTTACTATGACCATCCCAAGCAAGAATCTTAAAAGAGTGGTCTTAGTCATCCAAAACTCCCCCGAGTTCATGTCTAGTGTAATAGTAAGCCGTCTCATGAGAAAAATTTTTGATATTAGTTTCTTCGAACAAAAGAGATCATTTTTAACAAGTTAGGCACTAGTTTTATGAGCAAAACATGCTTTCTAAAGAAATAGAAAAGCACTAAATGAAACTCAATATAAGATTCAAGATTCAAAAGAGTATTTTTGACATGACATATATCATAAAAGGATCACTAGAGATCAACTAGTCAAAAGATCCATCCTTGCAAACTTAAACGATACCAATTGCAAAATTTGATAGCACTTGTGAAATTTAGTTCAGGTTGACAAGTTAAGCTAGCATAGCAAATATTTAATCATGTATACGAAAGCATGATAGAGTTAGCTAAGTAGGCATAACATGGCAATGAGCAATATCAAGTCAAGATTACATCACAAATGATTAATAGTCAAAGCTCATATCTAAAATGCATAAATTACAATACAATGTCATGTATGTATGATACAAAAAGGAAGTAAGAACTAAAACTCTCACTATCTACAAGAACCACTTGTAAAAGAAAAACAAGGGCTACAAAAAGAAAAAGAAAAAAACTCTTGCAAGAAGAGAAAAAACACTCTACCACATGATCTCTAGCACAAGTAATATACACTGCTAAGGAGCGAAACTACCACACTAAACACCCCACTACTAGAAGCTACTGAAAGAAGAGGCAAGCTCAACCTAGACTAAGAGAACCTAGTAGCAAAGAGAAGTGCATAAGAAAGATATAAGATAGAAAGTGTGACTCACAACACCCTGAAGACCTAAAACCCTTGACATCCTAAATACTATGTAATGCTGAATATGGAAGTAGGAAATTGACAAAGCTCGAGCAAGAGCCTACGTCACACCACTTGACAGTGTGATGTAGTCGAAACTAAGCAAGTTGCATCCTAAAAAGTGAAAGCCATCACTAGATGCCCACGTGAGGTAGGAGACCCAAAGAAGCTGACATGATCCATGTGATCTCCTTCTCATGATAAAGCCTACATCAAAGAGACAGAAGAAGCATATGCCTCAATACTGGGGTTAGTGATATAAGAACAGGGAATCTAATTCTGAGACACATGACCGGCAATAAAAGCTCCAAAATGCGGGTTAGCATGATATGCAACAAGATGCAACCTAGAGCTACCAAAACCTCTCTCAAATCCTCGCCATGGACCAAAATGATGGAAATCCTATCAAGGGGCAACTCTAGATCTAAACCCACCTCCTAGAACCTAGAACCTAGAACCACATTGCTCTCTAAAGCCACCAAAAGAATCAAAGAACCTATCTACATAGCAAGGTCTAGAGGCAACTATAAAGACACTAGCTAGACAGGACTGATCCTAAAAACTCAAGGCTCTAGCATGGTCACAATGTAGTTTCTTGACTTACCTAAAACAGAACTCTAGGATGTGGTCATCCTTCTCACAAAAGGTGCAATGGTATTTGACATTTTGAGGAGTCGTACCTGCTAAAATAGAAACATCTACATTGATAGAAGGGGACTAGGCAAATCTTGTAGACTTAAACACAATCTTGGTAGGCTTAAGAGGGGTAACCTCGAACTTCTCACTCTTAACTACTCTCACTACCTTAGAAGGATGACTCTTGGAATGCTCATAGGGGTTGAAACCTAAACCTTTATTATCTTTACTAACCTTATATTGATCAATAATTAGGTTTAAGTTCTTTTTCATACTGGAGAACTTCTCAAGATTTCTCTGCAAATAATCATTCTCATTGGGTAGAGTGACACGTGACTCACAAGTTTGGCTCTTAACAGCTCTAGAGTATCTCTCTTTATGCACAGCCACGTCTAGCTTCAAAGCCTCACAAGACACACAAGATGCATTCTTCACTCTATGCAACTGCTAATCAAATTTAACTCTAAAAGACTTATGCATGGCATCCAAATCTTGTTCAATTTCAACATAAAATGCACAAGTAATGGAAGTAATAGAATCAACATTTGAAGCACAAGCAGGAGCAAAAAAATTTTATCATGTTTTTCTTGCAAAATCTTAGTGAGAACTCTAATTTTAGAATTGAGCTTAGGGCAAGTAACACAAGGTTCAGATCTGGCAAGATTAAGCTTGTCAATTAATTCTTTTAATTTTTTTCTCTAAAGTCACGATGAGGACAAGATCAGTACTGAATTGGATTAATTTTTTAGTTTGCATGCCAAGTTCCTTTTCTAATTTATCACAATTCAAGCATAGCAAAACATTAGCTCTAAAAAGGTCCCCAGCTCATAAGCAACTAGAATATAGACTAGCATTGATATCAATAATTCCACCTCTAGCATTTTCTAGTTGTTCTAGTAAAGATGACTCAGAAGATCTCAATCTTTCAATTATAGCATGTAAAGTAAGACAAGTATCACAGTTATCAAGATCATGAATAGGAAAACTAAGCCTATCCATTTGCAAGACTACGAGCTCATTTTTAGTTTTAAGTTTATCATTTCTTTTCAAAAATCATTCCAAGTGCTAAATTTGCTTTACATGATTAGCTGCCAATTTATTATACTTGAGCATGAAAAAGTCAAAGGAATCATTCTCATCATCATCCTCGTTATAGGGATCATCCTTGTCATACGTGCTATAGGAATCAACATCACTAGTTGCCATGAGGCATAGCCCGATGAAGCCAATGGACTTATTCTTCTCCTTCCTTTGCTCCTCCTCATCACTTGAAATTATAAGATCAACATGGCTCATGTCTTGACCACTAAGGTTGTAAGCAGTGACATGTCACCTCCCTAATTGCGTCATAATTCTTAAAAGGTCGATAAGGCTTCTTGTTGTAACCCTTCTTGTGATCCTTCCTAGTCCTTCCTCCTACGATCATCTCTATCCCTATTCACAAGGTTAGAACAAGCACGAAAATGCCCTATCTCATCACACTCAAAGCAAACAATTGGACCACATGTCCTATGCTCTGTTGCTTTATGGTAGGTAGGTGAATCAGCTAGTAATGATGGCTAGATCATCTATAGGAAGACTCTCAAGTTGCTCATCACTTATGGCTTGGAAATAGGATAAGGAAAAGTTAGAAGAAGCATTCTCACAAGAAGTGTCATTTTTGATAGGATTAGTCATAAGAGCCATTGTCTTTGGACTTTTGGACTTCTTGGCCATGATGCCCATCTCATGTGTCTTAAGATGTGAATCTAGCTTATCCACAGTCATAGGTGCCAATCTGCCATGTCACTGATGGATATAACTTTCATCTCCCAAACACTCATGTCAAGAGCACTCAAAGCATGAGCCACATTGTTGGCATTTGAATAGGTCACACCAATAGACCTTAGATCACTCAGGATTGTGTGGAATCTACTAAAGAAGGAATCAATGGACACTCCATATTCCATCTCTAGCGTCTGGCAGTCCCTCTTAAACTAAGTCTCATGCACTTTCTTGATTTTTGATGTTCTGTCATGCTAATCAGAGAGGGTCATCCAGATCTCATGTGCAGATGCAAGATAAGCTACTTGATTGAACTCAGATCTCCTTAGATCTTGGATTAAAAAGTTGTGTGCCTTAGCATTTGTCTTAACCTCAACTAACTGAACAGTGTTGAGGACCACATCACTGGTTGGCACAACAAAATGACTTCTCACTTTGTTCCAGATGACTAAACCTTGAGCCTCAATATACATCACCATCCTAGTCATCCAATAGGGATAGTCAGCCCCATCAAAGGTAGGAGCTTGTTGTGATATCTCTGCAACGCAATTGCATAAGATCAGTTAAGACAAAACAAAGAGCAACCTTACTCTGATACCACTTATAGGACCGAAGATGGAGACAAGAGGGGGTGAATAAGGGCCAACAAGATTATAAGACTTTTACAAATCTTTTTTGAAAGTGGAAGCATGATTCTAAGTTCTTCACTCCAATAACTATAAGAAGTTGTGAAGTTCAGATACCAATCACCCACACGAAAAAAACCTAAACAAAGTTGGGCAAAATCAGTAGTACCACTACAATAACTTTGATAGTAACGCATAGTAGCTACTATAGTTTTGTAGCAAAAATCGATTGAACTACCATAATACTGGTAGTGCAGCTGCTACGGTAGAATCAGCACAGGAATAGTAAAATCAATTCAATTTCAAAATCAAAAATCGATGAAACTTTTGACCTGTTGGTCCAAGTGACTTGAAACTTGACTTGCAACTTTATTAGGATGTCAGGAATCTATTCTAATAAATGATTGATAGAATTGTTGCCAAAATTCTATCATTTTTTAGGATGTGTTCTCACATGTTATAGAAAGCTAAATTATAGCTCAAATTCAACCCAAAATTCCCCAAGATCAAAAACCCCCAATCACCTCTCTCTTAAGGAAAACCAAGTACATGTAGGAACGTCTCATAGAAAATGTCTAGATGGATGTGATCTGATCTTCAAGAGATATCTCTAACTCTTACACATCCTTCTCACCAAAATAGATCAACACAAGAGAAATCGAACCAAAAAATCCAAGAAAATCAAAAGCTCAAGAAAGGATCCAATGCACAACTCACTTGGCAAACTTTGGATGTTCATTTTACTTGAAAAGAAATATTTTATAGCCAATCCCTCAGTATAGCAGAGCTCTAAGACTAGAGCACATACACAAAAGGCTTAAATACAAGGAAACCTTAACCCCCAATCTCTCAAGTCTCTCCTCAAGTCACACAAGACTCAAATCAACACAAGGCTTATATAGTGGAGGCTACACCTCACACCAAACTAGTCACTTCTTAGTGGATCACACTACTTATATATGAGAAAACCCAGTAACCCACACACAAACGGGATTTACACTCTAACACACTTGCATGCTTTTCAACACGTGACTTCTCAAAGGCTCCACAAGCCCGATAAGACACTCTAACTACGAATACTTAACCTAAACCACTTGGGCCAATGTTGTGGTTTTGCAAATAGCCAAACTATCTGGTATTAGACAATTTCCAAACTTGCCACATACCAGTCTTCATGAATAATGCAATGCCCATGACTTGTCACCAAGATCGTACGCCTGTGCTGAGGCTGTCACTACTAGAAATGCCCAAGTCCCATGGCACACCAACATCACACTATAGTCTGTGATGCCCAATACTTGCCGCCAAGATCGTACACCTACTCTGAGGAACATCACCACTTAAAATACACAAGACTAACTGGCACACCACATGCATACATTGCCTCTTCATAAGCTTTGTCTTTCTCCTATGCTATCGACTTAAGATGGTGCTCCACCCGGATTTACACGACACTCCATGGCCACTAAGCCTTGCTCTTGCTGTTGGCCACAATCCATCATCAAAGCACCTACACACCAAAGACAAATCAACTGACTAGAGCAAAAATGACATGCATTTGACTCTCAATGAGCAAAATATACACATGGACACATCATAACTCACACATGCATGGACTCTCCATGACTAACGGACTCCTGTTGTAACTAACACCACCAAAACCAACACTCAAAACCAACTCTACATAAGGGCCGATCGATCTAACCATGGCACCCATATCGGTCATACAGCCCAACACCACACTGGTCGTACCATGATTACAATGTCGATACTAATGCGCTAGGTCTCACCCTAAAAAACTCCAAAAAACATCCTTTGAAAAATAGCTACCGGCAACCACAGGCCGGTACTACCACTTCAGTCAGTCATACTATAGCACATGCCGGTACTACCACTTCGACCAATCATACCACAACAATGTCAAAGACTCATCGCTCTCATGACCTGCCACCACATGGTCTTACAAAAAGAAAATGGAGGGGGTATTTGGTAGCTTTTCTTTTGGTTTCCTACAGCTCTAAGAGTTTATGCTGGTCACTGTCTATCACCATTCGGTGGTGGTTTGTTTCCCTGGACCTTCTTCCTTTGTGGTTTTGGTGTGATTCCTTCCCCTTCCCTAGACTTTCTTTCCTTTGGGTTCCTTCTGGATGGTCGCTATCAGCCAGTCCTATAGAGGAGCTGCTACCTCCGTCAGCTTAGATTCACCACCCTCTCCATTGATGGCTCCTTTCGCTGCTACCTTCTACGTAGGCTCGTCCTATAGAGGAGCCAACACCTCATATGAGGGCTTCATAAGGTCAGGCCAACTGCCACCAAAATTTTGGTGAGGATTTTGACATGTATGCGACAGTCGTCATAAATACATTTGGAAGAAATTTCTTGGTTTCTTATTGGGCATCTTCATTATCACATGTGATCTCTGCTTCAACCGAGGTCGCTCGTGGAGTCTACCTCTTGCGATTTGTTCAAGTTTTAGAGGGGAAAAGTCCTAGAGGACTTCTATGCAATTTTCTCCTTTTCTAAGGGCTTTTTATGTAGTGCATGGGGCTTTGTAATAGTTTTTTTGGAAAGGGTGGGGCTTTGTAATAGTTGTTCTCGTAATATACAACAGGAATGTTTAACCCTTAAAAAACTACCGCAGTAAAATAGCTCAAGCGGCTAATAATGCAGGCCAACTGCTTGCTGAAAGTTTTTGCTACGGTCAAAACCCGCATAGTCTACTGGGCCTGGTGGCAAGCCCACAAGCAATGAATGCTACAACATGTGTTGCCCCAGATCACACAAGGTCGTCTATCCTCTCCAATGCCATCTCCTTCTCCCCTCCAGATTGTGATATTACTTCTCCCCTTTGATCTTGAGATTATGTGATATTCCACCTCCTCCTCCCCTCCGCATCCATTGCGATTTAGTTTTTTTTTGTTTGAGAAATTGCGATTTAGTTAGGGAGGTGGTGCAGCTGGGCTGTACTACCACGGAGTTTTTGTTCTTTGATCTCTGTTCTAAGTGGGCTATGCTGCCAAGCCCACTAACCACAACATTGGCTGCCCGAAAAATCTGTGCGGCCATTGCAGGTACCCACAACCCACCTCAGTTTCATTGTTGTGGCCTCTTCGCTGGGAGCTGAGCTACAGCCAGGGAGGGGGAGGAGTGCAGCCTTTGTGGTCATTGATGGCCGCATCCGCAAACTGATGATATCATATGGGTAGACCGCATACATCAGCCTGGCTTTTGTATTCCAATTATCTGTTGTTTACAGTGAAATGTTTAGTCCATAATAACTTTAGGGTATGCCTGGACCTCTTGCTTCGCCTAGCCTGGCAATGATAGCTATTTGGAAAAGCAACTTTGTCAGGGGATCTTGCTCGCATTGGCAAGGATTTCCTTGCCCACAACAGTGAGCCAATGCTCCCATTGGGTTTCGTTTTGCACCTTCTTCGTAAGTTATTTTTGGAGTGCTTGGTGCTCCATTGAAAGTAACAATGTAGTAAGGAGTTTCTTTTTTCTGATTTGTAATAAGGTGACTAGAAAACGCTGGAGGTATTCACTCCATTATCCGGTGGTAATGGAATCTGGGTGAGTCCATTTGAAAAAAAAACAATGGTGAGCCAATTTGGCTCACTCACTCTGCAAGGGAAGCCTTGCCGCTCCTCGCCTGGCAAGCTAATTAAGGATGTAGACTGCCCCCACCCTTATTTGTCACATACCAAAACACCTGGGCTTTCTACAACTCTTGTCATAATTACATGGGGCATCGTGTAATTTATTCTTATATTGATTTACTACTTGATAACGTACACCAGCTTTGCCTCGTCACTTATCTTGTACTGATCTAACTGTAACATACTACAGGGTCTTCGATGTCTTTCTGAATGAAAAGTTCCGCTATATTGGGATGTCGTTATTTGGCTTCGTGCGTACTGTATGTGCCATAGTGATCATAAAACGTGCTGGCAATGGCTATGAGCTGCTGTCCATGCCACGCCTACTGCTAACCATTGTTGTACTGTTTGTCCAACTACTGGTGTTCGCCGTTATACTGTGCCCTCTAGTGGCCCTCTACGTGTTTGGGCTGTTGATCACTACCGGAATTTCGCTGTGGCGCCTAATACAGCACGATTACGGCAAGGGGGACGGAGATGCAAACCTGCAGCCGGCACTGAATGTCTTGTACTCGCTAGCTCTGTTCCAGGGTGTTCTGTTCTGTTACAAGTTCGTCTCGTCTTTCGCGGGGAAAGGGCTAGCGAGTGAAGTGGCCCAAGATTACGAGTTCGACGAATCGGGACGCGCATTGGTCGAGGACTACTTGCGCGAAACCAGGATAGGGTGCGAGAAGGACCCATCATTCGCCAAAGGAAGGAACCTGGTAACGTACGCCGTGGGCCTGATGGAGTCCGACGAATCATCTGCGATCAGCTTCCTTTCCGGGGCACAGATTCTGGACAAGCTCCTGGAGCAGCCAGATCTCTCGGAGAAGCACTTGCTGATAAGGCAGCTGATTGGGTCGCCGCCCTCTAGCCAAGTACTCCAGAAACTGCTGAAGGCGCTGGACTCAAGACGCCCACATGACAAAGACATCAGGGAGCTCGCCGCGAGGATAGTGGCGCACCTTGCCGACGAGATCCGTTTGAAGCAGTTCCCGCGAGGGATCCGGTGCTTATCTTCGCTGCTCGAGATCACCTCTCAGCAACAAGACGATGACAGTGCCCCGTCCGCTCACTACAAAGAGCTGGTGGTGCAAGGCCTTCTTATCCTCGAGAAGCTCGCCGCCAACGAGCACGACTGCAGGGACATAAGCAACGCCCAGGGCCTGCTCTCCAAGGCCATGGCGCCTGTAAGCTTTGACCTACTCCACCGCATCAATCATCAAGCATGGTCCAGCATCGTAGCCGCATCACTGAAATTGATGTGCCGGCTTGTGACTGCTCCTGGAGAGACTGGCACCAAGCTGCGTCGCCAAATCTTAAGCAACAAGGAAGCAATCAAAAGCATGGAGGGGATTCTCGGGTGTGATAATTGTGGTGAACAGCTCTGCATACTAGCCATTAAGATTCTCACACAACTACCCGAGGATGCATCTCCGAGTATGAGCACTGCAAGCAGAGAAAAATTCACTAAGTTGCTAGTAGGCATCCTCACTGCTAATAACAAGGACAGCTCCATCAGAAAATTGGCAGGTGAAGCACTGGCCATGATGTCTGACAAAAGCGAAATCAATGCCATAATCATCTTGAAGGCAAATGATACTGTTGTCCATGATCTCAGTAGAATGCTTTTAGATGCTGAAAGCAGCGCATACAGAATAAGTGCAGCGGAAATCCTGGAGCATCTATACATTCGTTACACACAGGATGATGACTATCTCAAGAAACTCAAGGAAGCTGTGACGCCCCACGCATTATTATCCTCTCAGGGCCGGATAACCGCATGGGACAAACGGTTTACTATTTGCCTGATCAGTAGAACACTGCTCCGGCAAATGGTAACCCTTTACCAGAGTAGCGCATCGGAACAATAACATAGATACTGTAGATTTTATTACAGCAACGGCCACATGGCCTACAGTCTGGTATTACAAAAGTACCACTATAGCAAAAGTAAGACTAGTACCCCAGGGCTCTTCCACACTTTTGGAATATATCAGAATATCCTCAATAAATACCACTTCGAACTCTTCAAGATATTTCATGAAGAGTTTATCCATAGGATTCATGGAGACAGCTGGGGCATTGGTTAAGCCAAAAGGAATAACGGTGTACTCATGATGTCCATATCTGGAGACAAAAGTTGTCTTCTCAATATCCGAAGGCTTGATTTTAATCTGTTGATATCCTGATCTCAGGTCTATTCTTGAGAATACCTTCGCTCCTCTCAGTTAATCAACTAAATCATCTATCAAGGAAGAGGATATTTATTTGTAATGGTGACACCACTAAACTCCCTATAGTCTATGCATAGCCTTTGATTGCCATCCTTCTTTTCTACAAATAGCACTGGGCCCCCCATGGTGAAGTGCTTTCTCTGATAAATCCTTTTGCTTGAAAATCATCTGACTGCTTCTTTAATTCAGTTAACTCCTGTGGATTCATTCCATATGGCCTTTTTGAAATAGGGTTGTGCCTGGAATTACATCTATGGCCCATTCTATTTTTCTATCAAGCGACATTCCTGGTAACTCTTCCGGAAAAACATCTGGGAATTCTTTTACTATGGGTATAACCTGAAGTTCCTCCTTTTACTATTGAATTGTTCTAGTGCCCACCTACATCATTCTAGTTACATCAGGTTTTCTAACGGAGGCAATCTTATACTCACAATCTATGTTTACTCCATGCATTGATAACCAATCCATGCCTAGGATCATATCCAAGCCACTCAAATCTATGACATAGAGGTCAACTAAGAACTTGGTGTTATAATAGCTTGGTTTTTCCTCATGAATGGTACCTCTATTATGCCTGCAGGTGTACTCATCACCATAGGTTTAATTAAGGGTTTAGGCAGCAACTTATTCTCTTCCAACAATCTCCGAGAAACAAATGAATGTGTTGCTTTCTTTAAATCTGTCTATCTTCTTTTCCTCAGTGCTCACATCCTCAGTGGCATAGCGGGAAAGATCATTAAATTGCCTGAGGTAATCAATCATCTTCTTGTTCCCCTGGGTTAAGGTTCTAAACTCTTTCTTCTTCAACTCTAATCTCCCTGTAGGGACATGGGTTTCAGTAAACTTTTGCTTGAATTCCTTCCAAGTGATAGGCTGTGTACTAACTCTATTGCAGGTATAAGTGAGCCACCACTCAGCTGTTGGTCCAGTCAAATGGTGAGTGGCGTATCAAAATTTCTCTTCGTTGGAACATCCCACTGAATCTAGCTTTTTCCCTATCTCAACCAGCCAATCGCTAGCATCCAAAGGATCGGCGGCCTTTGCAACAGTAGGAGGTCTAGTTTGAAGAAAATCTACAAGACTAACCCCTGGAGCAGCTGGAGGACGAGGTGCTGCTACACAAGTTAGAAAGGACTCCATGAAACGATTCTGACTCTCCTGGGACTCTTTTCTAGAAGTTTCCAAGAATCTGAGAACCTCCCCCATTACTCTTAAGGGATCTGCAGGTCAAGCAGATGAGGATTGGTCAAGGCCTGGTTCAACTGCTGGAGGTCGTTGTTCACCCATGGTTCTGGGAATATCTGCGGTGGGAATGCCTTCTGGTACAGGTTGAGGAGGACCCAATCTTAATCCCAATTCCTGCTCATTTCGCGGACGCTCATCCATCCTACAGAGGCAAGACGATAAGTTTTAGTTGCAACGGATAAACATTTCTACCCGCTCCCACTCTCTTAAAACGATGACGGTAAGACTTCCTAATTTTAAGTTTGTGGAGCAACCATGTTTTAAAGAGAAGAGGGTTAAAGTGAGTTATAGAATTTAATGTAACTTATCCACTAATAGCATTGGATTAGGGATGAGAATAATTCTTTGCGACTGGTGGAAGGCCATATAAGTCTTTATTAAGCAAAAACTTGCAAGGCAAGAAAACCAGCTTCAAACGAAACCACAAGAAAGAAAAAGAGAACGAAAAAGAATATCATCCTATGCTACCTGGAATTCTCGTATCCAGCCACGCTCGAGAACCCGCTCTCGAGATCGTCCAAAACTGCGTGTTTTGGAACCACGCTCAGGGCCCATCCCTGAGTACGCCCAGGACTTCGTTCCTGGGTACGCCTGAGCTACGCGCTCGGGTGCGCCACGAACCACTCGTTCGGGAAATCTCAAGTTCAGCAAAAATTAGGTAAGGGATTTTTCGTCATCAGTCTTGAGTAAATCTAGATTCCATATAATGTTAAGGCAATTTCTAAAGGACTGATGATCTTCTTTTCTCAAAATGGAAGGACTTAGAAAAGAGAACTATGGGCAAAACTTAACCTTGTCCAAGGACAGAGGATTAATCTTGCCAGAAATCTAACTATATGCCACTAACCCAGGCACAGCTACAACCTTAAAATACTGCCCCTCTCTAGGTTTCAAGCAACCTACCCTATGTTGCATGGCTATCTTACCAGGTTCCACAACATTCACTTTAGCAAGAACAGAGCTAGATAATATTACAAGACACATACATAGAGTATTCAGTACAACTGATAACATAAGTAGCAGGATACAGAAATAAGATACATCGTTCAACAACATACACAACTCAGTACTGATGCTCAGTGGATAACCAAATCTCTCCTGGCTCATGGCTCAAGGCTAGCCGGCTCTATCTCCTCCGGGTCACTCTCCTCCCCATCCTCTCCATCCTCTCCTCCCTCGGTACCCTCGGTACCCTCACCTCCTCCCCCACTCGTGCCCTCTCCCCAAGGGCCTGCCTGACTGCCTCCGGGGGCAGCATAAAGGGACCGGTACAGCTCCTCTATAGTGGTGGAGTCTCTGTCAGGACGAGAGCGCACCGTCATGCGGGCTCCTCGACCCTGAGGTGCCTCTATATCTCTCGGGGGTAGGGGGGTAGCAAAGTACGAAAATGGGTCTAGATAGGTGGTGGGGGTACTGGCATAGAAGTCAGTGTAAGGGTCGGGAATGTGGACTGGAGATGGTAAGGGAATATAACTATCTCCAGGAGAAGCCACTACAGGGTAGGCTGGAGCTGGTGGTGGAGCTGAAGCTGGAGCTGTGGCTGGAACTGAAGCGGAAGGCTGACTAACATCTGGGATACCGGCAGTAGTAGGTGCATATGAAGCTGGAGCGGCCGGCTGGAAAAACCTAGGAAACCTCTCACTCTCATAATCTAGGCAACGACGCCTCCAAAAATCAGAGGACTCCTCGGCTCTAGAGTAGGCTCCGTATGTGTTGTTCTGGTGTAGGACATTAGCCATCAACATCGTGCCGGCGGTGTCTCTCTGAAGGGCAGCGGCAGCAACAGAAGGCATAGCTATGGGTGGAGTAGGGGGAAGTGGGCCGTGCTGGACTCCATGGCCACCGGGGGCAACTGCAGGTATCTCTGAGAAGGGTGAACTAACCAACTGGTCACTGAAATCGGCTCTAATGGCATGAATGGCCCTTCGAGCGGCCTCCTGCAAAGGTAGGTAGTCATCCACTGTGCGCCAGTCCTCTCTAATCTCTAATGTATAACCAGGACTACAAGGAATGCCTCCTACTACAATCAACACCCGCGGCGTAGACCCATCCGCGGGAAACTCGTAAAAGAACTCGGGAAAAGGTGCCTGCAGATGATGCAATACCCGCCCTAGCATCAAAACAAGCTCCCCGTGGATCCTGTCGGCTGAAATATAACGCCGAGCCATCCTGCAAAATTTAATGGTTCTATGTTAGCTTAGATATATAAATATACTCTAAGACAGATGAGATTTTAACATAATACTTTGGAAACAGAATAGAACAGAAATTGACATTATGAGGAGGATTAAATAAACTTAGTGCAATATAGCAAGTGTGAGGGTCCACTTAATAAAATCTACAGTATCTATGTTATTGTTCCGATGCGCTACTCTGGTAAAGGGTTACCATTTGCCGGAGCAGTGTTCTACTGATCAGGCAAATAGTAAACCGTTTGTCCCATGCGGTTATCCGGCCCTGAGAGGATAATAATGCGTGGGGCGTCACAGAAGCCATGAAAGATGTCATGCCAAAGGTGATCAACGTAAAATAAATATCATCATTTTTATTTCTATTAACACACACACGAACACACATAAATATCTTGAATCTTTACTGCTGAATTAAACGTACTCTTGACGTTGCAGGTGCTAAGAAAAATACTTCTTTGTGGGTCGACAGGGAAAGGAAAACAAACCGAAAAAGCAGAAAAGCAAGCAGATGAAGACAAGTTTCCCGCACCAGATACTGACGTAGAAGGCCAAGACGGTGGTGTTTCACAAGATAATGACCGGAACAACAACACTTCCTCTTGTCAGCATGTGGACAGGAAGTTGCAGGCAGCATTATTATCTCTTAGTGCGGCAATATTTGACAAATTGATCAGTGAAGGTGAAGATTTGGCTCAACTGGTTCGTAAAATTGCCCCTGAAGGTCCTTCATTTAGCTTTGCCAGCAAGCTCAAGGAGATGGTAGAAAGAAACAATAAACCCACAGCCAGTTGCCTGAGAATTATGAAGATTACTTGTAGGATGATCATATCAATGATAAAACACAACGCAAGCTACGACAAAGAAGACCTGGAGAGATTGATGCAGTCTCTGTCCAATGCTTCGAAAAACATGTTGGATCTCGAGGGCTTCATGATTTTCTCTAGCAGCGATCATGGCGCATTGAAGCCTGTCAGCACTCTCGCTTCCCATGTGAAAGAAGCACAGGAGCGTCTAGAAAGAAAGCAGGAACAAATGGCAAGTACATCAGCCAGCTAGCTCTGTCAATGGAAACCGGCTGATTGAGTAGGCTATCTACTCATCTGCAGTTTGCAGACTGCATGCACTCTGTGTTAATCCGTACTATCGTTGGAAAAATGTGTGTCGTATCGATGTTATGTGTGTGTAGTGATTCGTGAAACCTAGCTATCTTGTGTCATGTATTTCTGAAACTTCTAAGTTAAACGTCTGTCGGTACAAATGTTCCAGCGTGCCCCTGATCGGTTTCTATTATGCTGCATTTCATCTATATCTTTCTGGAGGAAGGAGACCACATTATGCTGAACTTGTACTCTGCTTTTGTTCGTGTGCCTTAATAAACGGGGACACCAAATCCACATGCTGTTACTGGTAAGTGGGCCAATAGGGATCAGGGCAGAATGATGATGAAAGAGAGGAGTCAGAAAGGAACCAAGCCGTAGCCGGGCTTGGTGATCGGTTACACCCATTGACTGATGAGATATTCAAATTTTTGGCTGGCCTAAATGACAGGATATAACCAAAGAGAATATGTTACAAACAATAGAATTGTTCTCTTTCGTAACACGATTTTATATAGGATCGTCGATGGCAATCAGAGAGAGGTAAATAATTACAGTTTCTAGTGGATTTTTTTTGTTTTACCTCCGCTATTTTCTAACCATCCAACTTGCTAATCACAGCAAGAAAAAGAAACAATAAAAATTAATATTAAAAACTAAAATACCTTGTACTCTCTGCTACTATTCTTCACGGCTTTCCTTTGATATACACGTCACACCACGCACGTGAATGTATAATCACTATTTCCTCTCTCGGGCTAATCTCTTTTCTCTCCCTCTTTAGCTATTCTCTTTTTCTTCTCTCTTCTGATTTATATGATGGCATTGAATAGCACTAGATTGCATGCGGACAATCGGATTAGCCCAAGGCAACAATCGGATTTTTTTTCGCACGCAGCCCAAGGCAAGAAAGCAATGCACGAGATGTTCGCTCGTGAGGACTGCATGCTGCTTTTTGCTTGAACGACGTGACGAACGGAAACGCACGCTGACCGAGAGAACGAAAACGCACGCTGCAGATGAAAATCTTGTCATTGCTGCTAGTGATCAACGACGTTTTTTTCAGAATAGATCTAAACTTTATTTCTAAATTATGGTAGTTAAAAAGTGCCTCTTGAGGCCTTGACACCCCTAAATCATAGCACGAAATTAGTCTTTCCAAAAAATCACAGGGTTAGTCTCTAACCCCATCTTTATTTATAGTCTAGGACCCAAAACATAGACTGAGCCTATGCCCACGAGTTCTAAACCAATTCCAATAGCAAAGAGATCCGAAACCCTTCCTAATAAGGGTTTTCCAAAATTTCAGCTTTTCTATCTTGTCACGTGTCGAAACTTTCAGGACCGCACCTCCCGTAGCTTCTCAACGCATCATCCACCACGTATCGTAGCTGTAGGACCGAAATGGCGACAGAGGGGGTGGATGTCGTTCGCTTCAAAAACGCCCCCGAGAATTCGTACACAGATATTGCAGAAACAGAGCAACAAAAAAATAATTATGCTGAAACTTGGAACGCATGCGATACCAAAAAATCCAGCAAAAAACAGAAATTAACCAGTAAAAATTTCAGCTGAAAATAACGTCGTTTGAACTGCATACAAAATTGGAGAAAAACAGCACAAGGGAAAAAAAGAGACATGCACTAACATGGAGAAGCTCACGCTGGAACAACCATTCGGATGAATGCTGGCCAAAGAAATAAAATAAAGATACTTCTCATTGCCAACCGAAAGCCAAAGTGGTTGCTCACAGCCAAAGACTCAAAGTAATAAAACTACTACTAAAGAAAAGCTGAAAAGGAATCACAACCTCACCCGAAAGTACAGCAACCATTCAAACCATGCATACTGGCCGAAATGCTATTAGTACTTGCGAACTAGTGAGCTGCCAACTACACCTGAAAGCAACAGGAATGGAGTACTATTGACTGCTTGCTGAGCTGCCGAATAGACACCAAAAGCTAAGAAGTATTTCTCCTGCCAAAACCAAGAACTAGAACCAAAGAAATACTGGAATGCTTCATTCGGCTGGAGACCATGCAACCATTTGCATGCAGATTTTGCTTGGCCGAGAAATACGCAAAAACAAAGATCACGAAGAAGGACTGCAGAGAGCTGAAACAAAACCAAACTGAGAGAAAATAAACTTCAGATCTCCATTCCAAGAAACACGAGATACAAAGAGCTACGTCCCCATACGCATGGACATTCGGAGGAATGATTACAAGAATTCTCAATCCATCCTCTCCCTCTCAATCCTCAAGAACACCAAGAGCTACACATGCTTCTTGGGAGGAACACACACATACACACATGGAGAGACCCAAATGGAACCCTAACTTTTACACCCACTCTCTCTAATTTTAGCACACTATCTCCATCTCTATTTATAGCCTCCACTAATGGGTTCACCAAGTGCTTTACCCATTTAGCTTTTGCGCTTTACCCACAATCCACTTCCTTTAGTGCAGCTTTGCGTTTTTACCGAAACGCCCCTCGCGCACCTTCCAGGAAGCTTCCTCATTCCTTGCCCTGCAAGCCACGCAGCTTCGCCGTCTTCGGCACACCTCGACCGTTCTGACCTCAGCGCCACCTGCGCCTAGTCCGGTCCACCGTGCCTCGCCACGACTCCACCTCGAGTCCACGTCGTCTTCGACACATCCTGACTGTTCTGACCTCAGCGCCACCTGCGCCTAGTCCAGTCCTCCGTGTCTCGCCACGACTCCACTCGATGTCCTGCAGTCACACAGACAAGAAATACGTCAAATAGCACCGCTCGACACATGAAAGCATAAATAGCATTATACTTACCCATGAAGAAGTCCAAACCTGTTGAAACATTATAATATGCATCCTAAACCTATACGACCAGGTTTGACCAAGTCCGACCGAGCCCGTTGCACCATGCAACGTCAAGGTTCGAACCACCCCAAACCAAACTCGACTTTCCTAAACCGATGTCAATTACTCATCATACACACGGGATGACCTCCACATGGTCTCTCAATCTCCCCCTTGATGAGTATATTGACAAACCCCAAAAAAGCAATAAGTTGAGTTTGAGTTTGAAAAATCCAACATGGTCCAAAGAAGGAATATGAAGCTAATGACCATGTCGACACAAGGAGCAAACGAAAGAACAAGTTTTCCTCAAAGCCCCAAAAATGGCTTTTTCTACCTCTATTCTCCCCCTTTTGGCAATAACACATCAAGAATGTAAAGGAGAGAATATGACATGTCAACGGATGAAAGGCTGAAGTTTGATTATTCTAAGCATTTAGAGCCATGAGAATTATCCATAATGACCAGAATGAGATACACCAAGCCATAACTCAATAAAACGCTATCTAGATCATGACAACATATGTATAACCCAGCTAGCACATAAAGATGACAATATGAAATGTAGCGCATTTAGTGAGTAAGTCAAGTCAACAATTAAGCAAAGTCTAGGTAGAGATATCTAAGGATGACTCAGGCCATGTCAATAAGCTAAGCGGAAACAAGAAGCTAGTGTTGAGTCAATTAGAGTGCTACAAGCTCAAGAGTTTATCATTTGGTTAAGCACTTTTCATCTTTAGGTGATTAAGCAAATCTTGCACATTTGACATATTTTCTTTTAAAGCTTATAGCTGTTTCCAACCAAAAAATTTATCATGTGCTAGATCTCAAGCCTTATGCGACTACTCCAAGCGAGAAGCTTAAGAAGATAGTCCAGGTCATCCAAAACTCCCCCTGCGTTCATGCCTAGTGCAATGGCAAGCCGTCTCATGAGAAAGAATTGGTGAAATCAGTTTTTTCGCACATAAAAAGAGATCCTTTTGCTTTTTAACAGATTGTGCTAACTCATGATGTATCAAGATGCTAAAATAGCTCAATCTAAGATTCAACCTAGATTCAAGACTCAACTCAGCCTATTTGACATGGCATGAATCATACAAGGATAGCTAAAGATAGACTAAACTCAAATGCTAGCATGACAAGTTTTAATTCAAGTTGAGCAATTTCAATTTACTTATCATGGCAAAACTAGTCTACACATATGAAGTTATGATAAATTTAGCAAAGAAAGCACAAGTCATGGCAAGGTGTAAAACATTGTAAACATGTCAAAACAGGATAATAATCAAGACTCAATGTAGTTATCTACAATGCAGAATGCTGAAATGCAAGAAAATCCAGCTCCCCCTCAACATGAGATGCACCTTTTAGTTCAAGTTGAGTTAAGTCAAATATTAAGCTCCAGAAGCTCCCAAATGAACTCCCCCTGAACCAAAGCAATAAAATCGAGAAGCTGGCAAAGAAAACCAAAACAGACAGTCCTTAAAACATAGATAAGATATAGAAGATACTATGGCTCAGACTGACTCTCATCTACCCCATGTGACTCCAGGACTATTAGCTTGACCGTAAAACACACACTAGAGAGCAAACACGTACCCTGTCTACCTGAGGGTGGCCCAACCCTCGCTAGAACCTACAAGAAGTGAGTGAGCTCAATCTAGCGAGATAAGAAGCAGCTAATAAGAAGCATCCTGGAAGCACAAGATAAGAGTAGGAAGTCTAAGCAACTAGGTAAGAGAAGCACTCTAACCTATGCTAGAAGGACTAAACCCAATGCTCCCAAATGCAAAGTGACAGAAATGAGACAGAAGCATAATCAATATAGTAAAACAGTAAAGCCCAAAACTCCCCCTCACTACAGTCCATAAGGACAAACTACCCCAAGCTCACCCCGCAGAGCTGAAAACCTCGAACTATCCAATGGCTTGGTAAAGATGTCAGCCAACTGGTGATCACTCTCTACAAACTGGAGCACTATATCGCCCTTCTCTACATGGTCTCTAAGGAAGTGAAAACGGATATCGATGTGCTTGGTCCGAGAGTGTTGCACTGGGTTCTTAGCAATGTTAATCGTAAAAGTGTTATCACAAAGAGTGGAACACTGTCGATAACTAACCCAAAGTCCCGCAGGGTCGAAGCCATCCAGAGTACTTGACTGCAGCAGCTGGCTGCAGCAACATACTCGGCCTCTGCGGTGGACTGCGCAACACCGGACTGCTTCCTTGAAGACCAAGATACGAGAGAAGTGCCAATGAATTGACAAGTGCCAGAAGTGCTCTTCCTATCTATCCTACAGCCAGCAAAGTCTGCGTCCGAGAAGGCTCTCAAGGAAAGACAGGAAGAGGAAGAGTACCAGATACCATAGTCAATGGTACCTCGAAGGTACCGAAAGATGCGCTTCACCGCCTGGCGGTGAGATACGCGAGGAGTAGCCTGAAACCGAGCACACAGACACACGGAGAAGTGTATGTCTGGTCTCGAGGCAGTGAGGTAAAGAAGGGAGCCGATCATACTTCTGTACTCTTTCTGATCAACTGGTTTGCCATCCTCATCTGGGTCAAGATAGGCCGTAGAAGCCATCGGAGTTGACACCGGCTTACCATCACTCATGTCGAAGCGTCTCAGGAGGTCGCGAGTGTACTTGCCTTGATGCAAGAAGGTACCCTCCCGAGTCTGTTTGATTTGGAAGCCAAGGAAGAAGGTCAACTCGCCCATCATACTCATCTCAAACTCGGTGCTCATGACATCCGAGAACTGTGAGACCAGAGTATGAGAAGAGCCGCCAAAGATGATGTCATCGACATAGATCTGGACGAGCAGAAGGTCATTGCCATGACGGCGGATGAACAAGGTCTTGTCTGCTTTACCCATCTCAAACCCATGACTCAACAAGTAGGACTTAAGCCTCTCATACCAAGCTCTGGGGGCCTGCTTAAGTCCATACAACGCTTTGGAAAGCTTGAAGACATGGTGTGGGTATTTGGGGTTCTCGAAACCTGAAGGCTGTCTGACGTAAACTTCTTCCTCAATGACTCCATTATGGAAGACACTCTTGACGTCCATCTGGTAGAGCTTGAAACCCTTAGAAGCTGCAAAGGCAAGCAGGATTCTAATGGCCTCAAGTCGAGCTACAGGGGCAAAGGACTCCTCGAAATCTAGACCCTCAACCTGGGAGAACCCCTGAGCTACCAGTCTAGCCTTGTTCCGAATAACCACTCCATCCTCGCTCTGCTTGTTCTTGAACACCCACTTAGTCCCAATAATATTGTGACCTCGCGGGGGCTCGACAAGCGACCAGACCTTGTTCCTCTCGAAATTTTCTAGCTGCTCATGCATGGCATTGACCCAAGACTCGTCGGAAAGAGCATGAGAAACATCCTTGGGCTCAAAGGAGGCAATAAAAGCAGAATAGAGACAGAATTGAGATAAGCCAGATTTTGAGCGGGTAACACGCTCGAACAGGTCTCCAATCATCTGCTCAGAAGGATGCCTGTTCTGGATATGTCGAGGAGGTCCTGGATGAGGAGAAGAAGTGGCCTCTACCTCGTGTGCAGACGAGGTAGGGACAGAGCCACTAGCTCCAGAGGAAGCAGTAGGCAAGGGTTGATCACCTTGAGGTACCGTGGAAGAAGGCATCTTAAGGGAAGGATGAGGAGCTGGATCAGGTAAACAACCATCGTCTCCATCGTCCTCATCATCCACAAAGATGGTCTCGGACTGCTCTACAGAACCTGAGATATCTGGCCTAGTCCCCGGACTGGCCTCGTCAAAGGTCACCTCACAGGTCTCTACCATTTTGTTAGACTCGCAGATCGAGACCATATAAACCCGCGAAGAAGGCGAGTAACCTAGAAAGATCCCATCACAAGAACGTGACTCGAACTTATCTAGGTTCCCGGACTTTAGAATAAAGCACTTGCAACCAAACACACGAAAATGAGAGACGCTGGGCTTTCGCCCGTATCTCAACTCATAAGAAGTGCGGTGCAAGTGTGCCCTCAGAAAAACTCTATTTGAGACATGGCACGCGGTAGCTATAGCCTCAGCCCAAAACTTCCGCGGTGTAGAGTACTCATCAAGCATCGTCCTGGCCATCTCGACCAAGGTACGATTCTTTCTCTCCACAACGTCATTTTGCTGTGGGACGTGCGGAGAGGAGAACTGATGCTCTACACCTGTCTCACCACAGAAACTCTCAAAGTAGGAATTCTTGAACTCCGTGCCATTGTCACTGCGGATCGCTCGTAAGGCACCTGGGAGCTCAACAGAAAGTCTACTGAAAAGATCTCGAAAATGTGAAAACGTCTCATCCTTTGAGGCTAAGAAAAACACCCAAGAATACCTCGAGAAGTCATCGACCACGACAAGAACATACCACTTCCCTCCTGCTGACTGCACTCGAGCTGGTCCCACTGTATCCATGTGGAGCAGCTGTCCCGGTGCATCGGTCATAGTGACTGTGACCGGAGGATGGGAGGCGGCAACCATCTTGCCGTGCCGGCATGGAGCACAAACTAGATCTTTGACCATCTTGAGTTTCGGCAAACCACGAATGAGATCGTGGCCGCTAACTCGAGTCAAATGGTCAAACCCAATATGACCAAGTCTCCTATGCCAGAAAGAGAGGTCGCGGGACTCAGAAGCAACTAAACACCTGAGAGGATCACCAGAAGACTCAGAAAAATCAGCACGAAAGATCCTCCCAAAATGAGAAATCCCGCAAACCAGACTACCCGAAGAATCAAGAATTTTGCAATTGTTTTTCTTGAAGCTCACCTCGAAACCGTCATCGGTAAGCTGAGAAACGGAAAGCAAATTGTACTGCAGCTTACTAACCAAGGCAACATCCTTAAGAATAAAAGAGGCATTAATGCGCACAGTACCTTTGGCGATGACGCGCCCAGACGAAGCGTCTCCGAAGGTGATCGTCTCATCACCTGGAGCGCGGGCTAGGGAGGAGAACCAACGGGAGTCTCCGGTCATATGACGAGAACAACCGGAGTCTACAAGCCAAACCTTCTCCTTCCCTACCCGGCGAACCTGAGTCAAACAGAGAGTAAAGTCTCAGTACTAGGATAAATCAAGAGAGATTTTGACACCCAATACTGAACAACACGTCGAGCAGATGAAGTCGTCAAGCACGACTGACCTCTATCTACCCTACGCTCTCTGTGACTCAAAGAAGCAGAAGGTCTGTGTGCAGACCTGAAGCTGTTGCTAGGTCCGACTGCTATGGGAAAGCGAGTCGAAACACCGGCAACCTGCTGATCACGCCGTGGGTAATTGTCTCGACGGGGGAAACGAGATGTACCCTCAGGGCGGCGGAAGTCACGACCCGGAGCAGCACGAGGACGAAAACCAGAAGACTCAGAAAAACCAAGTCCTCGATGCTGCCCAAACCTGTCAGAAGCAAATCTGGAACTCATGCTAGTCTTAGGTGCACTCAGGATCTGGGGCTGACCCTGAATACGCCTAAGTGCCTCTGCACAGTCTCTACGCGCAATCCTGGCGCGCCTGAAGCATCTCTCGATCGAGTGCCCATCCTTCTGACAGAAGGTGCAGTGGTACTTCATCTTCTGAGAGGTGGAAGTAGCACGAAGATGCTTCGCCTTCTGAGAGGCCAAAGCAACAGGTGGAATCACCTTACTGTCAGAGATCCCTTGGACAAAGCCTGCTGATTTGAATTTGACCTCATCAGATCTGGGCTCGACCTCGATCACACCTCCCACTATGGGTCTGAGAATAGCAGGAGGATGCTTCCTAATATCCTCATAGAAATCATATCCTAGACCTTGATTGAACTTACAAATCTTGGATTGGTCTAGAATAAGATTAAGCTTCTTCTTGCCTCCTACAAATCTCTCGAGAGTGTTCATAAGATACTGACACTCCCGAAAGAGAGAGGTGCAAGAAGAGCAGGGAGAAGAGGGAACAGCAGGAGGTAAGGGAGCAGAAGAAGAACCAATAGTAGAGGAAAGAATGGCTTGTGCACGCACAGCCGACTCTGAGGGGACAGTCCTACTACTAGCAGGTTGGTTCGCGTCTCTAAGCGTCTCATCCTTACCCTGGGGCTTCTCCCCCACACCATCAATCACATCACAACCAGATTGTGGCTTCTCTAGTAAGTCCTTAGTTAGCTTCACACATTTGTCATTCAAAGCAACGAGTTCAAGTTTTAGTTTATCACAACTAATGCATGGTGAGCTAACAGGATCCTTAGTCGCATACTGAGCCATTTTCTTGTTGTTGTCAATCATTTCTTGAAACTGTTTTGAGACAGATTCAAGTTCAGCAGTTAACTTTGGACAGTTCAAACATGAATCAATAGGCTCAAGTAAAGAAGCACTCAACTCAGCAATCTTGTGATCTGCCCGTTTTAGGTTCATCTTCAAGTTATTGCAATTTTCACAAGACTCGGGCAGATCAAGGAGCATGGCATAAGGTCCTCTAGCAGCAATGTCCTTAACCTCACATGAGGTGGGAGAAGTAGTCTCATCAGTAGTAAGTAGGGTAACAGCCATCCTACTCAACTCTAACTCAGCAAGCAGACTAACATTCTCCACCTTAACAATATCAAGCTCGGAGGACACACTATCATGCGAGGTCCTTAATTTCTCCATGTCACCCAACAGAGCACAGCATGTATCACAATCATCACGGGAGGGAGCAGATGTAAGTGAAGTAAGCTCCCGTGATAGTCTATCTACTTCCTTCTCTAACTCAGTATACCTAGCCCTAGCTCTAGCATGAAAACCACCTAGCTTAAGAAAAGCATGATTGAGCTGGTCGTAGGTGGGGCATACCTCGTCCGAGTTGGAGTACAGCTCGTTGTCGCTCAGTTCGCCCTCGAGGGCCATGAAGCACATGCCGGAGAAGTCGTCGCCGCTCTTGGGATCTTGGTCACCCGTCCCGTCGTCGTCGCTCCATCCCTCTACCTCGCTGAGGTCGAGGTCGTCGAACGCGGTGAGGACGCGGTGGAACAGCTTCTTGGCCTTCCCGAAGTTGCGGAACTTCTTCTTGCCTTGAGCAGGTGCTGAGGGCTTCGTGTTGCGGTTCTTGTCGATGTAGTCGTTCTTGCCCGAACCGCCGTAGTCGCCTTTGCCCTTTCCCAACTTGGGGCAGTTTGCTTGGATGTGGTTGGGGCCACCACACTCGAAGCAAATCACGGGCCCTACTCTCTTTCTGTCCCTCCTCCCCTTGTAAGCATGGGAGAATCTTCGAGCAAGGAGGGCTAGCTGCTCATCCGCAAGCTGCTCTAACTGATCATCAGTTATGTCACAAAGAGCAGCAAGGGAGAATCCGCAAGTAGACTCAGAAGAACCGGAAGCCAACGTGGGATCGGTGACTAGGGTCATCGACTGTGACTTCGACTTGCGAGAGACAATGTCAATCTCGTGAGTCTTGAGGCGCGAGTACAGTGCATCAAGAGTCAAAGTCGAGAGGTCCGTGGTGTCCTTGATGGTAGTCACCTTCATCTCCCAAACACGAAGGTCGAGTGCAGCGAGCATCTGTCGAGCGTTATCCGAGTCGGGGTACGTGAGACCGACCGCTCGGAGGTTGCTCAGAATATTATGAAAACGCGCAAAACACTCATCCAAAGACTCACCAGCAAGCATCTCAAATTTGTTGTAGTCACGCTTGAACTGGTCCTGTCTCACCGTCTTAATCTGGGTGGTGCCCTCATGGTATGCATCGAGGGTCTCCCAGATATCGAAGGCGGACGAAAGATAAGATATGCGGTCAAACTCGCTACGACTCAGGCCCTGGATAATGATGTTCCTTGCCTTAGCGTTCGCCTCAACATCATGCATATTTCCAGCATTGATGTTCTCATCGGCAGGAACAACAAACCGGACCTTGACCTTGCGCCAGATGGCGTACCCCTGAGCCTGGATGTATGTCTCCATTCGGCTCTTCCAGAAGGGGTAATCCATGCCATCGAAAACGGGCGGCTTGGTCGAGTACTTGTCCGTCGCCATGGCTCTTGAGACCGATTAAGATCTATTGATTAGAGCTAACCGGCTCTGATACCAATTGTAGGACCGAAATGGCGACAGAGCGGGGGGTGAATGTCGTTCGCTTCAAAAACGCCCCCGAGAATTCGTACACAGATATTGCAGAAACAGAGCAACAAAAAAAATAATTATGCTGAAACTTGGAACGCATGCGATACCAAAAAATCCAGCAAAAAACAGAGATTAACCAGTAAAAATTTCAGCTGAAAATAACGTCGTTTGAACTGCATGCAAAATTGGAGAAAAACAGCACAAGGAAAAAAAAGAGACATGCACTAACATGGAGAAGCTCACGCTGGAACAACCATTCGGATGAATGCTGGCCAAAGAAATAAAATAAAGATACTTCTCATTGCCAACCGAAAGCCAAAGTGGTTGCTCACAGCCAAAGACTCAAAGTAATAAAACTACTACTAAAGAAAAGCTGAAAAGGAATCACAACCTCACCCGAAAGTACAGCAACCATTCAAACCATGCATACTGGCCGAAATGCTATTAGTACTTGCGAACTAGTGAGCTGCCAACTACACCCGAAAGCAACAGGAATGGAGTACTATTGACTGCTTGCTGAGCTGCCGAATAGACACCAAAAGCTAAGAAGTATTTCTCCTGCCAAAACCAAGAACTAGAACCAAAGAAATACTGGAATGCTTCATTCGGCTGGAGACCATGCAACCATTTGCATGCAGATTTTGCTTGGCCGAGAAATACGCAAAAACAAATATCACGAAGAAGGACTGCAGAGAGCTGAAACAAAACCAAACCGAGAGAAAATAAACTTCAGATCTCCATTTCAAGAAACACGAGATACAAAGAGCTATGTCCCCATACGCATGGACATTCGGAGGAATGATTACAAGAATTCTCAATCCATCCTCTCCCTCTCAATCCTCAAGAACACCAAGAGCTACACATGCTTCTTGGGAGGAACACACACATACACACATGGAGAGACCCAGATGGAACCCTAACTTTTACACCCACTCTCTCTAATTTTAGCACACTATCTCCATCTCTATTTATAGCCTCCACTAATGGGTTCGCCAAGTGCTTTACCCATTTAGCTTTTGCGCTTTACCCACAATCCGCTTCCTTTAGTGCAGCTTTGCGTTTTTACCGAAACGCCCCTCGCGCACCTTCCAGGAAGCTTCCTCATTCCTTGCCCTGCAAGCCACGCAGCTTCGCCGTCTTCGGCACACCTCGACCGTTCTGACCTCAGCGCCACCTGCGCCTAGTCCGGTCCACCGTGCCTCGCCACGACTCCACCTCGAGTCCACGTCGTCTTCGACACATCCTGACTGTTCTGACCTCAGCGCCACCTGCGCCTAGTCCAGTCCTCCGTGTCTCGCCACGACTCCACTCGATGTCCTGCAGTCACACAGACAAGAAATACGTCAAATAGCACCGCTCGACACATGAAAGCATAAATAGCATTATACTTACCCATGAAGAAGTCCAAACCTGTCGAAACATTATAATATGCATCCTAAACCTATACGACCAGGTTTGACCAAGTCCGACCGAGCCCGTTGCACCATGCAACGTCAAGGTTCGAACCACCCCAAACCAAACTCGACTTTTCTAAACCGATGTCAATTACTCATCATACACACGGGATGACCTCCACATGGTCTCTCAGTAGCCTTCGGACCACACCTCCGTAGCTCCAACACGTATAATCCATCTTTGATCTCAATGCGCTCTAAGCATAAGCCCGACCATCTCGTGACTTCCTTGATCGCCCGAACCTCGGATCTCTCTATCCTAGTCTCGGTCCACCTAATCACCAACCATGATTGACTCTATGCTCAACCTGCATATGCAAAGATCAAAGAATATTTTTTCGGCACAAGTTCATCTCAACTTGACCAAGATCAGTCCACACACACACGCGACACAACTCGCATAACAATATTGTCTATTATTTATCATCACAAATTAACCACCGTCGTGCCTCACTCCCCAACGAGCCTCCTTGCACGCTGCCTCGAGGTGGATTGGTGTGGGGATTTGCTGGTGGTGACAGCCAAATCATTCGGAATGGGGAGGAGGGTGGGTGAGAGGGGGAGAGAGACAAGGAATGGAGAACATGGGGGAAGAAGGTTCTATCTTCTGGTTGCGTGAGCTGTGGATAAAAACCATCGGTGCATTGCATAGACGAGATCTGACAGTAGCAACCTATTCCGTTGATTCTAGTCTGCATGGTGCACCAGCTTGCCTCCCATTGCCGCTGTCGAAGCAGACCTGCCTCCCGTCACCGTCGTCACCCGCAGCCAGCCCACCTCCCGTTGCCTCATTGCACTTGGTCGATCCTGAAGGTGACCGGATCTATCCCGTGTGGTCACGTATAGCACACAATGCACGTGGGGCGAGCTCATCCAGGCAAATTCATGAGATGAGCCAGTCCAACATCTTAAAGGAATATTTCTCAAAAGTGGATGAGCCCATTAGGATGAAATAGTACCATCTAGCCAACCAAACACTAGGAAAACCCAAAAAAAACTGAATGGAATCATCCCATCCACTCTTTTCCACTCATCCAAACACACGGTTAGTTTTTCTCTAATCGAAATCAACTTGAAGGGCAAGTGCCAGAAGCCGCATTAGCCTAAACCACTCCGAAAAATTTTCAGTCATTATATGTATCGCAATTTCCTTTACGGACATAAATTCCGTGAACTGCAGTAGGTAAAATGGAATAGTCTCAGCCTGCCCGCGAATGACTTCCGACTTTATTGGTTTTATTTTAATCAATGCCAAATACAAGAAGGGGTTTCTCCACAACAACAATTGGTTAAAGGTAAACATTTACAAACATATTCGATATTACAAAAGGAGAATGTCAGGGTATACAATCATGGAAATGCCGAGTTTTGATAGGCTACTTTACTCATCCAGACTTAACTCATACATGGCTCCTCGAATCAAGTCGACCAAAAAAACAAGCATGGATCCGATTCTTGCAAAGATTTGGGAAGATTACTCTATAAACCAAGGTGTTTGAACGGATTCCCATTGGCATAACTCGCCTTCTTTGAACAATAGAGCTACAATAGGAGAGAGTGACACGAGTTTATCGTCTCATATTGTCAAGGATATAATAGCAGGTATAAATCAATTTCCATCGGTTCAAGCTACTAGACATGCCATCTCATATTGTCAAGGATATAATAGCAGGTATAAGTCAATTTCCATCGGTTCAAGCTACTAGACATGCCATATCACTAAGTACACGACGCTCTTGTATTGAAAACAATCTTAACCCTGCTTCTAATCATCGTGTCAACTACTTCAGTCTTCAGAGAACTGCTTAAAATCCTGACGAGAGAACCACTATTGTCATTCTAATGAACTTTTCAATTGGTGTTGCTGTGACTCCAGAAGCAAGTATTCATGGTTATTGACTCGGGGAATCACCTAAATAGCAAACTAACACCACACTGAACTGTAGCATAACCTACCTATTTCCCGCTTGCTGTTATCAGGACTATCGCTTCCATGGACAACATTCCTGAAAAGCAAGAGTCCATCACAATTTCTTCGATATAGAGAGGGAAAAATGGAGGTGATATCCAACTAAAATATAACATATTTTAGTATTAAGACATGAAAGAGTGTGGGTGCCAACTGTCAACCTTCCTGTTTGAACTGCAAGATCACCCCTTATGGTCCCTGCTTCAGCTTGAAGGGGATTAGTAGCTCCTATTAATTTGCGAGCTGAAGCAACAACACCATCACCCTCCCAGGCCTGAAAGACAGAATAACAAAAAAATTAAATGTGAAATATGTATTGGTCAAGTGCAGAGTTGCAAATATGTTTGGTTCTGCACAAATATATACCATGCAAACAACAGGACCAGAAGTTATGTAATTGATCAGCTTGGTAAAGAAAGGTCTGTCCTTCAAATCCTTGTAATGCTCCTGAGAAAATGAAGAGCGAATAGGGGTGAGAGAGTTGGCGTATGCAAAAGCATTAGTTGTTCATTGATATGACATAATATACTCCTCCCTGTTTCCCTATGTGAAAACGAAGACAATACAAACTTTGCGGTTGTATTTCTACAACCGTCTTACCTTATTTTCTCACTTTAATGAATGAAGTGCAATGCTTTTGTGTGTTCTAGAAAAAAAAGAGAAAGACAATGCTGTTTGTGCGGATGAATCACAGGAAACAAGGTTTGACTACAGATTTCAATTGTTAGACATGTAAATAGTCTAGGATCTAGGATGTTATTTGCATGTTATCCTATACATTTGTATTGGGCCTCTGACCTCTTCGCAATACGACAAGCCTCATTCTTACATGGTATCAGAGCAAGATTAGGTTAGGGTTCTGGCCGCCACCTCCGCCAGCCCACCTGCTCCTCCCTTCTTTCTCTCCCATGCGTGCTCTGCTTCTCTCCCCGTGCATGCCCTCTACCCCGGCCACCGCCCGCTGCTCATCTGGATACGATCACTGCCATCGCCACCTGGCCCGCCCTGACCCACCTTCTCATCCCTTGCTCCACTGCCGCCTACGCCCCAGCCTGCACCGACCAACGTCGACGCCGCTCTGGCTCCTTCGCCATCTTGCTTCCCTCAGTTCGTTTCGATAGGACGAACTTTCAAAAGTAGGCTATTCACCTAAGGATTCATCTCAACAGTCAGCGTTTCTGGGGCCATCTCACTGGCAAGCACCCCTATCTGCCTCGTCCCACACCGCCCACCTAGCTCGCTCTTTCTGCTGGTGTGGATCAGGCGACTCAGGATGAGGCCAATGCTGTATTGGAGGAGGCCCTAGAGCTCTACCAGTCTAAGCTGCATGCCTTCAAGTGGTGGCAGGATGTCGAGGCTCGTGCTATTGCCATCCTGGTAGGTAGGATGACAGTAGCTATCTCCATGGATGTGGCGGAGTTACCAATGACACAGCTTATGTGGGAGCGCCTCCAAACTCACTACCAGCCAGTGAGTGATGCTATGTATCTCTCAGTTTTGCATCGAGCACATTCCCTTCAGCAGCTTGATAAGACCATGTTCATTCATGGGCATTGCAATGACTTTCTACTCATCCAAATTTATGTGGATGACATTATCTTTGGTGGCACCTCTCATGCTCTTATCTTCTAATTTTCTGTTGTCATGAGCACAAAGTTGAGATGAGCATGATGGACGAATTGAGCTTGTTCCTCGGCTTTTAGATCAAGCGACTCGGAAGGGTACCTTCTTGCATCAAGGCAAGTACATTCGAGATCTCCTGAGATGCTTCAACATGAGTGAAGGCAAGCAAGTATCAACTCCCATGGGGAACTCGATGACACTTGATCCTGATGAGAATGGTGAGCCTGTAGATCAGAAAGAGTTCCGCAGCATAATTGGCTCCCTCCTGTACCTCACTACTTCGAGTCTGGACATACACTTTGCCATGTGTCTGTGTGCTCGATTTAAGATTTCTCGCGTCTCTCACCGTCAGGTAGTGAAACAGATCTTCAGATACCTTTGAGCTACTTTAGAGATGATATCTGATACTCTTCTGTTTCCTATCTTTTCCTTAGAGCCTTCTCCGACGTAGACTTTGCTGGCTGTAGGATAGATAGGAAGAGCATTTCTGGCACTTGCTAATTCATTGTCACTTCTCTTATCTCTTGGTCTTCTAGGAAGCAGTCTAGTGTTGCAAAGTCCACCACAGAGGCTGAGTATGTTGCAGCCGCTAGTTGCTATAGTCGGGTGCTTTGGATGGTTTCGACCTTGCGGGATTTTGGGTTAGCCATAGATAGTGTTCCTCTTTTTTGTGATAACACTTCTGCTATTAACATTGCCAAGAATTCAGTGCAACACTCCAGGACTAAGCACATAGATATTCGATATCATTTCCTTAGAAACCATGTGGAGAAGGGTGACATAGTGCTCCAATTTGTGGAGAGTGATCACTAGTTGGCTGACATTTTCACCAAGCCTTTAGATAGCTCGAGATTCTTGACTTTGTAGGGAGAGCTTAGGGTGGTCTATCCTTATGGCTTAATATGAGGAAGAGCATCATGTATTTCCTGTATTATATGTACATTTTCATTTTGTTGCACTTTGTCTATTAGGTGCATTTGGGTTAGTCTTTCTAGCATAGGTCGGAGTGATTTTCATTGTCAATTGTTTAGACCTCTTCCTCTCATCTTGTGACCCTAGGATGCTATTTATCAGTTACTTCTCTTCATGCTAGGTTGAGTTCACTCACTTCTTTTAGTTCTAGCAGGGCTTGGGCCCCCTGGGTAGACAAGGGATGTGTTTACTCTCTTGTATTTTAGATAACCAGCTAGTAGTCCTAGAGTCATATGAGGTAGATGAGAGTGAGTCTGAGTCATAATAATCTTTCTATCTTGTCTATGCTTTAAGAACTATTATTTCTTTGTTTTTCCTAAGCTTTTTCTCTCTTGTTTATTGCCTTGGTTCAAAGAAAGTTCATTTGAGTTTTTCTTGAGCTTAATATTGACATAACTCAACTTGGACCAAATTGCTTCTAAAACTGACTCACTTGCTGATGGGGAGCTGAAATCTTCTTGTCATCATATTTAAATTCAGTAATATGCATTATAATCTAAATACATGGAACCCTGATTATTATCCTGCGTCATGTGATAAAACTGCTTTACATGTTGCCATGACTTATGCTAGATTACTAGATTTATCATGACCTTCTATGTGTAACTTAGCTCTTGCCATGCTAGCTCCTATAAATGTGAAAACCTTGAATTAAATAATGCCTTGCTCTATTGAATCCTCTTATGATTCATGCCATATCAAATAAGCTAAGTTGAGTCTTAAATTTGTATTGAGCTTTAGATTGAGCTATGCTAGTTTATTAGTGAAGCATGAGTTTGTATTAACTCTTTGTTCTTGAACTAAGCCAAGAAAATACAAAAAGATCTTGTTGTAGGGGTGGCCCCCACCTAAGCCCAGTAGGCCTGTTAGAAGGCCGTAAGGCCCAGAATGGGACATGTATAATGACATAAGTGCCCCCAAGGGGGATACTCAAATGTAAGGGTATTATTGTAAAAGCACTCCCCAAGAGGGTATGTGAGTACAATATCAGCCATGAGGGAGGGCAGAGACCATTGCTCATCTAACTCATCACTACCATACTCTCTCTCTCTCTGTTTGGTCTGTAACCACAACAGTTGGCGCCGTCCGTGGGGACGACAAGAGCAAGCCTCCAGATCCGAAGGAGGATGGCACCAAGGAAGGCTTCACCAGCGGCGAAGGAGAAGAAGACGGAGGCGGCGAAATCTCGCGTCAACACCAGGGCTTCGGCTCTATCAGCTGCAGGTACGGGTGGCGGTGCAGGTGCGACGACTGCGAGCATCGGCGTTCAAGACGCGACGCTCAACCCCGTTGTCACCGCCGCAGCGAACAACCCCGTCACCGACGCGACGCCCATTTTCCCACCCGACGTAGTGAGCGCTCCTGGCGACGGCGTGGACCTCGCCACCAGCTCCAAGGTCCTCCAGGGCAACGCGATGGGCAGCCTCGGCGCGCAGGCCGTGGTCACCGCCGTGCCGGTCGCGTCGCCGGGCGCACCGGCGGCCCCAGCCACGTCCGCGGCGGAGACCGCCCTGTTAGCGGCCCTCAGCGCGTTCCAACGGGAGTTGACGGACCTCCGCGGGGCCGTGCGGGACATGCAGGAGATTCGAAGCCAGTAGACCCCGCCAGCGGTCGCGTCGAAGCCCACGCCGGACAAGGCGGACAGCCGTGACGCCCCCACATCCAGCCGTGTCCCGCTGCGACGTGTGGATCCGGAGTCCCCACTCTCTGCGGGCCTGCAGCAGGCGGCGTGGCCGGAAGACTTTAAGTTCCCCAGCGCTATCGAATCCTATAAAGGCGACACGGACCCTCGGGAGTTCGTGCGCTTGTATGAGACCGCCATCGAAGTCGCTGCCGGAGACGACACTACAAAGGCCAAGGGCCTCCCTCTCGCGCTGCAAGGAGTGGCGTTTTCTTGGTTTTTCACCATGGAGCCAAATTCCATCTACGCGTGGGAGCAGATCCGCGACCGCCTATGCAATAACTTCCATGGAAGCTGCGTACAACGGGTCGACGCGGATCAGCTCTTCGCGGTGAAGCAGAAACCCTCGGAGAAGCTCCGGGAATACTTCAAATGCTTCGCGAAGGTACGCTACCAGGTCAAGAATGTTAATGAAACAACCGTCATCAATGAGCCGTACAGGGCCTTCGACCGGGCCCCATGGCTGAATACAACGCGCGGAGGTCAATCAAGACAGTGGCGAAGCTCTTCGACAAGATAAAGTAGTACGCGCGGGCGGAAGACGACGCGCAGAGACGCAACGCTGCCGCCTCGACCCTGCCCGAGCAGAGCGGTCGCCATGCAAGGGGGGAGCGGGTGATGATTCCCCGAAGCAGGGCCGCAGTTGAAGGTCCCGAGAAGACACTCCTAGAGGCGACAATGCCGGGATGCAGGAGGGCTCTTCAAGGAGTAGGCACAGGCCTCGGCGTCACCAGCGCAGGCCACAAAAAGCTCGCCACGTCCTTGGCATCGAGGACGCCTTGCGAGGACACGCCCCCACCTTGCGGGGAGGGGGCCGAGGACGGGAAGGCGGGCCGGGCTGTGATGAGAGACCCCGCGCGGAGCAAGAAATTTTAGATTACGGCAAGTGGTGCGAGGTGCATGGTTACGGCGATCACTACACAAAGGCGTGCATCGCGGTCATGGAATTGCGGCGTGTAACGGCCGAGTCCCAGGCCTCGGCCCTTCGGCCCCCTGCCATAGCCCATGTACGGCACCCAAGGCATAGCCTCCCACGAGTCTCTGCCTGGGAAGGCGCACGGCACCGCACCATCAGCGTCATCACTGGAGGTTCCCTATCGGGGACCCCCTTGGAGCAGCCGCAACCATGGATGTCACCCCGCAACATCACCTTCACCTTGAATGATGCTAGGGGCATGGAGTTTCCTCACCAAGATCCTTTGGTCATTCAGGCACACATTGCAGGCTGCGACGTCAGGCGCGTCCTCGTCGACGGGGGAAGTTCCGCGAACATTTTGTTCGCGGAGGCCCTCGATCGCATGGGGATTCCCCGGAGTCGTCTACGGTAGCCAGCAGCCCTGCTTCAAGGCTTCGGAGGCCAACCGCTGGAGGCCCTAGGGCATGTGTCCCTTCCAGTCACATTCCGCCAGGAGGATAACATCCGAAGCGAGCACGTCATCTTCGACGTCGTAGACATCCCGCACCCATACAACGTCATATTTGGCCGGCCCGCCATCAACTCCTTTGAGGCGATCTCATATCACGCCTTCTTGTGCATGAAGCTCCCAGGCCCGAAGGGTGTTATCACCGTCTTCGGCGACCAGGTTCTTGCCAGACGCGCCGAAGTCAGCAGCCGAAGTCTACATCGCCAGGTGCACGTCCTCTCAGACACGCTCGGCGATGCGCCCTCTACTCCGGGATGGACGCTTAAGCCTCGGCCCGAAGGTGGAGTCAAAAAGGTGCCGCTCCAGGCGGAGGGGCGGTTTGTGTCCATCGGCGAGGGGCGCCCTCCGGAGATCGAACAAGACTTACTCCGAGTGCTTCAGAACAACGCCGACATCTTTGCATGGTCACCGGAAGATATCAAGGGCGTAGACCGCGCAGTAATCGAACATCGCCTGGCGGTCCACCCCGACGCCAACCCGGTCAAACAAAAGCTTCGCCGTATGTCTATGGATCGGCAGCAAGCGGCCAAGGTGGAGGTAGCGAAGCTTCTCCGGGCCGGGGTCATTCGCGAGGTCCACCACCCGGAGTGGCTCGCCAAGCCAGTGTTGGTCAAAAAGGCCAGCGGGGCTTGGCACATGTGCATCGACTTTACCGCCCTCAATAAGGCATGCCCGAAGGACGACTACCCTTTGTCGTGCATAGATCAACTGGTCGACGCCACTGCCGGATGCGAGCTCATGAGCTTCTTGGACGCCTACTCCGGCTACCATCAGATCTACATGGCTAAAGACGACGAGGACAAAACCAGCTTCATTACGCCAGTGGGGACCTTTTGCTTTGTCAGGATGCCCTTCAGCCTGAAGAACGCGGGCGCCACCTTCACCCGCCTCATCGCGCTGGCCCTAGCCGTTCAGCTCGGAAGGAATGTGGAGGCCTACGTGGATGACGTGGTAGTAAAAACCAGGCAGCTTGCCTCTCATAGTCGGGATCTTCAGGAAACCTTCGACAACCTAAAGAAGGCGGGCATTAAGCTCAATCCGGACAAATGTGTTTTCGGCGTGCAGGCGGGCACACTCTTGGGCTTCCTCGTATCCGGGCGAGGCATTCAAGCGAACCCCGACAAGGTCGAGGCTATCCTGGGCATGGAACCGCCCAAGACGGCGCGGGAGGTCCAGAGGCTGGTAGGTCGCATGGCGGCCCTGAGCCATTTCCTCTCCAAGGCAGCGGAGCGGGGCTTGCCATTTTTCAAGACTCTCCGCGGTTGCGACGGGTTTCATTGGGACGACGACTACGCAAAGGTCTTCGACGACCTCAAGAAACACCTCGCAACCCTCCCCACTCTGGTGGCCCCAGCACTAGAGGCTCCCCTCCTGCTTTACCTCGCCGCTTCCGCGACGGCGGTTAGCGCCGTCCTCGTCCTCGAAGAAGGCGTTCTTCAGCAACCAGTGTACTTTGTCTCCGAAGCTCTACAGGGCGCCAAGATGCGGTATACCGAGCTCGAGAAGCTTGCTTACGCACTTGTCATGGCCTCAAGAAAACTCCGGCACTACTTCCTGGCGCACCCGATAAAGGTGCCATCCTCGTTCCCCCTGACGGAGATGCTGCACAACAAGGAGTCCACGGGTGTAACATCCCAAAATTTGGCTTTCTGGAAAAATTTAAATTCAAATTAATTATTTTAAAGTAATTGGATTTTACTTGGCTTTTATTTGATTGTCTGGATTTTATTTCAAAATTTAAAGCAAGAAAGTGTATTTTAAATATTTTATTAAAGCCAAAAAGGGAAAAGTATATTTTTCCTAGCCTCTCCTAAAATTTTAAATATTATTTGAGAATTTTCTGAAATTTAAAATCAATTTTCAAAGTTAAAAAGTATTTTATAAATTATTAAAATGCAAATATGAAATTAAAAATATTTTTAATACGTCTAAAATGCTTCCAGGAATATTTTATGATTTTTCTGGAATTTTTAGACATTAAATATTAATATTCCATGCTTTTATAAAGTTTCTAGTAATTGCTGAAATTTATTCCGAAAATAAAAATCAAATTAAATCCTAGCCCGCCACGTGTCGCTTTCAGATTAAATCCACCTCTCTCCACGTTTTAATCCTAGCCATCCACCACAATTTACCCCTTCATAAAATCCAAAGCCTCTCATACACTCACTTGCCACGTGTCACGAATCCAACGGCCCGTACCCCTTCACTAACTCTCACTCTCTATGACACATGGGACCCATATGTCATATCCTTCTTCAACCTCACCTTCTTCCTCCTCCCACCCTCTCTCTCCACCTCCATTAAATCGAAAATCAAGCTTTGATTCCGGCCGTTTTACTCGCTTTAATTCCCGAATAAAGAGTGGAAACGGATGCTCAATCAATCCCCTCCATTCATCCAGCCGTTTCCCCTCTTTTATTTCCTTTAATCGCGGGTTGCAATAACTCCGGCGAGCTTCACCATTTTCGGCCTCCCCTCCTCCCCTTGCCTATAAATACCGCCTCCCCTCGGCCTCCCTCACCCCGCCTCCCACCGCCCCTCTCCTCCTCTTCTCGGCCGCCTCCCGGTGCCCCACCGCCGGCCATCCAAACCCCGCCGCCACCACCTCCAAGCACCACCGCCGCCGCCTCCTAGCGTCGCCGCCGGCCGCCCACACCTCCACCGCCGCCGCCGGTGAGTGCCGCCGCCTCCCCTCACCCGCCGCCGCCGTTCGCCGCCCTCCCGCCGGCCGCCGGCCACCGGCAAGGCCGCCGGCCGGCCATCTCTTGGTGCAGCTGCGCGTGCGCCCGCGTGGCCGGTTGTGCCCGCGTGGACGGCCACGTGGCCGCCACCTCGCGCCCGCGTGGCGCCATGTGGCCGGTGCGCCACGTCGGCGAATCCCGTGGTTCGTGGATCCGGTTCACGGTAGACCGGGCCCGCCGGTCATTCAAATATTTTTCCCGCTCAGAATATTCAAAATTGGCTGACGTCATAAGTTTTATTTTTCAGTGCAAAAATAATTCCCGAAAGTCAGCCTTTTCCTTTTTCCCTCCTATTAATCTTCCGAAAGCCATAACTTTCTCGTTTTAACTCCGTTTGAGCCCATTCAAATTTCTAAATTCATCAAAAATTTCAAACTATCCATTTCTTCCATCCTTTTAAATATTTGAAATTTATTGGATATTTCAAATATTTAAATTTCAAATTCCAAACCTAGTTTAAATTCAAAGCCTCAGTTCCATTCCAAATTCTATGTGCACTTTCAAAATTCAAATTCAAATCTTGCAAACTCTCCATAAAATTTATTCTATTTTCCATGGTCCCAATATTGTCTTAGTAATTTCTTTTCCCAACCGATCTTCCAGATATTCGTTCTCCCTCGTGTGAACCCCAAATCCGCTAAATCTTTCTCCTAAATTCGTAAGAAATCATAAACTTCCTTCCAGTATATATATATTATATTTGAGATTTTATTTGTGTTTATTTGTTCGTTTGTTTTGTCGTTTCGCGCGTAGAACCCGACATTGCCGAAGATTTCGTCGAGTCGCAGCAAGAAGAACCAGTCAGCACTCAAGAAGGCAAGTCTCCTTTGATCATTTCGAACCTATGATTTTGAAATGTTTTAATTATTTCAAATTACGTGCATTGCTATTTATACAAAATATTAATTCAAATCTTAAGGCATTAGTTATATCCAACCTTGTTATACCCTCCATTGAAATTGAATGCCATGTACCTTTGTCACCCTAGAATTTCATTTGTCTCAATAATGAGATTATTACTGAATCTTTGTGAATAGTGGAATGGTAGTATAATGCTTAGTCTCGCTATTTAATACCTTTGAAATCTTGAAAATGGGAAATTATGAATTATTGTAATACCCTTGTTTTTATAAAGTTAGTGGTAATTGGAGTTGCCACTGTTCTTTTAAAATAAACTAAAATGTGAAAATTGGTTTAGATTAGGGTGGATGGTTGGTTTGGATTGGTGCAGGAAGCACGAGATCTTGTAATGTGTATGTTCCACCCTAGTCAATTAAGGACCGACGCTTGTGTTTGTCCAGACTGAGCATTAACCGTACAACCACAAGTCTATATGGGTACGACCTAGCTGACTAACTTACGATAGTCTAGTTTAGGTGCCACCAGTGGAAAGTGGATGCCAGGGATGGACTGGTTATCCACAGTGAGGGACAGGGATTTACTGTACTCATATGGCGCAAGAGGGGGCTTCGGTTCGGGCGGTTAGCCTACCTGCGGTGAAACCTCAGCGGGTGGTATCTAGCTAGATTAGAGTAAGGTAAAGGCTTTGTGATATTTTATCTGGGTCTCATGCCAAAGGAAGCGTGTTGACCTTTAGGATAAATTATCTCTTGTGGGTAAAGTTGTACAACCTCTGCAGAGTGTAAAACTATTCGAATAGCCGTGCCCACGGTCAAGGGCGGGCAAGGAATGCATTCACATGGTAGATTTCTGGTTTTGTTTTAAAATCAAAAGTTTTGTATTCCGGGAGTGGAGGGAACTCTCGGAAGGGTATCCTGGCGGTTGGAGCCAGAGAGGGTGGATTTAACCCGCAGTATTAAACTTGTTCAAGTTGTTGGCTAGTGTTGGTAGATGGAACCTTCACTAGAAAGTTAATGATAGTTTCTGCTAAAACATTTACTTTATTAACTTGATGCCTTCGAAAATAATTAGTAGTAATTGAATTTTAAAATGTTGCTTTGTGCAAAAGAACCATATAGCCTTCCTTTGTCAAGCCTTGCATCTATGCATTTTTCCCAAGACTTGCGGAGTACTTTATGTACTCACATGCTACACTTAAAATAAACCTCAGAAGAACATGAAGCTCAAGAAGGTGATTACGACTACTGCTTCGCTTGTGGCTGTGATGGATTCTTCCCGGAGGACTAGGTTGCGCTTCCCCAGTCAACTGCCTGTGGCATATTGATGGGTCTACTTTGAGTTTACTTTGCTTCCGCTGTGTTTCGTGTGTGCGAGGTCTTGAAACCTCAATTGTAATAATGAGACCTTTCGGTCTGTACTCTTTAATATTGTAATAAAGCGTTGCTGGTTATGTATTCATTTCTGTTTAACTGTGTGCACTAGCTTTGATCTGGGACTAGTGCAGTAATGCACAGGGAGTCCAGGAGTTTCTACTCCGGGGTCTCACAACGGGGCGAATCGGCAAATGGGCGGCCGGGCTTGCACCATTCTCCCTAACATATGCCTCCCGAACGGCGATCAAGTCTCAAGTTCTGGCGGACTTCCTCGCCGAATGGACCCCTCCAGCTTAGCCTGCCCTCCAGGTCGAAGACCCGGTGTGGATGCTTAACACCGACGGAGCCTACAGCGTTGCGGGCGCAGGAGTGGGCGCAGTTATTACCACACCTCAGGGACAACGCTTGTTGTACTCGGCGCGCCTAGCGTTCCCGGCCACGAACAACACGGCTGAGTATGAGGCGTTGCTCTTCGGTCTCAGAAAGCTCAAGGCGATGGGGGCGAGGCGAGTCCTCATCCGCACTGATTCACGGTTAGTGGCGAGCCATGTGGACAAGTCATACCAGGCTAAGGACCCGGAGCTAGCTAAGTATCTAACAGCCGTACGGGCGAAGGAACGACACTTTTTGGGTGTCACGGTGAAGGCTATCCCTCGAGCAGACAACGAACAAGCCGATGCCCTCGCCAAGGCTGCCAGTCAGCAGCTCCCAGCTCCCGAAGGGGCATTCTGCGAAGTCCTGCCAGTGGCGTCCATCGCGCAGGGTAACCGTGATGCGGCTCTCGTCCACCGGATCACCCAGTAGGGCGACTGGCGGGAACCCCTTTTCGCTTTTTTGCAGGGCATCGGGGAACTGGATGACCCCGCTGAGCTCCGGCATCTGCAGCACCGTGCTAGGTCCTTCCAGGTGCTCGACGGGGTGCTTTACAAAAAGGGGGTTTGCGCACCACTCCTACGATGCCTTCCGCGCGAAGAAGGAAAGCGCCTCCTCGCAGAAATTCATGCGGGGCTCTGCGGCTCACACCTCCAACCAAGGTCTCTGGTGGGCAAGGCATTCAGACAGGGCTTTTATTGGCCAACGGCTGTCGCAGACGCCCAGGATCTCGTGCGCCATTGTCAAGGTTGCCAGTGGATGGGAAGGGCCATCCGCATGCGCCCAGCAAGCCTCCATCCCATACCCCCGGTATGGTTGCTGGCGCGGTGGGGCATCGACGTCGTGGGACCGCTTCCCAGGGCCCCAGGTGACCTGCGATTTGTAGCGGTTGCTCTGGAATACTTCTCCAGGTGGACGGAGGCGGTAACCTTGGCCAAGATCACCTCGGCAGCCATGCAGCGCTTCCTCTGGCAGAACATCATATGCCGATTCGGCGTGCCCAGGGAGATCACCGTCGACAACGGTCTGCAATTCGATGCAGCTCCATTCAAAGAATTCTGCGACAGCATGGGCATCACCCTCCGGTTCGCCTCGGTTGGACACCCACAGTCCAACGGGGCGGTGGAGCGGGCGAATGGCGCTATCTCAGCCGCAATAAAGAAGCGCCTTGTCAGGCTACCAAAGGGGAACTGGCCGGGCAAGCTCCATAGCGTCCTCTGGTCACTTCGTACAACGGTCACGCGCCCAACGGGGTTCACGCCATTTAAGCTCCTGTTTGGTGACGAGGCGGTCACACCTGAAGAAATAAAGGCCGGCTCACGAAGAGTTCTCGTCCAAGCACCAGACGAGGAGCGCCAATTGTCCATGGACCTCCTGGACGGGGACCGGGCAAGCGCGACGCAGCATATAATAAAGTACACGCGACAAATGGTGCGCGGGCGCGACCGTTCGCTGTACCCACGGCAATTCAGACTAGGAGACCTCGTCCTTAAGATGGCTTTCCACGCGGAGACGGTAGGCAAGCTCGAATCCAGGTGGGAAGGCCCGTACATCGTCGCGGAAGCCCTACAGAAGGGAGCATATCGCTTAGCCACCTTGGAGGGGCAGACGCTCCGCCACACGTGGAATGCAGATAGACTGTGGTGCTATTACGCCTAAAGTCTAGAATGCGAGCGCAAGGGTCTTCCATGGCTTCGGCAGGCACAAGCGGCCGGCGGTTAGTACCTTGCACCTTGTAACCGCTCACCCGCGCAAACGGGAATTTAATAAAAGTGCACTGTTCATGTAAATTTTCCTGTTTCATACCGCAAGCGCGCGAAGGGTTACCTTCGTATGCACTATGCATGAGCATTAATAAAGACGCGAGGGGGGACGCCTCCGCGCGCAGTCTACGGACTCTAAATAAGACGTAGCGTCGAGGTTCGCCTCCGCACACAATCTCGCCGACATGCAACACGCGGAGGCTTGCCTCCGCGCGCAGTCTACGGACTCTAAATAAGACGTAGCGTCGAGGTCCGCCTTCGCACGCACTCTATGGAGTATAAATAAGACGTAGCGTCGAGATTCGCCTCCGTATGCAATCTCGCCGACCTGCAACGTGCGGAGGCTTGCCTCCGCGCGCAGTCTACGGACTCTAAATAAGACGTAGCGTCGAGGTTCGCCTCCGCACGCAATCTCGTCGACCTGCAATGCGCGGAGGCTTGCCTCCGCGCGCAGTCTACGGACTTTAAATAAGACGTAGCGTCGAGGTTCGCCTCTGCACGCAATCTCGCCGACCTGCAACGTGCAGAGGCTTGCCTCCGCGCGCAGTCTACAGATTATAAATAAGACGTAGCGTCGAGGTTCGCCTCCGCACGCAATCTCGTCGACCTGCAACGCGCGGAGGCTTGCCTCCGCGCGCAGTCTACGGACTCTAAATAAGACGTAGCGTCGAGGTTCGCCTCCGCACGCAATCTCGCCGACCTGCAACGCGCGGAGGCTTGCCTCCGCGCGCAGTCTACGGACTCTAAATAAGACGTAGCGTCGAGGTCCGCCTCCGCACGCACTCTATGGAGTATAAATAAGACGCAGTGGGGGGACGCCCCTGTGCGCACTCTACGGAGTATAAATAAGACGCGGATGTTGTCTCTGCGCACTCTACGGAGTATAAACAAGACGCGAATTTCGCGCACGCACTGGCACTGTTCCTGTGCGTACTGTGCGGAGTATAAATAAGACGCGGATGTTGTCCCCGCGCACTCTACGGAGTATAAATAAGACGTGGATGTTGTCCCTGCGCACTCTACGGAGTATAAACAAGACGGAATTCCGCGCACACATGGGCGTTGTTCCTGTGCGTACTCTGCGGAGTATAAATACGACATGAATGATTGATCCCGCGAAATCCATGAACTTTGACAGAACATGCCGTAGCACTTCATCACCACTTAGAAGGGTAGGGGACGGAGCGCTCGCGCATTTACCTCGACTAGGCGCCAGCTCCGCTGCCACCGCTTCGAAGGGTAGGGGACGGAGCGCTCGCGCGTCTACCTCGACTAGGCGCCAACTCCGCTGCCACCGCTTCGAAGGGTAGGGGACGGAGCGCTCGGGCGTCTACCTCGACTAGGCGCCAGCTCCGCTCCCACCGCTTCGAAGGGCAAGGGACGGAGCGCTCGCGCGTCTACCTCGACTAGGCGCCAGCCCCGCCGCTACCACGTCGAAGCCCGTGGTCTGCGACGCAAGACGTTCGCAAGTCTGCTCACCGCTACCAGAACGAGGGGCGACGCCAAGCCTGAGGACCCGTACCCTATAAGACATCCCAGATCACAGCATATTACATAACAAAAAGAGCACAACAGAGTTGTCGCTTAGCCCGTGTGAAACAGAAGTTGCATTACAGTCATGGGCGTACACGACATGGTGCGCGCCAAGACCCGGAATTATTCCTACGAGTCCGCGCCATCTTCGCCGCGACGAGCGCCCGCACCGCCTGCGCTGCGCCGGGGAACCTCTTCAAGCCAGCGGAGCACATCCCCCTCGCCGCGCAGCGTCCGTCGCAAAACAACCGTGGCGGCATCCTCCCCGATGTAATTCCAAATTCGACTATGGAAGTTGCGGATGGCGGGCTCAGCGGCGCGAACCGCGTCCGATATCACCCCGGGCAGGGCAGGCAGGTCAAGCTGGGGGTTCGCTAGCTCGTTGACATGCTCGCACCCGCCAGCATGCAGCAGGGCAAGGGCAAGGCCAGCACTCACGTAGCCGCAGTGGGTGCCGAAGGCCCTGGCGCCGCGAAGGGCGACACTCGAACCCTCCTCGATTCGCCGAAGTGTCTCCATCAGGTCTTCGCGGCTATGAGTGGCGTCCTCCACGTGCATGGAAAGCCCCCGGAGGGCCCGCTCCAAAGACGCCATAGCTCCCCACGCGGAGGCGGACGCGTGGTCCCAGGATAAAGCCTTCTCGGCAAGTGAGGTAGTAAGCGGCTCCTTCTCCGACTCCAGCGCGGATATTCGCTGTAGCAGGGCGTTCCGCTCCTCTGTCACGATGCGTTGAGCTTCCTCCATCGCGCGTTGCACGGCTAGGGCCTCGCTCTTTGAGTTTGCGCCTACCAACTGCGCGTCGGAGATAGCCTCGTCGCGTTCCGCCATCAGCACTCGAATGTGCTCGTCCTTGGCGGCATGGGCGTCGTCAGCGGCACGCAGCTGGTTCTCCAGCGCCCTTCGCTCGCGCGAGCGGGCCTCCTCGAGGGCTTTGCTGATTGCAAGCGTCTGCACAGGCGCAAGTGCAAGGGTCACCCACCAGATAAACAAAGGACACGCAACAAGAGCAGGGATCGTTACCCTCATCTCAGAAGCACCCAGCGCGAGCGCCAAAAAATCGCCCCCGCAAGACTGCAGCGCCCGCCGATCAAGGCGGCCGTTAGCATACTCCGCTGCCTCGCTCAGGGTGCGAAGTGTCTCCCACCGGGGAACAAAGTCGGAGACGTCAAGCCCTAAGGCCCCCGCCCCAGTGTCTTCGACAACAGTTGGGGCGCGCACAGTCCCCTGCTCAACAATCCCAGAAACGTCGCGAGCACCCCCGTTGCTGGATTCTTGTCCTCGTCGGGGAGACCTTGTCTCGCCTGATGTCGACGAAATAAGCGAGCAAATCGGGGAGAGTTTCGCGAAGTCGCGGGAGGAAAACGAAGCACACCTACCTCCAGCACCCTCTGCAGCGGTACTTTGCTGGGCCTCCACCGGGGTCATGATCACCTCGCTGGCCTGGGGACCGGCAGCCCGCTCGGCTTCAGCAACATCTCCGATGGGTGTTAGGACCTCTGTCACGGGCCCCGCCACGCTGAACCGGCCCCTCGAAGGCGGCGGTGACTGCACCCAAGGGCGTTTCACCTTCGGACATGCAGGTGACGCCTCCATGGTTACCTTTGCAGCCGCGGTAGCTGTCATCAGCGGCAACGCCGCGGTCGCAGCTGGAGGCGACGAGGCATCATCTTCAAGAACGAGGCTCAGCCCCGTCGCCTCGCCACCAGATAAGGCCTCGCCGGGGGTGGCGCGCCTCTCTGAACCGGTCGGCCCAAGCTCAGCGCCCACTTCGCACCCCATCTCCACGGCCTCCATCGGCGGTACACCCGGCGGGCGAAAGGCAAGGGCCTCCGATCGGACCTCGCAGTGAGAGGGCGGCGCCACCACCGTCGCGCCACTTGGCGATTCTGCAGGCGCTGGGCGTGCCGGAATGGGAACTCCCAGAACTTCGCATACCCAGTTAATCCGCCCTTACTTTTCCAAGGAAGTTGCGGACTCGCGGGCCTCATGCTCCTTCGCCGTATACGGCCCAAGAATCGCAACCATCGCACGTTCCGCATCTTCTAACCGGCGCACTGCAGGCACAAGCGAAATATCATGCAAAGGATTCACGACCACCTAAGCGGCGCATGGCCTACGGCAGGGATGCTTACAGGGCGCGGAAGGCTTATGGAGCGAAGACACCCCTGGGTGGATGCCGTCCATCCGGTCGGGCCCCCGCCGGTCGTACTTGCAGTTGCAAGACAGCGGGGATATCCCGTACATGGTGAACTCCTCGGCGAGGTCACGTATATTGAACCGGAGGGCGACGCTAGCAAGTCTCCGTGCCTGTTGTTCGTCGCCGGCATGGGGCGTCACATCTGGACAGCGGTTGAATGAGATCGGCACCCCCCGACTTCGAAGGCCGCTCGTGCTTGTCACAAGGTGGTAAAACCACCACCGTGTCCAGCCGGACTCCCACTTTCCACGCATAGACAATGCGGGGAACAAGTGCGCGCAATCTGCCCTCAACCCGAAGTCCACGCCGCCGAAGTTCAAGTACACCTCCCCTTCCATCTTCTTCGGTTGGCACCGCGCGTCATGAAGAATGGCGAACAAGTCGGCGCTGGGACGGAGACCTTCCGTCCGCGTCGCCCAAGCAAAGATGGCCAACCGGACGATCGCGGTTGGAGTCAGTTGGGCCAGCTCTAACCCGTAGGACAGCAGCATGTTGCGAACAAAGTATGTCACCGGGATTCGGAGCCCGGCGTCGAAGAACGCCACAAAGACGATAGCCTCGGATTCCCCCGGATTCGGCTCCGTTTCGTCTGGACCAGGCAAACGAACCCCGGCACGGTCCTCCAGCTTCTTCTCCCGAAGAAGGGTCCAGAGGGTCCCCTCCGTTACGCGGCTCCGCCCCAGCGCACGGGAGCAGCGGCCCTTGGACTTCTTCATGGCATCCCAACGATGGTTGGTTTGCCTTTTGTCGCGCAGAACCAAGCGATACTCCGCCGGTGGTGGCGTCAGGCAGCGCTGGCTCGACGAGCCGCTCTCGCTATGACGGGCGCAGGATCGTCAAGGGCAGTGCCCTCGTCGGCAGGGAGGTGGTCGCGCGCAGCCATTCCTCTCTCCCTCCTACGACGACGAGCGGGAGCGGATACGGAAGCGGCTGCGGGGTGCGCAAGAAGGCGGAAACGAATGCGCAAGCACAAGCAAGCAGGCAGGAAGCGTTTGCATGCCACAGGGACGATTTATAAAGTCCCTCGTCTCCCCCGCAAGCAGAAGATCGAACGGCAGAGTTACAGCAGTTCGGCTACCCACGATCGGGCAGTGCAACCGCTGACAACTGCGGCAGGCGGCGATAGGTGGGCGACCAGCGCGTAACGCGCCGATGCATTCCTGCCGCGTGGCCACTTTCCCTGCAGAACAGGCGAACGACCGTGGCCGCAGGACCACTGACATCCCACGACACTCCAATCACGGCCTGCCACGTCCCCCCAATCAAAACAGGTAGAGCAGCCGCGACAGCTCGCGACTGACAAGGGCCGACACGATTCCAGGCATCATTAAAGCGCACTCCCAGGCCACGCAGTCATCTCTCCGCGCGGGCACGGCATCACACGAAGTCCCCCCCAGCCGCCCAGGTTTTGCTTCGTGCCCGCAGATATCCAGGGCGCGAAGTATGGTACGCCCTCGCTTCGGCCTCGAAGAGAACTTCGACCTGCCCAACGTCTCCGAGACCGCATGATTTTGGGAGCGGAAAACACGCCGGCTCTCCCACCATCAGCACGAACAAAAGTATATCTAGTTCTCTGGGGGTCACAGGCCGACGGGACGGAGGGGGCCAAAGGGCTCAGTGGCATGGCTTCGGCCCGTGAAGCCCTTCACCATGAGAGGCTCATGTTTTAGGGGTGGCCCCCACCTAAGCCCAGTAGGCCTGTTAGAAGGCCGTAAGGCCCAGAACGGGACATGTATAATGACATAAGTGCCCCCAAGGGGGATACTCAAATGTAAGGGTATTATTGTAAAAGCACTCCCCAAGAGGGTATGTGAGTACAATATCAGCCATGAGGGAGGGCAGAGACCATTGCTCATCTAACTCTCCACTACCATACTCTCTCTCTCTCTGTTTGGTCTGTAACCACAACAGATCTCTTTTGTACAAAAAAACTAATCTCACCAATCCTTGCTCATGAGACGACTTGCTGTTGCACTAGGCATGAACTCAGGGAGAATTTTAGATGACCAAGATTATTTCCTTAAGCTTCTTGGTTGGAATGATCACATAAGAATTGAGATCTAGCACATGGGTAAAGAAACTGAATTTTGTGAAAAAAAGGTAGCAACTCAGCTAAAACCAAAAATGAATTCAAAATTTGCCAAATGTGTTAAATTTGCTCAACTGCAAGTAATATCAAGTGTTTGAACAAAATGTTTCAATTTTGAACTTGTAGCACTCTAAAATGACTCAATTATAACTTCTTAGTTCTATTTAGTATATTGACATGGCTTGGTTCATTTCTGGATATCTTGACATAATATAAATCTATTTAATTTTAGAATCATTGCTTATTTGGCTTGAGCTTGGCCATATATGTTTTGGCATGATCTATATAGCACTTTCACTTTTTATGGCTTGGTATAATACTTAGAAAGTCACTTTGGATAACCCTCATAGCTTATAAATGCTAAAAATGAATAAAATAAAGTTACTTTATTTTATTCATGCTCTATCTTCTTGCATGCATCTTGATATCTCCGTTGTCAAGGGGGAGAAAGATTGGTAAAAATGCATATTTAGAGCATGATTTGAAGTTTTCGTGCAAAAACTTAATCTTTGGAGCCTTTTTGTGGTGCTATGATTTTCTTGATCTTTAGATCACCTCTCACCATGACTAAGGTCAAATCGAGCAATTGCACTTTCATATGGACCTAAAGTGAGATTTCTTGACACTTTTGGGTGGATAGATATGAAGTTTTTGTGTAAAGCTATCATTTTCAATAACTTCTATCCATTTCTGTTTCAAATGGTCATCTTCAGTTCTTTGTAATCTTCTTTTCACCATTTGGAGCTCTCTTTGCAAAATTCCTCTTTCTTTCTCTAAAACCACCTCCAATTTGCATTTTTGAAGAATTGGCAATGGGTTCATCAAGAGGGAGATTAAATGACCATGTCAGATGGTCCAGGATACTGTTGTGATGAACCATTGCAAACTTTGTAGAGTGGTGAAATAGTTTTGCAAAAATTGTATTTGGTTTGGACTGTTTTCTGGAAGTCCTAGAAAAATCAAAAGTACCACATGTATAAGTGCGGTAGTACCACTGGGCGATAGTACTATAGGTGTAGGAGTGGTAATACCACTTGGCAGAAGTACCGGGTTAAGTTGTGGTACCTATTTTCTAGAGAGGTCCAGGTATCGATTTCAATATGTGGAAGTAGTGCTTTGGGAGGCGGTAGTACCGCAGTATGGTAGTACCAGTGTGTTAGGCGTGATACTATCGATCTCCACAGAAAAATAGGGTTTTGGGGATTTGAGACATGGATTGAGTTGGGATGACCTGGGTCATTGGATTAGAGTTGCATGATGCATGTCTTGGCTAACATGGGTTAAGTTGTGAAGAACTTGTGTCTGGAAATGATTTCTTTATCTTTGGATGTGCAGGGTCGTTTGGAGTTAACTGTGGTCAACAACGATGATCGGGGCTAAGCTTATGGAAGAGTTGAGGCCCAGAATGATCGACGATGTTGGGTGAGATGGTGAGCTTAAGTATGGCACGAGAAAGGCGGAAAATGTTGAAGGTGAGTTCGAACGACGAGATGGCGCCATGTTGCTTGCACGGGCCAAGTGAGCCGTGGTTCGGTGGAACCGGGCGGGAGAGATTTGGCGATGCATGGCAAGCTAGTGGTGCTCCCTTCTCTAGGTTGAGGGTTAGGGTTTGAGAGTGAGTACCTTGGGTGCTCTTTGTCCTCCAAGGTGGAGCGGCTATAAAACATACCTCCTTAAGTGGAAATATATCAATCCTTGAGAATCTCTATGTCTATCTTTTATTTTGATTGATTTGCTCTTATTTTCGTTGGTTTTGATTTCCTCTCTTCCCTTTTCGTGATCTTGTTATGCCAAGGATGTGAATGAGATGGAGATAACATCTTGATATCAATCTCCAATCATCTAAGCACTGTGATAGCAAGTTCTTCAAGACACCTGGTGTTGTGGCTACAGGCCAAACAGAGAGAGAGATGGTAGTGGAGAGTGATGGAGATGAGAGTCCTGGCCTACCCCCTCCCCATGGCCGGTATTATATATATATACATGGGGAGTGCTTTTACAATTATGCCCTTACAGCTGATCATCCCTTTCAGGGGTATTTGTGTCATTACACGTGGCCTATTCTGGGCCTTATACCTTCCTACCAGGCCTGCTGGGTTTAGGTGGGGCCACCCCTACGACAGGAGCCTCTCATGGTGAAGGGCTTCACAGGGCCGAAGCCATGTCGCCGAGTCCTTTGGCCCCCTCCGTCCCCGCGGCCTGTGAACTTCTCCAAACTTGACCCGGGGCTGCGCTGTGGCCGAAGCAGATGCGTACGCTCCGGCACTCACCCTTCGAATTGGGCGGTGGCGGAAGTGGCTCCAGCCGAAGCAGACGCGCGCCGGGGGCGTTGCATGGCACTGACATAGGTAAGCGGGGCGGGCCCCTGAGCCGCCGCGTGAGCCTTAAACGATAAGGGACGCGCTGCGACGCTCGCTCTTCCGGCCGTCCACGTGGTGAAGCGTGCTTGGCGCGGTGCGGGCCTTGAGGCGTCGTGACCATCAATGTGATGGCGGACTCCCGGCGTTTGGACTTCTGAGGCGCGCGCGCTCCGAAGTCGTTGCGACCTTGCTGCCTGGTGGCGTGCTTTTTAATGGCGGTTGGCTTGCCTGGAGGCAGGCTGTCGCATCGTGCAGTGCGCCTTCTCGTGAGTGGAGCGTGCGACGGTTTCCGGTGTGCACGCGGTGGGGTGCGGACGGTTGCACTTACGCACCCCTGGTAGCTGAACCGCCCGGCACCCCCCGTTTGTGCTTCCGTCGGTTGGCATGCCTCCACGCTGGCGACTCTTTGCCTGGTGAGGCCGAGTATAAATATGTTGGCGTCGGGGGCCGCTCCCTAGTCATCCCTTACTGCACCTCCCGTACCTGTTCATGGTTAACTTCTCATGTAGGGAAATTTTTGTTCATCTGCGTTTGATGACTGCGCCGACCGGCGTCAATGCCCGCGAGCGCTGGTGAACAAAATATGTCCTATTTGTGGGAATGCTTCACAGCTTGATGTGGGAATGGCAAGGCCTGACTTGCTCTCGTAGACAGATATGAAGTCATCCATGCGCTCTGACCGTGCGAACGAGCATATGCTGGTGTGGCGACGCATATCTGTTGACGAGAGCATGTCAGCTCTTGCCGCAAATTGACGTTTGCATGTTCGAGTTATTGTGGTCGTATGTGCTGTTCTCCGTTCTTCAAGCTCTCTCCGTCCCCTACCCTTCGAACTGGTGGCAGCGGAGGCTGGCGCCGAGTCGAAGTAGACGCGCGCGCTCCGTCCCCTACCCTTCGAACTGGTGGCAGCGGAGGCTGGCGCCGAGTCGAAGTAGACGCGCACGCTCCGTCCCCTACCCTTCAACGGGTGGCAGCGGAGGCTGGCGCCGAGCCGAAGTAGACGCGCGCGCTCCGTCCCCTACCCTTCGAACAGGTGGCAGCGGAGGCTGGCGCCGAGTCGAAGTAGACGCGCGCGCTCCGTCCCCTACCCTTCGGACGGGTGGCAGCGGAGGCTGGCGCTGAGTCGAACTAGACGTGCGCGCTCCGTCCCCTACCCTTCGCACGGGTGGCAGCGGAGGCTGGCGCCGAGTCGAAGTAGACGCGCGCGCTCCGTCCCCTACCCTTCGGACGGGTGGCAGCGGAGGCTGGCGCCGAGTCGAAGTAGACGCGCGCGCTCCGTCCCCTACCCTTCGGACGGGTGGCAGCAGAGGCTGGCGCCGAGTCGAAGTAGACGCGCGCGCTCCGTCCCCTACCCTTCGAACGGGTGGCAGCGGAGGCTGGCGCCGAGTCGAAGTAGACGCGCGCGCTCCGTCCCCTACCCTTCGAACGGGTGGCAGCGGAGGCTGGCACCTAGTCGAAGCAGGCGCGCGCGCTCTGTCCCGTACCCGTCAAACGGGTGGCAGTGGAGCTGACGCCTAGTCGAAGTAGGTGCGCGCGCTCCGTCCCCTACCCGTCGAACGGGTGGCAGCGAAGCTGACGTCTAGTCGAAGTAGACGCGCGCGCTCGGTCCCCTACCCTTCGAACGGGTGGCAGCGGAGGCTGGCGCCGAGTCGAAGTAGACGCGCGCGCTCCGTCCCCTACCCTTCGAACGGGTGGCAGCGGAGGCTGGCGCCGAGTCGAAGTAGACGCGCGCGCTCCCTCCCCTACCCTTCGAACGGGTGGTAGCGGAGGCTGGCGTCGAGTCGAAGTAGACGCGCGCGCTCCGTCCTCTACCCTTCGAACGGGTGGCAGCGGAGGCTGGCGCCGAGTCGAAGTAGGCGCGCGCGCTCCGTCCCCTACCCTTCGAACGGGTGGCAGCGGAGCTGACGCCCTCGCCTCGTAAACACCGCCACGCGCGCGGTGACTTAGGATCTTGCGATGGGGTCTTGCGCTGCAAAGGTTCCTGGAATCACGCCGGCCCCTGGTCTGCCAGGGTTAGGTTCCCGTACCGTGCGACCCGACGCGCCCGGGGCACGTGGCAGCCTATGACTGGTGGGCGGCAGGATGTGGACGGTTGCGTGCTCGCGGCCATTTGCCTCTTCCCTAGGCAAGGGGGACACGGGGCGGGCAGTGAATGGCGTAGCGCCGGAGCTGTTGTGATCCCCTGGGCCATTAATGTGCCTTTAACAGCGGCTAGGTAGCGTCGTGCTGTGACGGCCCTTGGCGCTTGTGGTCAAACTTCGCGACACATCGCTTTCAGTTACGGGGAATCGTGCGGGGCGGACCTTTGCACCGCTGCAGTTGCATCCGGCACGCGGATTGTGCGACGCTTCGGTAGCGGCGGTACGGGCGAGGTGGCTTGAAATAGCCCCCCTGTACCAGCGTCCCCGCACCTTTGCGCTCTCTTTCCTGTCTGCTCCGCCCTCAACCCTTTCGCGATATCTTCACCGCTTCAAACTCTTCGTGGGAAGCGATGGCCTCCGGTAGCAAGCGCGGCCAGGCGGTTGGTGGCTCTGACATTCGCCGGCGGCCCTCGCTGTTGAAGGTGAAATACGCGCTCCAAGAGCGCGACCCGGCGGCGGCGGACAAGGAGCGGCTGGTGGCGGAGGAGAAAGGCACGTTCTCTGGCGAGTTAGGCCCCTCGCTCGTGACCGAGAAGACGATCCGAGGGCTCCTGCGTGCGGGGAAGTTGTCCGAGCGCCAGGAGGTACGATTGCCCGCCGCCGACGAGACGGAACCGCATCCCGAGAGGTCGGAGGCGGTCGTGTTCGTTGCCTTTTTCGACGCGGGGCTCCGCATCCCAGCGGCGGCTATCGTGGGCGACGTGCTGCGGACCTTCGGGCTGGAGCTGGCGCAACTGACTCCGAACGCCGTGGCTCGGCTCGCTGTGTACAGCTGGGCCTTGCGCTCGGGGGCGTGTTGGCCCAGCGCCTCGCTGTTCGCCTACCTTCACGAGGCACGATGCTAGCCCAAGGACCGGAAGGATGGGACGCTGTCGAGCTTCGGTAGCGTCACCTTTATTCTTCGTTCGTCGTGCAAGAAGCTCTTCCCCGCGAACTCGACTCGCGGGAAGTGGGAGTCTTACTGCATGAAGCGGTGGTTCTACCACCGCGTGGAGAGTGGGAGCGGCCTTGAGTGCACAGGCCGACCGATCGCGTTCAAGCCCTCGCCCGGCCGAACGCTCGATGATGAGGACAAGCGGAGGGTCCAACGGCTCGTAGGCGTGGCCGCCCGCTTCAACATGCGCGACCTCGCCGAAGAGTACGTGATGTATGGCGTGGCACCGCTTGCCCGCGACTGGCGTCTTGCCGCCGGGATACGTCGAGACGACAATGTTTCGCCATCGGTCTGCTTGCTGCTGGCGCCCTCCGGTCTTCGTAAGCCTCGATCGCGTCCCTCCTTTGTTCACGCAAAATGCGTTATATGCTGATGCTATTCTCCTTTACTTCAGGGATTTGCTTGGAGGAGGCGGAGCAAGCCGCGTGCGTATTCCTGGGGCCGTACACCAGCAGGGAGCACGAGCAGCGCGCGGCTGCTATCGCCGAGGCGGGGCTGGGGCGAATAAACCGCGTGTGCGAGGCCCTGGGCCTTGCCGTGCCGGACCGTGTCGCTCCAGACGACGGTGCGGCGAAGAAGAAGAAGAAGACACCATCTCGGAAGAGGGGCCGCAGCGGGGCACCTGCCGCGCTTGGCGCGGCAGCTGCTGCTGCTAGTGCTCCCGAGGGCGCGGCGGACGCGGAGTTGGACTCGGCGAGGTATGCCGATTCCGGCTTGGGCGACGCAGACGTCGAAGTCGAGGTATCTTCGGCGAGCATCCCGGAGTGCGGGCTTGCCGCGAGCAGCCGAGGGGGGGAAGCCTCACCGCCCGCCGAGGTCACCGAAGTCTCACCGCCCGCCGAGGTCACCGAAGCGGAACCCGTGCGGACCGGCGATGCCGAGGTGGAGCCTTCGAACGTGGCTGCTGTGGTGCCGGAGGCGCCTTCCGCGGGGGCGCACGGAGCCGCGCTGCCTTCACCGACAGCAGCAGAAACCGAGGTGCCCCCTGCGACAACTGCCGCCACGGAACCTTCGCCCCTGGGCGCGGCAGCCGCAGGGGCTTCCCTAACCGCGGCTGCGGGGGCGGTGTCGCTGCTGGCTGCCCCGGCTAAACGGCCGTGTGTGCGGCCGGAGCTCCACCGGACACTGCGGGGATTCGTTGTGGCCACGGGCGTCAGAAGCTTGTGGGACTCCAGCGCAAGCGCCGGAGACCCTGCGGTGTACGCGCCTTCTGCCCCCCTGGCCACGCCACCCACTGCGCAGGGACAGCCGTCTCCCTCCCCGAACACGGAGGCTTCTTCCCGCGGCGGAACCATTCCTTCTGCTACCGAAGGTGAGGTGGCTTAGCTTACTCTGGTGTATGCTTTTATGCCTTGGGGTGCTCACCTGTATCCCTGTTTGCAGCGTTGCTCATTCCGGAGGGGGAGCACTTGGCGGAACACGGGGCCTCCGAGCGCGTAAGCCCCGCGGACTTCGTGCCGCCTCCGGAGACGCTGAGGGCGTGGCGCGGGATTGTGAATGACGCGGCCACCAGCGTCGACCCGCAAGTGCTGCAGGCCTACGGGGCGGGGCGCCTCGAGGACGCCTTCGAGGTGTCTGGGGTGAGGGTAAGTACTCATGCGACCACGCCTGGGTTAGCTGAGCTTGCTAAGTCTTTCCCTTCCACGGACACTTGTGCTGGGGCAGGCCCTGCAAACGGCCTATACTCGTGGCCGAACGGCGCTCGAGGATAGGCTGCGGGCGGCCGAGGAGGAGCTGCGCGAAGCCTCTGGAGCCCGCTCTGCCCAGGACGCCCGCATCCGCCAGCTGGAAGCGGAATGCGCCGAAGCGAGGGCACACGCCGAGGAACTTGTAGCGTCGGCGCGGGAGTCGGCCGCGGCAGCTGCTGAACAGAAGTTTGCGGCAGAGCGGGACGGGCTCCTGGAACAGGTCGCCTCGCTAGAGAAGGAGAAGGGGGAGCTCGCCTTGACTCTAGCGGAGCGTAACCAGACGCTTGGCGACGCCTCGGTGGTCGCGTGGGACGCCATGCAAGCGCTGGAGAGCCATCTTCAAGAGCTGGTAACTGAGGTGCCGGACCGCGCCTTTGGCCCGGAGGAGTTGTCACGGACCCTCCGCTGGGTTGGGGATGCCGCCAACGTCGCGCGCGGCGCCGCGACGTCCTTTGGCACCCACTGCGCTTTCACGTCGGCATGCTTGGTGTGCGCGCTCCTGCAGCACCGCGGTTGTACGCACGTCGCCGGGCTAGAAGACCCCCGGCTGGAGATGCCTGGCGGAGCCGGAGCAATGTCCGGCGCCGTCCGCTCCGCTCGCCGTGCCCTCGGGCCCTTCTTCGACCGGATCTGGGCTTATGTCGGGTCGGATGCTGCACGGATCGAGCTCCGGAAGTCGCTCTATGGGACGGTGAGCCTCGGCCAATTTCTGGACGGGGTCCCTCGATGCGACGATGGCGACGCTGGGCCTTCCGAAGGCGCCGGGAACCCGCAGGTCTGACGCCGTGGTGCCTAGGTGTAGGCGTGCATTGTACTGCTCCCTCTTTTTGCGAATGAAGTACACACTTGCTGCATGCGTTCTGACTTTCGCCTATATCCCGGGCAGCTTCCTTGCTGGGGCCGGCTTCTTGCGGCCGACCTTTCAACCCGGCGACGCCTTCGACGCTGGCGAAGGGCCGAAGAGTCGCTGGACTTTTGGGCGGGCCGGCCTTCTTCGAGCGAGGCTCCAGCTTTAGCACGTGTTAAGGACGAACCCGCGGGATAGCGGCTTAGAGCGGCAACGGTGTTGCCGGACCTTTGTACTTGTGATTTTTCTGGTATGCAGACTTCCTGGCATTTTAGGATATGCGCTGTGTGCTGATGCCACCGTTGGCGAAGTAGCTGCGCCAGGGTTCCTTAGAACGGCACTTGCGTGGGCAGCCCTTGGCATCTCTCTCTGGCGTGTGCGGAGGCGGACCTCCGCACTTTTGCCTTGTTATAGTCCGCAGATTGGCGTATGTGGAGGCGGACCTCGGCACTTCGCCTTTTTATAGTCCGTAGACTGGCGTAGGCGGAGGCGGACCTCGACGCTACGTCTTATTTAGAGTCCGTGGACTAGTGCGTGCGGAGGCGGACCTCGACGCTACGACTTCTATTATAGTCCGGAGACTCGCGCGTGCGGAGGCAGACCTCGACGCTGCGTCTTATTTACAGTCCGTAGACTGGTGCGTGCGGAGGCGGACCTCGACGCTACGACTTCCTTTATAGTCCGGAGACTCGCGCGTGCGGAGGCGGACCTCGACGCTATGTCTTATTTAAAGTCCGTAGACTGGTGCGTGCGGAGGCGGACCTCGACGCTACGACTTCCTTTATAGTCCGGAGACTCGCGCGTGCGGAGGCAGACCTCGACGCTACGTCTTATTTAAAGTCCGTAGACTGGTGCGTGCGGAGGCGGACCTCGACGCTACGTCTTATTTAAAGTCCGTAGACTGGTGCGTGCGGAGGCGGACCTCGACGCTACGTCTTATTTAAAGTCCGTAGACTGGTGCGTGCGGAGGCGGACCTCGACGCTACGTCTTATTTAAAGTCCGTAGACTGGTGCGTGCGGAGGCGGACCTCGACGCTACATCTTATTTAAAGTCCGTAGACTGGTGCGTGCGGAGGCGGACCTCGACGCTATGTCTTATTTAAAGTCCGTAGACTGGTGCGTGCGGAGGCGGACCTCGACGCTACGTCTTATTTAAAGTCCGTAGACTGGTGCGTGCGGAGGCGGACCTCGACGCTACGTCTTATTTAAAGTCCGTAGACTGGTGCGTGCGGAGGCGGACCTCGACGCTACGACTTCATTTATAGTCCGGAGACTCGCGCGTGCGGAGGCAGACCTCGACGCTACGTCTTATTTAAAGTCCGTAGACTGGTGCGTGCGGAGGCGGACCTCGACGCTACGTCTTATTTAAAGTCCGTAGACTGGTGCGCGCGAGGGCGTCCCCCCGGTGTGTCTTTTGTTTATACTCAGGCCCGTCACCTTTGGCTACGGCGAGTGCACACGCGAACATGCGACTTCGATTTATACTCAGCCCCGTACCCCTGGCTACGGCGAGTGCACACGCGAACGTGCGTCTTTGTTTATACTCAGGCCCGTCACCTTTGGCTACGGCGAGTGCACACGCGAACGTGCGACTTCGATTTATACTCAGCCCCGTACCCCTGGCTACGGCGAGTGCACACGTGAACGTGCGTCTTTGTTTATACTCAGGCCCGTCACCTTTGGCTACGGCGAGTGCACACGCGAACGTGCGACTTCAATTTATACTCAGTCCCGTACCCCTGGCTACGGCGAGTGCACTCGCGAACGTGCGTCTTTGTTTATACTCAGGCCCGTCACCTTTGGCTACGGCGAGTGCACACGCGAACGTGCGACTTCGATTTATACTCAGTCCCGTACCCCTGGCTACGGCGAGTGCACACGCGAACGTGCGTCTTTGATTTATACTGCGGGAACGCGCGCGTTGGCTAAGCCTGTGCGCGCCTTCTCCGCGTACTTGTGCGTGATGAAGAAAGATTAGTGACAAACGGCGATCTTCATTACCTCCCCGTTTGCGCGGGTAAGCAATTACAAGGGGTGGATATACTAACCGTCTGCCCTTGGTGCGGCCGCAGCCTCTAGTCGCTGGGCATCTGCAGGGCCCGCCAAGGCGCCTCTGAATGGCCCCGCGGACCTCCGCGCTGTGACACCGGCTCTAGGAGCGCCGTTGGGCTTCGCGACGCGGGCGCCTAGTACCTGGCTCGATGCGCCGGGCCATATCCTGGTCGCCTCGGACGGTGATGATGGTTCGGGGACCCAGGATCTTCATGCATAGATAGCCGTGATGTGGTACCGCGCCGAAGGAGTTGAGGATTGGGCGCCCTAATATGGCATTGTAGGGGTATGGAAGGTCGACCACGTCGAAGGTGGCATCTTCGGCCCGCACATTGTCATCGTGGCCGAAGGAGACTTGAAGACCTATTTGGCCCAGCGCCCGCAGGGGCTGTCCCCCGAAGCCCTGCAGTGGGATTCCCGAGGGCCCTAGGCGGCTTCGAGGGATCCCCATCTGGTCGAAGGCCGCCGCAAACAACACGTTCGCGGAGCTGCCGCCGTCCACCAAGGCACGCCCCACGTCGCATCCCGCGATAGTGACCCGGATGACCAGGGGGTCCTGATGAGGGAAGTCCATGCCTTGGGCGTCGTCGGGTGTGAATGTAACTTCGTGCTGTGCCCAGTCCGGGGGTGCTTGCGCTGGGTATGCCGCCACATGATGTAGTCTTCGCGAATAGGTCTTCTGCTGCCGTGCTGAGGCGAACTCCAGCGCAGAGCCTCCGGATATGACGTTAATGATCCTGCGGTGGGTTGCCTCCGGAGCCTGCAGCGACAGGAGGCCCTCCCGAGGCTGCTGTACGTGGGCTTGGATCCGTAAGGTGCCTTCCTGGGGTTGCATCCCTTGCGCCTGTACCTGCATGGGGGCCTCGTACGGGAATTGGACGTGGGCCACCGCAGGCGGACGCGTCTCCGGGTTCCTGTCCCTAGAGACGCTATCGCGGAGCACCGCGATAGAGGTGCAGGTGCGGGTATCGTGATTGCCACGGCCGTGGACTACACACCACAGTCCCTGGTGCTGGTCGTCATAATCTCCACGACCTTTATCGTCGCGGCCCCGACCACGGCCGCGCCCCCGGCCACGGCGCCCCCGACCGCCTCGGCCCGCGGGAGCGCCCTCATCGGAACCGCCTTCAATGTCGAGGACGTACCGGTTTCGCCTCGACCTCTGCTGGCCGCGCTTGGGCTGATCGGACGACTCCTTATGCGAGGCGTCCCTGCGGTCGGGCGCATCCCTGGACGATTCCTGCTTACGCTTTCCCTTCGAAGAACCGTCCTTTGGCGGACCTTCGGCTTTTGCCGAGGCTCCAGCCTGGTTGGTGTCGGAGTCGTCACCTTGCCTTCGCCGTGCGTCTTCTTCCGCCCTGGCATATTCCTCCATTTTGTCGAAGAGCTTCGCCACCGTCTTGATTGGCTTTCGCGCATTGTACTCGGCCATCGGGCTCGGACGAAGGCCCTGTATGGCTGCATTAACGATGGTGGTTTCATTAACGTCTTTCACTTGACATCGAATCTTGGCGAAGCGTTTGAAGTAGTCCCGAAGCTTCTCCGAGGGTTTTTGCTTCACAGCAAAGAGTTGGTCCGCGTCGACTCGGTCGACGTAGTTTCCTTGGAAGTTGTTGTGGAGGCGGACGCGAAGTTGCTCTCACGCGTAGATGGAGCCCGGCTCTATGGTAAAGAACCAAGAGAGCGCCACGCCTTGCAGCACGAGGGGGAGTCCCTTCGCCTTCGTGGTGTCGTCTCCGCCCGCGGCTTCGATCGCGGTTTCGTACACGCGCACGAACTCGCGGGGGTCCGTGTCGCCTTTGTACGGGTCGATGGCGCTAGGAAACTTGAAGTCTTCGGGCCATGCCGCCTGCTGTAGCCCCGCCGAAAGCGGGGACTCCGGATCTACGCGCCGCAGCGGCACGCGGCTAGACGTGGGGGCTTCGCGACTGTCCGCCCTCTCCGGCGTGGACTCGGGCGCGATTACTGGCGCGGCCTGCTGGCTCCGAGCCTCTTGCATATCTCGGACGGCTCCGCGAAGGTCCCCTAGCTCCCGCTGGAACGCGTTGAGGGCCGCCAGCAGGGCGCTTTCCACCGCCTGTGCGGGCGGGGTCGCCGGTACTCCCAACGGGTGGATCGGCGCGGTCACGACGGCGTCGTGAGGTCCCGAGCTGCCGGTCGCTCCGTCGTGGCTACCTCGAACCGCCCGGTCCGCGCTGCCGGCGAGGGCTTCGGCGGGGGCGGCGAGGTCGGCTGTCGTTGCGTCGGCGGGGTCGGTTGTCGCCGCACCAACGTCGACGTCTTCGACCGCGGGGTTCGTCCCCGCAACGCCGGTGACGGGGCGGGTCGTCGCGGTGCCGGTGACGAGGTTGGTCGTCGCGGTGCCGATGACGGGGTTGGTCGTCGCGGTGCCGGTGACGGGTTGGTCGTCACCGCGCGAACGTCGACGTCTTCGGCTACCGCGCCTGCATCGCCACCCGCGCTCGCCACTGCCGATGCCGAAGCCCTGGTACTCATACGACGCTCCGGCCCGGCCGCCTTCTTTCCCTTCGCCGCCGCTAACGAGGCTTTTTTCGGTGCCATCCTTCTTCTTCGGCCTTCAGGCTTGTCCTTGTCCTCCCCACGGACGGCGCCAACTGTTGTGGCTACAGGCCAAACAGAGAGAGAGATGGTAGTGGAGAGTGATGGAGATGAGAGTCCTGGCCTACCCCCTCCCCATGGCCGGTATTATATATATATATACATGGGGAGTGCTTTTACAATTATGCCCTTACAGCTGATCATCCCTTTCAGGGGTATTTGTGTCATTACACGTGGCCTATTCTGGGCCTTATACCTTCCTACCAGGCCTGCTGGGTTTAGGTGGGGGCCACCCCTACGACACCTGGTTTTGATTGATTTTGGCCTCACCAAGTGATTTTTTAATCTGACGGTTTTTGGCATGATTTATTCAGTGTTCTAGCCCGCTGTGATATGTAGAAATACATCTAGACACATCTTAGTCATCATCTACCCACGAGCAAGCTATATTCATTGTTTGGGGTTTTGACTTAGTTTCAGTGCAACATACCAATAAACTGAAAAAAGTCTCAACTTTAGCCGTGATTTTCATGATCATTTTTGGAATAGATTCATAATACCCTAGAGAAGATCTCTGCAAAATTTCATACATTTGGATCTACTGATCAAAAGTTGCATCAAATTTAGTTTTTGAAATTGTGTTGAAAATACTATTCAACCTGATTTAATTGTAGCAGCGATAGTACCATGGTTACTATAGCAGTAGTACCGTGGTACTATAGCAAGCAGTAGTACCGCAATTACAATAGTGCTAGTTCCATTTTTATTGATTTCTCTTAGGTTTTTAGTGTTTCGAATCATTAGTTTTTGTGATGGTTTTTCATCCTAATCTTCATAGCTCTGTAGCTACTGAAGTGAAGGATTAGTGGATATTTAGGGGAAAAATTTTTAGGCACCATTTGCTCCCCTCTGTTTCCATCTTCAGTCTTTCAAAATGGTAGAAAAAACATCAACCCACAGAAAATTGCCAAAGAAGTGCGAACAATGAAGTTTACTAGTAAAAAACATCAACTCATAGTAGGCTTCCACTTTGCGAAGTCTTCCAACCAAGCCTCTTGCCACAACATCTCGACGGCCTTGGGTGTGGGTGAAAGATCAAGCTCCGATTAAGTTGGTTTTGGTGTTAATGACAAATATTTTTTATAATGTGTTGGTGATAATGACAAATATATATAAGACTAATATGTTTGTTTAAATATATTTATGCTTAGTCTCATTTAAATGAAAATGTGAAATCATTGAGAAATGTATTCGATATCCTTCGTTTAATATTGTTGCATTTCTTACATCCAAATATATGATTAAATGATAAATCTTTCATGGGACTAATATGTTTGTGCAAGTATACTATAGCTTAGTCTTATTTGGATGGAAATGTGAAATCAAAAGAGCTATGCATTTGAAATCACTTTTCTTACATATTAATGCATTACTTGGATCTGAAAGATAGATTGAACTCCGCTAATAGTTCAAAATGAATATGTGCATATATCTTCATTATACACACTTGTATACACACATTTAGGGGAGCTCTCTCTATGTTTTGGAGTTTCATGAGTATTGATCCATGCTTCCTTTAATATGCGTATTTAGGATCTTTATTTTGAAACACATTCTTGAGTATATATATAGCTTGTGTAGTTTATATATACTCATGTGCAATCGGGTTGTCATTTAACTTATCCATTATGTGTTAATGGTTGAATGATTAATGACAACTGGATAAGTAAGCTTTGTCAAAAGCTTATCTTAGAATATACAATTGTTGTGTACAAGTTGTATACATGCAAATCTATTTTTATCTTATTATTTGTTGAGATTGTCATGAATTATCAAAAAAAGAAGATTGTTAAATCTAGTCCCTCCATTATGTGTTAATGGTGAAGTTTGGTAATTGATGATAATTATTTTGTGGACTAACATTTTTCATAAATTGGATGAATATGTTAGGTTCCACAAATGAGGATGACTTAAGATGACTTCATGTGTTGAAGATCATCAAGTCAAGATTGAGAAGAAGATAGCTTCATGAGTTGAATGCTATCAAGAAGAAAATGACTTCATGTGTTGAAGGCCAACAAGAAGAAGATGCATCATGAGTTGATGCATATCCAAAATGATCATATGTTGATCAAGTCAAGTGAAGACCATCATATGTTGATAGAATTAAAGAAAAGGATGCATCATAAGTTGATGTATATCAAGACGATGACCCAAGATAAAGGTATGACTAGCTATGACTAAGGATGTGTTCCTAATCTTTTACCGGTCTTGGTGTTTGGTTGGAAGACTGGATTGCTAGTATAGGTTGTCGTACTATTAAGAGGAGTCATATCTAGTAGTTTGAGTCTCATCATGTGTTGATGGCTCATCCTCACTTGCTCTAGCTTATCTCGACATAAGACTTATATTTGCGAATGTGTTTTGCAAATAGTTGAAACTCATGTGTTGATCTCTTGTAACATGGAACTATGCATTGCAAATGTGTTTTGCAAGTGCTTGAAATCCATGTTTTTCATTCTTTGTGATATGAGACTTAGATTTGCAAATGGTTGAAGCTCATATATATAAACCTTGTGACATGTGACTTGAATTTGCAAATGTGTTTTGCAAATGCGGGAAGTCCATGTACAAATTCCTTATGTCATGATTTCAAAAGTGTGCGAATGTGTTTTGCAACTTGTTGGAAATCATGTTTTGATCCTTGTGTGCATGATATTATAGTTTGCAAATGTGTTTTGCAAAATATGTTGAGATATCTGCACTTCTCAGGAAAATCAAAAATACTGGCTCTGTGTGAGCGGTACTACCGGACCTGGCGGTCAGACTGGCTTTGTAGAAGCAGTCGGACTGGCCTAATCAGTACTGTCCAGGCCAAATGGGCAGTCTGACTGAGGAGCGGTTAGACCGGCATGAAACTGGCGGCCAGACCAGTATGTGACCGGTGGTCTGACCGGCTTGAGCCCAACAGTCTGACCGGCATGCGACCGGCGATCTGCCCTACTTTGAGGTAGTGGTCTAATCGGTTCGCGGAACTTCTGTTCCTTCATGCGGAACCTTTTTCCAAAGAGCAACTCTGTGGATTTTTCTGAAAAGTGGTCTAATCGGTGTGATTTGCGGTCTGACTGGTCCTGTTTGGGCGGTCTGACTGGTCCTGTATAGGCGGCCTGACCGGGGTTTCCTCTGTAACGGCTGTTTTTCTAACCGTACTTTCGATTTCCCTGATTTTTTAGGGGTTTGGCTCCAACAGCTAGTTTTTTAGTGTGGGGTATAAATATCCCCTTGTGGCCGGTTGAAGAAGGTGTTGCTTGACTTGTTTCTGTACTCTTGAGCTAGAGTAAGGCTCTCCACTCAATTGTGCATGTATTGCACTTTGTGAGAAAGGAGAGAGGATCTAGAGTGCATGTGTTGCATCTAGAGGTTGACTTTGTGTCCAAGTGAGCTTGTGCATTCATTGCACATGGTGAGAGTTAAGTGAGGGACTTGACTTGCTACTCTTGGAGTTTGCCGACTCCTAGACGGCATGGGAGGTGTCGTGCGCGGTGATCTTCTCAAAGAACATTGTGAAAAGACCCGACGAAGTCGTGAAGGTTGGAGATCACCTACCCGGAGTGAGAAAGAGCTACCACTAGTGGATTGAGGTAGAAGGCTTAATTTCGTGGAGCTGGTCCGATTAGTCCGGGCTTACCTCATCGTGAACTAGGGGAGACCGGCAAGTCTCCGAACACCACGGTAAAAAGAGGCCGCGTCCATTGTGGTTTGTTTTTCTTGTGCTCAATTTACATTCAAACAATTTACATATATAGAATTAATTTGATTGCTTGACAACCTAGAATTGCAAACCTTGTCCTAGGCTAGAATTATTAGCACACATAGCCAAACTTGCTTAACTTAGGCGCTATTTGTACTAAACCAACTTAAATTTAGCTTCCGTATTGTTTACTTGGTTTAGGCAAATAGAAAAGGTCTTGAATTAATATTAATAACTTGAAAAGAATTTTTAGACCGCCTATTCACCCCCCTCTAGTCAGCCTCTCCGATCTTATAGTGGGGTGGTAGGGGTGAGGTTGGTGTCCTCTCGACATGGTGATGAGGCAGATCTGGCCATCGGACCATCTGATCCGGACACCGCACCAACAGATCTGGCCCCTGAACCACCGAATCCGGGAACTACACGGACAGATCTAGCCCCTAGACAGTCGGATCTGAGCCCCGCTTTCCCGTATTTGGCGCCCGCTCAACCTAATTTTGCACTGCATGGATCAAGACACTGAATCATTGGATCCAGCCACCGCTCTACCGGATACGGCCACCGCATCAGCGGACCCGTCGACGACACCGCTGGATCCGTCCATTCTTGACCTCTGTGCTACCCCTTATGAGTGTACTTACTTACATTCATACATATATTTGAACTATAATTTCCCTTGTTATCTCTGTTGAATGGTGAAATAGAACTTGGTACTCCAGTTGGATGAATGGTTGTAAACAAATGTTTGTGATTTGTTTGTAATTGCATGCAAATGTTCATATAAACCATATAAATATAAAAGTTTTTATTAAAGGTGTCTATCCTTGATGAAAGATAACAGTAGTTACATCAACGGCCTTCTTTTTTCACATTTGTTATGACTATGTTAATGTTTGTCTATCTACTCCTATGCTGTCTTTTTTCATATGTCTAAGTAGAGGGGTTGATTTAGAGCAAATAAATATTTTTTAGTCAAATAATTGCTTTTGCATGAACTGAATTTATTGTTAAGATGGTTGCAAGTTTTGTCCATTTGTTTGTTTGTAAAGCATCATAACCAGATTCTATTTGTTATAGTTTGGTTCTTCCTATACAGTTCAAGGTTTGCAATAATTTTTTTATTAGGTTTTTTTATAGAATTTCCATGATAGAATAGCCAATTTTTTTGTGTTAAATACAGGAATAGATATTGGGGCTTGTAAAAAGTTTGTTTTAGTATTTATTTTTGTACCAAAACATTCCATTTGACTGTCTTCATATCTTGACAGCCATCCTATCTTGATCTGCTATTGAACTTATAAAATTGAGTTGATGATGATGGACCATGTGGAGGTGCCCCGAGTATGTGATGAGTAATTGACATCTATTTTAGGAAAGTCGAGTTTGGTTGGTGTGGTTCGGACCATGTCGTTGCACGGTGCAATCGGTTTCGGTCGGGCTTTGTCGAACTAGGTCGAGCGGGCTTAAGTTGTTTATTTTTCGGTTCGATCGGTTTGGGCTCTGAGTATTTCTTCTGCTGCTAATGTATGGTTACAATATTTCGAGCGGTGCTATGTGATTTGTTTCTTGTCTGTGATGGCTGCAGGACGTCGAGGTGGAGTCGTGGCGAGGCACGGGATGACCGGACTAGGCGCGGGCGGTGCCGAGGTCAGAACGGTCGAGGTGTGCCAAAGACGGCGAGGACTCGAGGTGGCTGCGTGGCTTGAAGGGCAAGGAATGATGAAGCTTCCTGGAAGGTGCGCGAGGGGCATTTTGGTGAATACGCAAAGCTGCACTAAAGGAAGTGGGTTGTGGATAAAGCGCCACGAGTTGTTGAGAGCTAATGGGTAAAGTGGCTTGTAAACCCATTAGTAGAGGCTATAAATAGAGAGAGTGTTCTCTAGTAGTCTTCATGATTTTGAGTATGAATTGTGAGAGAGAGTGGGTGTAAGAGTTAGGGTTCTATTTGGTTCTCTTCATGTATGAATAATTGAGAAAGAGAGAAAGAGAGAAGTTGAGATGTTCTCTCTATGCTCTCCGGGCGTATGGGGACTTAGTTTGAGTTCTTGAGAGGGAGATGAGCTGGATGTAAACTCTTGATTATCAATCATTCATATCTCTGTCTTTTGTTTAAGAAATCCTGGTTTAAGACGCTTTGGCCTTAAGATTATTCCTTCTTGCTCTTATTTTCGGTACTCTGTTCTTCTTGTGCCTTTTGCATTTCTGAGTTAATTTCTTGAAGAGTTGCAGAATCTTGTTGATTCTAGTATCAATCTGTTGGCTAGAGGAGAGGAGCTATTTCTCTTTAATTTCCTGGTATTTGGTTGAGTCCAGTACAGTTGTTAAGTTCCCCTTCTCTTGCCGTTTGTTCTTTCTTTCTTCTTGTTGGTTTTTTTATCGTTGTCCTGCTGAAGCTCTTGCGGCCAGGGAGTTTTCAGCATGTTTGCTGCAGTCGAACAGAGGATAGCATTTGTGCTGCAGTTGATCATCCTCTGCAGTTTTTTGTGTGCAGCAACTCTTCTTTCGGTTTGCAGTAAAATCAGTGGTATTCTTTGCAGTTTCAGTCAGTTGGCAGCTAGTGAATTGATGCTTCTTTAGTACTCTCGGAAGCTTCCTTTTCCCAGGGTTCAATGCTTCTTTTTTGGCAGACTTTAGTCCTTCTTTGTGAGCTCTTCTTGGCAGCAAGCACGTTGTAGTTGGTTCAGTTTTTCAGCTCAGTTGCAGCAGCAATTCTGCACCTTATTTCTTTCGGCAAGTGCAGTTTGGGCCAGTCCTTCTTTCGGTTCATGCAGTCCCCAAGTCTTTGTGTTCTATTTGTTTTAGCTGCAGCACTTTATTCTTTTCGGCCAAAAGTCCTTTGCTGCTAGTTCTCTTGGTTCCTCTTTGATTTCTTCTCTTTTTGCTCCCTTTTACTCTCCCCTTTGGCCAGCTTTAATATTTCTCTCGGCTGCAGCGCACGGCAAGTATTTTTCGAATTTCTGCTGCCGTGGCAGCCATGGCAGCTGATTTATTTGCCGTGGCAGCGTTTCTTGTTGGTTCTCTGCCGTGACAACTCTTGCTGCTGTTTCTTTGCCATGGCAGCGATTTATGCTAATTCCTTTGCCGTGGTAGCGATTCTCTGCTATTTTTGTGCCGTGACTTTCGCTCAAGTTCTTTGATCTCTGTTGATTTTCTGTGAGCTCTGTTCTCTCTTCTTCATAGCTTGTCATAACTATTGGAGTAGAGAACTTTTGCGGATTCTTTTGGGGGCGATTTTAAAACGCACCATTCACCCCTCCCTCTGTTGCCGTTTTCGATCCAACAAATGATTTCTACGATTTTTTAGTTTTAACCAAGGAAAGATGGAGCATATTAGTTTTGAATCCTTGGCGCGTGAGTTACTCGAGACAAACAAATGGTACTTGTTATACTGTGTTGCTGAAATGTATGTTGGATGGGCACAAGTACTTCTTTGCAAGAGAGAAAGGCGCAAGTGAGGCTGCTAAGGTATATAACTTGTTTGCCTAAAGAATCTGACGATTAGAAGCCGAGATTCTTACTTGCTGGCTGATATTGTATTACATCGTGTTGGTTCCCTTCAGTCAATTATAGTCAGTTTCTAAAGGTTTATTTATTTCTCTCTAAAAAATATTTGTTATTTATCCCTGTGCTCATCAAAAGTATCTGGCATTGTGCTAGATTCTCCTTCAACCTCTTGCAAATCTTGTAAACATTAGATTCCTTTTTAGTCACACGCTTGCAAATCTTGCAAGCCATGTACCACCAACCATTATTTCCTTCAACCTCATGAATTCTTGCTTTTACTGTGCATACAAATTCCTTTTTTTTAATAGTAGGTAAATTACGTAATATAACAAAATGCAAAAAACATGTATTAAGGTCATGGGCAAACCTATTGTTTTATGTCACTGTACCACAGTTCTATAATTTCTCTTAATGTTTTTCTGTTGTACAACATTTGCTATTCCATAGTTCCTTGAGTACTCTGATCAATATCGATCATAATAGGCAAGAAACGTTCTGTGGAATACCTATAATTTGAATGTAATATAATCCATAAAATCTAATAATAAAAAAAACATAGTTAATTTTATGGTTATAGATCAAGCCTACTGATTATATCCATAGTATCAGGAATTTGCAAGTCCATGTAGATAAGTATTGCACTTGTAGTGCCAATGATAACCCTATTCAATTTAATCACTGACCTTGTATGTTAGGACAAACAAAATACAAAGACTATTGATCTCACCTTGGAATTCTCTGACTAGATTTGAAGTGACAATCAAGACAATTTGTTTGCTAATTAATTTTTTATCTTTGATATCAGCTAACATATCTCCCTATAAAGTTATTTTAACCTTTCCACCACTTTAAAAAACTAAGATATAGAAGTTAGTACAATTATTTAATCATGATTTTAGATTTATAATATAATATAAAATATTTACTCTAATAGTATAATTTCAATCTCATGGATGTTACAAATTCGCTCACTGCTTGTATTCTTCCCCAAAACTCTATAACATTTTGGTTTTATTAGGCTAAGTAGGCTAATGACATCTATAGAAAAAATAGGATTAGTTCTCAACTACATGATAAAATCTTTTGGTGTGGATGCTTTACTTACCTGAGCATTGTTCATCATTTCCTAATATGTTCCTTAAGGTATCGCTACCAGCAAAGTCAAAGTAGTGATCCAAAAATTGCAGAGAATTTTATTTGATCTCCTTTACTGTTGTATTGTATAAAAATTGATTTTAAGGTTATTCTTCAATAGCTGATACTTTTCATATTCCCAAACTTTGATGTTCTTCAATATGTAATTGGAATTTTCCTTTATTTTTGGCTTAAAAGTGTTTACCAATTGCTTTCCAATAGAAGCATGAATTGCATTACCCTGCGCAAAAAAATGATTTAAAATTTAAAACACCATTGAAACTGTTATGAATAGCGCTTGTATTCATATGAGGCCAATGGGCCAGAATATATACACAAAGTACAAGTGGTAAATATGCAAAGAACCCCTCATAACAATGGGGAATAACAAACTATACATATCTCTAACACCCCCCCTCAAACTCATGGTGGATCAACAACACTGAGTTTGGAGAGGTAGAAGCTATGCTGTGCTCGAGTCTGGGCCTTCGTGAAGAAATCCGCTATCTGAAGCTCCGAAGGCACATACTGAAGAGTAATCACCTGATCATGCACACAAGACCTCATGAAAGAAGCATCAACACCAATATGCTTGGTGAGCTCATGCTTCACAGGATCACGCGCAATACTGATAGCACCTGTACTGTCTGACAAGAGAGAAGTCGGTGTAGTAACAGAAACACCAAAATCCTCAAGTAACCACCGTAGCCAAGTAATCTCCGCTGTCAAGAGAGCCATAGCTCGCAACTCAGCCTCTGCACTCGAACGGGACACTGCAGTCTGTTTCTTCGTCTTCCAGGCAATAAGAGAACCACCAAGAAAAACACAGTAAGCAGAGATAGACCGGCGATCAGAAGGATCGCTGGCCCAAGTAGCATCCGAATAGGCCTGAAGCTGTAAAGAGCTGGAACGTGGAAAGAAGAGACGGCGAGAGATAGTCCCGCGAAGGTATCGCAGAACTCGAAGAAGGTGGCTGTAGTGGACCTGAGTGGGAGCGGAAACAAACTGACTCAGAATATGAACTGGATAAGTGATATCCGGACGAGTAACAGCAAGGTAGACAAGACTCCCAACAAGATGACGATAGCGAGTCGGATCAGAAAGAGGCTCGCCATCAGAGAGTCGGAGGTGAACATTGAGCTCCATGGGAGTCTCAACAGTACGCTGATCAGTGAGAGAGGCGCGATCAAGAAGATCCTGAATATATTTCGCTTGGGACATAAAGAAACCATCTGGAGTGGAAGTAACCTCAATCCCAAGGAAGTAACGGAGAGGACCAAGATCCGACATAAGGAACTGCTCACTAAGACGAGCCTTGACAAAGGCAATGTACTCAGAATCATCTCCCGTAATGATCATATCATCAACATACAGGAGAAGAAGAGTCCGACCACGAGATGAAGTGTGGACAAAGAGCGCAGGATCATGATCACTAGCTGAAAAACCAGCAGCAGTGACCACAGAGGAGAAGCGCTCAAACCAAGCACGAGGGGCTTGCTTAAGGCCATAGAGAGAGCGACGAAGGCGACAGACCATGCCCTCAGGAACAGAATACCCAGGTGGCGGATGCATGTAGACCTCCTCACGCAACTCGCCATTAAGAAAGGCATTCTTGACATCAACCTGAGAAACAGACCAGTGGCGAACAGACGCCACTGAAATAAGAGTCCGAACAGTGGTCATGTGGGCTACAGGAGCAAAAGTCTCATCGTAGTCAACACCATGCTCCTGCTGGAAACCACGAGCAACAAGACGCGCCTTATAGCGCTCAAGAGAGCCATCAGAGCGAGTCTTAATCTTATAGACCCACTTACAAGTGATGGGATGAGAATGAGATGGACAAGGAACAAGATCCCAAGTACCAGTACGCTCAAGGGCAGCAATCTCCTCGGCCATGGCAAGCTGCCACTCAGGGTGAGTAACAGCATCCCGGTAGGAGACAGGCTCACGAGTAGCCGCGCCAGCAAAGGCAAAACGGGCAGGAGGCCGAATCAACTGGCAATCGCGGAGAGCGTAGCGAGGAGAAGATGGCCCATCAGGGGAAGATGGAGCATCAGAAGAAGAGGGAACATCAGAAGAAGATGGCTCAGCTGGAAGATCCTCAAAACGAGGCCGACGAGTGTAGAAGATAAGAGGAGGAGGTACGGTAGTAGGAGGAGCCTGGGGAGTCGTAGGAGACGACACAGGCGGCGACAACGGCGGAGAGGCCACAGGAGGAATATGTGGAGACTCAGTGGGACAGGTGGACGAGGGCAAAACAGAGATAGGTGTATCTGGAAAGGTCAAGAAAGACAGAGACTCCACAGAGGAAGCCGAAGGAGAGGCAGGACGTGGGTAGAATAGATGAGACTCGTCGAAAGTCACATCCCGAGAAACCCGCATCCGACGACCAACAGGATCCCAACACCGATAGCCCTTGTGCTCGGCACTGTACCCCAGAAAGACGCACTCAACAGACTGAGCGGTCAGTTTGGTACGTTCTCGAGGGGCGAGGAGAACGTAGCAAACGCAGCCAAACAGATGAAGGGCAGAGTAGTCAGGAAGAAGACCACAGAGACGCTCAACAGGGATCGCACCCTTAAGAGCAGAAGAGGGCTGAATGTTGACGAGATAGATGGCAGTGGAAACAGCCTCGGCCCAAAAGTGAGGTGGAATAGAGGCGGCGATCATCAGAGCACGAGCCGTCTCAAGGAGGTGCCGATGCTTGCGCTCAGCGACACCATTCTGAGCATGAGCACCAGGACAAGAGAACTGAGCGAGAGTGCCCTGCTCAGCAAGGAAGCTGCGCAGGTGACGAGAGAGGTACTCGCCAGCAGAGTCAGCACGAAGGACACGAATAGGAGTGGAGAACTGTGTGTGTATCATAGTGGCAAATTGTTTATAGATAGGCAAGGCCTCACTACGAGAAGACATGAAATATATCCAAGTGTGGCGAGAGAAATCATCTATAAAAATAATATAATAACGATGACCCCCTTTCGAAACAAAGGGAGCCGGACCCCAAACGTCTGAATGAACAAGATCAAAAGGACGCTGAGACACAGACTCACTATGAGGATAAGGAAGCTGAATCTGTTTACCTAACTTACAGCCCTGACAATCTAAAGATACGTCTCCTGAGACAGACCCCAGAAGACCACGACGAACTAAGGACGACAGACGGGATCCACACAGATGGCCAAGACGGTGATGCCACTGCTGGAAAGAGCCGGTAGACGAAGTGGCAGAAGCGGAGAGACTGGCGGCGGTGGTGGCAGCGGAAGGAAGGTGAAGCCAGTCAAGCTCCCAGAGACGCTGTGAGTCACGGCGCCGAGGGCCAGAACCAACCAGAGCTCCCGTGTGGCGATCCTGAACACAACAGGAGTCAGAGTCGAGAATGACCCGATAACCAAGGTCAGTAATCTGCCCAGCAGAAAGAAGCTGTAAGGTAAGGCGAGGAACATGAGCAACAGAAGGAACATGAAAGGATGAGTTGCTAAGAGATCCTCGACCAGAGACAGAAAGAGATGTACCATCAGCAGTAAGAACACTGACAGGAGAATCAAGAGGTGTAATAGAAGACAGAGTGGAAGGATCAGGAGTCATGTGAAAAGATGCTCCAGAATCAAGAATCCACGGGGAGGTGCCTGACTGTGTAGGAGGTGGTCTCTCAGTGCCCGAAGAGTCAGTAGCAGAACCTGCAGAACCTGTCGAGGGAGAACCTGAAGCGGCGAGTAGGCGTCGAAGTCTGGCTATCTCCTGCTCGGTGAGAGAAGCTGCTGAAGAAGTCGAGGCAGACGTCGTCGTGGAAGCACTACTGCCAGTAGAAGAACGGCGTGAAAGATGCCGCTTCTTCTTGTAGCACTGGGACACAGTGTGGCCATCCTTGGCGCAGTAGGAACAGTGAGGACGGCCACCTCCAGACGGAGGACGGCCACCACCACCTGTGGTAGCCGCTGGAGGAGGCAGTGTAGCAGGCGGACGAGCGGCGAGCACAGAGGGGAGTGGCATCAGACCAGCACCACTCAAACGAGTCTCCTCTGCGCGTAACTCGTAGCGCTGACGAAGATGAGTCCACATCTGAAAAGCCGAAGGGAGTTCCACAACCTCAGAAGAAAACTGAGGCTGGACACTGGCGATGAAGACAGCAGCAGCCCGAGCGTCGTCATCGTACCACTGAGTGTAGACGGTCAGACGATCCTTGTAGAAATCCAGAGCCTCGTGGTAGGTAGAGACAGCTTCATCATCAGCGAGGCGAGCGGCCTCAGCAGCAGCCTTATCGGCTGTCGGGGGCAATGCCACAGGCGTAGGCTCCGTCGGAGGAATAGGGCAAGGCGGGCAGGTGACATCGCCAGAGAGGACGCCCCAGAGACGAAGACCACGCATGTGGATGCGCATGTGAGACACGAAGTCGGTGTAATTAACACCATCAAAAATCACTGGGCAGCGAGGGAGGGAAACTGTGCCCATTGGTAAGCGGCGCTGGACGGCGCGGCGACCAAGGCAACGAAGTCTAACAGGCGGCGCTGGACGGCGCGGCGGTTAGAACAACGTTTTTTTTTTGCTTTTTTTTTGCTGCTTTAGCTTCTCTGAGAAGCTAACGAGACTTAAAAGATCCGAACGGATCGGGCAGCCGGCGCGGGAGCGGCCGGCGCGGAGGACGGCCGGCGACGGCCGGCGCGGGAGCGGCCGGTGCGGGAGCGGCCGGCGCGGAGGACGGCCGGCGCGGGAGTGGCCGGCGCAGGAGCGGCCGGCACGGAGGACGGCCGGCGCGGGAGTGGCCGGCGCAGGAGCGGCCGGCACGGAGGACGGCCGGCGCGGGATGCGGACGGCGGAGGCGCCGAGCCGAGCGGGCACCGAGGCCCCGAGCGGCGGGGAGGCCGGGCGGCGACGCGGGGAGGCGCGAGGCAGCGGAGGAGGCCGGCGAGGCGACCGGGTGGGAGTCGGGCGGGGCCGACGGCAGCAGGGCGGCAGCGGCGACGGGGGAGGCGCCGAGGCCAGCGACGGCGGAGGAGACTGGCGACAGCGGCGGCGGCGCAGGGAGGCCGGCGGCGGCGCAGGGAGGCCGGCGGCGGCGCGGAACCCTAGGTAAACCAAAACCCTAGTTTTGGCTCTGATACCATGTTATGAATAGCGCTTGTATTCATATGAGGCCAATGGGCCAGAATATATACACAAAGTACAAGTGGTAAATATGCAAAGAACCCCTCATAACAATGGGGAATAACAAACTATACATATCTCTAACAGAAACAACATGTTATTAAATATCGTACCTGCGATCATATGATAGAATCATGTCAATTCCAAACAATTCATTGGTGGATTGATTAGTTGAATCCCATATTCTCAATACTTTGACCTTGATTGTCCATGTGTCCTTTCTTGTTGTCAATGCACTTAGTGGTGTGGCTGCCATATTAATTGTAGGCTGCTAAATACAAAGAAAAAAGGGTTACAAAGATATTGCAAATAATATACTTACAATTTACTGATCTGACTAAATAATTTTAAAATGTTTCAAATCTTAATACAATATTATATGTTCTTGTAATGACATAACCTACCAAATCAACAAAAAAATTTAATTATACGACAGTAATATGTTCAAAGGTCAAATATAGCTAATCTAGTGAATACACATTTAATCTAGTACTTCCAATTAAGTATAATATAATTCTCTAGCTTATTTTTCTAATGTCATGTTCTTCAATTCACATGTCATCAAAAAATGATAGGCCAGTTTGTGCCAAGGTGTCCTGGTTGTGCTATCGCTGAGGTGATGTCACAAGTGCCGCAATATGTTTTAAAGCCCAAATCTAGCTAATGTAGTGAATACACAACTTGTACTTCCAATCAGGCCTAAGACTCTAGCTTAATTTTCTATGGTACATTCTTCAATTTCCAAGACATGAAAACTTAAGGATGAGCCAATGATATACCTATTTGTGCCATGGCAATATGTCATCCTGGTTGTGCTATGGCATTGCGTGCCTGTTGCAGCTGTGTTGTGGGGATTATCATAACAACTGAATCCTGGATGTTGCTGAGAAGGATGACTGTCGCACTCGCCGAGATTGAAGAATACTTTCAACGTTGGATGTGCAACTTTTTTTGGTTGTGTTGAGTTTATATAATACATTACATTTGGGAGTTTGATTCTGATACATGTCTTGTAGGGTATAAATCACATTTGAGAGTTTGATTTGGATACATATCATAAGGAAGGGTTACATTTGTGAGTTTGATTCCGATACGTATCTTCTAGGGTATACATACGGAAGGGGTATATAAGTTTGTATTTGTGCTCGTCTTTTGGTGCATATGGGTGACCTCTGCATGTGACTTTGATTTTAATACGTGTCTTGTAGGGTATGAACTTCTCTGTATGCGACTTTGATTTTAATATGTGTCTTGTAGGGTATGAATGGAGATCTAATCGGAGTTGGATTTTCATACGAATATGCATCAAACTCTAAAGTTGAGTCCCGACTCATAAACTAACTACTGCTACAGCACATAGGTGAGTAGGAGTACTAGACCTAATTGATCGTAATTAATCAGAGCTATAGATGGCCATGATGTGGGTGGAGACAGGACTTCTCAGCCAGCAGCCCGTTGTTGGCGAGCCCCAAATCGAAATTGACTACATAACGGCCATATGCGGAGAACACCTAAAGATCCAAGTAGGGATCCAATGGTTCTCGTTTGTTTACTGCAATAAGTTTCACAAAATAAAGAGCTGGATGTTTTGCTTTTTGTGTAAGCGACTCAACAACGCCTGTTATCGACTTTTAGTAATAAATATATTAAAACATAGCAACTGAATTGATTCATTGCTTATCCGATGTAACAATTTAGTCCTATCATTTTACATCAGAGTTGATACTGTACTTCGTTGCGGCCGTAACATATATGTAAGTTTGGCCTTATCGTTCTGAATCAGTGAATCTTGATATATTAATTCCAGGAGTTGATTCAGTGAATATTGATATCTTAATTCCAGGAGTTGGATACTTGCTTTTCCCCATAAGATCCATCATGTGTTGTCACCCCAGTCTTCCGACTATTGTGAGAAATAAGGTGCATGCATGAATTCTTCTTATTTGTGTTTAAAATCTGAAAGTTTTATGTTTTCCCTATCATCAGTGGAACGTTAAGTTCATGGTTGCCTTCTAGGACGTATACTAAGTGATTTCTGATTTCTTATTCTTTTTTACAGGTTAGCTGTAAACTAAATTTACTTCAAATTCTTTTCCTCCTTATGCAGCATTAAACTATATTCCCCGCAAAATCCTGTGCAGATTCAATGCTCAGGTTAATTTTAGATCTTATAGCACAAAACATTGCGTAAAATACATATTGTTGTCTTGTTTCAGGATCTTGTAATGTCCAGGTTTTTCCTGAATATGTCATAGTTGGGTCGTGTGCTAGAGCTGGTTATCATTATTCAGGTCATGTAGCTAGGTACTTTAGGGGCCTCCCCTGCAGTTTCCTCCTAAAAAATGTAGCTAGGTACTTTATTTCCTAAGTTTTATATGTTTAATGTTACCTAGTACTAGTGCTGCTGACAGCAGTAGTTTTTTTCCCTATGTTTGCTCAAGGATGGAGTTATGCAGTTCATGTTCAAGTGTCGTCTATTTATACACAATGTCAGTGTTATCTATGTTGATTGTTTTCTCCTGCATGCAGATGGATGAAATCTTGTGAATTGAACAGAACGGGATTAGCATATTTGTCGAGGTGGAGCTGTGGTATTGTAAAAACCTGCATAACTTTCTGTCAAGGAGGATTTGTGATCATCTGGAAACCCACATATTTTTTTATCAGATTGTATACAAATTTCAAGTGGTGTTGTCTCCCATTTTGCAGAGTTTACAGATTCAGATCAATCTTCTTTTCAGACCAGTTTCATTTGAAGATCTGGAACCCAGGGAATGTAGTACAGGTTCAGATATGGACTACAATTTTTTTTGTTTGAGGTTGAGATGATTTTGGTCGCTCTTCATTTTAACTTATAAAACCTGTTTTTCATTTTTTTCTATAGTAACTAGCTTTTAAAAAGAGTGTTTTTCAAGATAAGATCTACAAGTTAATTGTAGTACACACTGTAGCGACTTCATTTATATCAGCCAAAATCACATGCAAATTTTTATTACTCCATACTTTTTCTTACAAACAACCCAAAAACCATAAGCTACAGCCATAAGCCAAAGCCAAAAAGAGCATACCCTTTGGCCCGGACAATTCTGCAGCATGGTGAATGGAAAATGGGGAACGAGTGGATTCCGATAGATTTTAGTTTTTTCCCGCTCAAGATATGATGTTATCAACTAGATTGTTTGTTACAAAGCATTTATATCAGTCAACATTTTCCTTGCAATGAGAATTTTCTTTATAAAATATTTTTTATCTTAGGTGAAATTTTGCTGTGGTCGAGCATGTTTGAGCGAGTGGCGAGCCTGGAATGAAAGAGGATGATGACGAGGCATCATGTTCCATGGTATAGATGCATGCGTTCATGTCAAGGTCGGCATAGTCAGTCAAGTCGATCCAGTTCTCCCCATCCTAAGTTTCTGCCATGATTGTATGAGCGATGGTTACAGAGAACAAAGATGGATGAGGATTACTAAATGAATAAAATTTCAAGGATTCAATGCCTTCTTCTCCATGGATGGTGCCAACTGTCAATAATCGATTCGCTAATCTTACGAAATAAAATAAGAAAGATGGTTGGAATTTTTTGGAGAGAAAGGGATGTTCTTTATTACTATGAACTGGCTATAAGATTTGCTTACAAAAGCCTAAAAACTAGCCCTAATCTCTGTGTTCTTCCAACTAGATGGGAGACTATGATTGGTATGATCTACTTGACTCTGAAATGTCTTCAATCTCCTTGAATCCGTGTTGATTCTGTTGTTCTTCTGTCTTGTTTTATCACCTTTTAAATAGCATTGAAGGGGCACCAATTATCTACCGCGGAAGACGCCTCATGGAACTGGTGCGTCCAATCGGGAAGGTAGTTATTATCAAAGAGAGGATGCCAAATCGTCGGTTACTGTCAGTGAGAGATGAACATGCGATATAACTGTAAGACGGTTGTTGTTAGAGACTTAGCACCAAATCATGGTGTTGTTTCAAATGGATAAGGTATGAATCCTATCCATCGTATAGAAGGAATCTTTTAGGGGTGGATCCAGGTACCAATTCATAGATTCTCTAAGTGGTCATCCGGTCATATGAAATGTACTATGCATCTCCAACCAAGGTAATCGTCGGGAGATTCAATTTTTTGTCACTCTTAAGATTGACCAATTCACTCTGTCACTTACATGTGGGGTCGCCTGAGTCACTGACAGTGGGCCAGGGTGGCAAATCTGTTGCCACTCGACTCATAAGAGTGGCAAAAGATTAAATTTTCCGTAATCGGAGAGCAGCCTGTGGAGGCTTATGACCACAAGGGTCTTCACTTATTAACTGGAGATGGTTCAAATGCAAGGGAATCGAAAAGAGGCTCCCCAAACTATGAGGAAGAGCAGGAATGGTAGCGACGGTCGGAGCAAGGGGTGATGACTCAAATCCAACGGAAGGCTGCCATCAAACAAAAACTGGATGAGGATTCAAGCATAAAAGACAAGAAGTGAACTCGGACGTAGAAACGAGCAGAGGAAACTCACCGGCGGTGGGGCAGCCATGGAGCATGATCGCTGGCGCCGAGAAAGATGGCACCGTTCCAGCAAGCTCCAAGGACTCAAGCTCTGTGTCTTGAACGAGAGACCGGAAATGGAAGATAAGGAAAAAGACCTACCTAGCTTGGCTTATAAAGGACGGGAGTCACTCGTCGTTTCTCGCGAGAGCAGCGCGATAAGGTGAACAGCACAGATTCCAGTGTTCCCACTCAGCATGCGAGGCCGGTCAGGGCATCTCCAATGGTTATAGCTAGCAACTAACTATAAGACTTCCACATCATCTATATAGTACACACTAAAGTTAGCATTCTAAAGAACTATCTATAAGGATAGCTATTTGATGCTTACATGCACACACAGAATTTATGGAGGCTGCCTCGTTTGGTGCTATAGACTATCTCTAGAGCTGTAGAGACCTGCGTTCTCTTTCTTCATTTAATATCTTCCACGTAGGACAGTTGATGACATGGACTCTCTTGTAGATAGCTGCTATAGTCCCATTGGAGATGCTCTGAGGAAGACGGAGCGCTGCGATGGAACATGACAGAGTATGGGCCAGTGAGCTTGCGAGTGCAGAGATGTCAGTCAGAGCGGGGAGATTTGGTCGGGGCGGCAACGGCGACACTGACACACGCATACTCGTGCAATGGTTGGCACTCGAGGGCAGTGGAGTGCTAAGGTGGCCGAAGGCGATTGCGATGTGGTTCTGGCCTTCTGGGGGTCTACTGGGCAGCAGCTCGGCTGGGGAATGTGAGCTTGGAGTTTCTCCGCACGGGCGAGCGTGCGTGTGACCAACCACTGAGGCGAGCAGTGGGCGCGAGGTGAACGAAGAGGTCTGACAGGTGGGTCCTGGGCTTTCGGTGAGAGAGGAAAACGAGAGAGACGGCCATAGCTGCTCTGTAGCGGGCTCCCGATCCAAGATGAGGCGGGAGAGAAAAAGATACTTTTACCAGTCTTAAAACACTTTTAGAGGTACATTTTTATTTGCTGAAAATATTGAAAAGCACTTTAGAATTTTCCAGAAAATTTGAAATCGCACAAAAGAGATTTTCATTTTTAGATTTTTACCAGTTTTTAAATGTTTTTAGAGATCCATTTTTAATTGCTGAAAATATTGAAAAGCAAGTTAGAATTTTCCAAAAATTTTGAAACCACACAAAAGAGATTTTCATTTTTTGTATAAAATAGGTTTTGAAATGTTGGGTTGTTAGATACCGAGTTTGGTAAAGATCACACGCATCACCAAACTGAACCTTACTGTTGCAGTTTGGCGATTTTGGTGAAGCCTGGGAGCTTATTTACGCAAGGAAAGCTTGCAGAAGTTGGGATCTCGGACGAGTCACTACTAGAAAACAGATCATCCTTCACGGTTCAAAACCGTCAGGAAAATACAAAAAACCGTCAGGTTATATATCCCTGACGGGTTCCCGTCAGGCATAATCCCTCAGGGCTGGCTGGAAAGGAAAATTAAATTTGGCTGACGGGAACCCGTCAGGGATATATAACCTGACGGTTTTACCCGTGAGGGAAATAATTTAACCTGACGGTACAATTCCCGTGAGAAAAATAAATTTTACTCACGGGCGAAATGTTACCTATGAGGGAAATAATTTAACCTGACGAAACAATTCCCGTGAGAAAAATAAATTTTACTCACGGGCGAAATGTTACCCGTGAGAAAAATTCATTGTATTGACGGTGACCTCAATACAATAGCCTGACCCGCAAGAAAAATGAGTTTTTCTAAGGGACCAAGCTGTCAAGAAAATTAATCAGACCCGCGAGGAAAATATAGGCTGACAGTTTAAACCGTGAGCAAAATTGATTTCCTATAGCAGAAAATTTTGCATTCTAGTTAGAACATATTTTTTTCAGCCATAATGAATTAGCATCTACAAGATAAGCATTAATAACTTACAAGATAAGCATTGATATCTAAATCTTACACATCCGTGCATCATATAATCAAATTAGTCACAACACCATCTTTGCATCAATCAAGAAACATAATTAAACAAACATATAAAGAGTTTGGTTTTCATAAACAATCCATAGATTAATTCATACACAAGCATCCAATTCATAAACTTCACCTCCAGATTGGTTCATCCATCCAAAAGACATCTAAAATCAAGTACCACATACAAAAGTTTATTTCCATTACATTCAAGTTCAGCTAGTCAAAAGAACTATAAGAAATCACTGAAAATCACATGGCAGCATGGTTGTTGTCACCATCAATGTCGCCACTGCAGTTGTCCCTGTTGTTTACATCAATGTTACCATCGACAGCACCGTCATCCGGTTGCGAGCCCACATGAGAGGATCCAGTCCCAAGCCCAGTCCCAGTCCCTTGCTGCAAGGTGAAAATATTATGTCAACTTTAAGTTGAAGAAGCTGACCATAGATATGTCTATAAATTACAATTTATTGTTAGCAAGTGAAAAGGAAGCAGGGCAGTAGATAAAAAGCAAAAAAGTTGCCTGCTAAATTTCATACCGAATACCAGTCTACATAAAACAATATCTCCTTAATGTTCAATTCAACTTGAACTCAAGTATTAACAACAAAAACTAAAGAGATCAGTAAATAACTACTAAGTTGCCTTCAATGGAACTACCCACAATTCTTCATCAACTTCAACGCAACAACTAACCACAAAACGTATATACCTCCATATCCTTGACTGTAGCATCATTGTTCAGTATTGCTGACTCATCCTGAGGTGACATATCCAGAGAATCACCAGTTGACAGCTTCCCAACCTGAAACAAAGTGCAGTGACTTTTGAGAAGTGGGACGCTAAGATAATGTTGGGCCTATACAATGTGACAAATCACCCAATGAAAACCATAAATTCATTTCAGAAAAGACACCGACTAAAAGGAAATTGCAAGATATACACGTCTTCAAGCACTACACATAAGAAAATTATTCCAGAAGTTTGGCGACAACTAACATAGCCTTACAGCTTACCTTTAAATTGAGTTCCTTCAATATGTTAGGGGTTGCAAATGTTTTTCGTGCTCCAATTCCATACATGTCAAAGACCAACACCAAAACCAACAAAGTCAATGTTAATATCAGTCAAGTTTGAACAATGAATGACATGAGAAAATCATAAAAATGTCTACAGAAGAACTAGCATAAATACAAAAGGAAATATCTAACCGCAAGCACAAGCAAGTAATACACACTGTAAGTCTAAATAAGTAGTTATGATGGTGCAGGAAGGCCAAGAAATCCTGATTAGTCAGAGCAAAATGAGCAGTTAGTTATTGATAAGAAATAAATTTGACTAATGAAGAATTTTCTCAGATAACATTAAATTGAGTGGATAAGAGAAAGAAAGATATTGTTCAGAGTAGCATGTACTCTAATCCACTGACTCTAGATGGCCACACTACACCTTGTAAGCAGTAGCAACTAGCAACTAGGTTGCATGCAAAAACTCGCAAGAATGGGGCAGGAAGACGTTATTACAACCATGTAATTCTGGAGTGCAGTGTGCGATGAGAATATGAGGCATCGGAGAATACAATACAAGACATACCAGCGCAAAATACCAATGGCCATCAAGAAGAAAGCCGATCCATAAAGATGATCTGATGCCTTGCCACTGCAACTATATGCCGTCTCATCTGCGGCAAAATACAAACCCAAATCAACAATCGATGGAGGATCCAAATCAAAAACTCACTGCAACATTGAAAAGATAAATGCGGGGCGGATTTGGGGCGGCGGGACGGCGAGCCGGAGATGGGCCATCGGGGGGGGGGGGAGGGCGGATTTGGGGCGGCGGCCCAGAGCTGGGGTGTCGGGGCGGCGGGGCAGACATGGGGAGGCGGGGCGGTGGGGCGGACCTGGGGCGGCGGGGCGAGGGGATGGGGCGGATCGGAGGAGGTGGGCGAGGGGATGGGGCGGAGGAGGCGGGCGAGTGGATGGGGCCGGCGGATCGGAGGAGGTGGGCGTGGGGATGGGGCGGAGGAGGCGGGCCAGGGGATGGGGCCGGCGGATCGGAGGAGGCGGGCGAGCGGATGGGGCAAAGGAGGCGCGCGGGGGGATGCGGCCAGCGGATCGGAGGAGGCGGGCGAGCGGATGGGGCGGAGGAGGCGCGCGAGCGAGGGGATGGGGGCGCGCGGCGGAAAATTGGGGAAAAGTAGCAGCTAGGGTTTTTAGTCGGCGCGTTGGACGAATTGTTTAGGCGCGGGCGGGCTGGATAATTAACCTCACGAGCTTTCTTCAATTATTCTCACGGTTCACTTAATACCGTCACAAAAATAGTGTATTTTTTGACGGTTTAATGAGCCCGACAGGAAAATATATTTTTCTGACGGTGATACGTGGGCCCGTCACAAAAAATTGTTATCCCTCGCGTCCTATGCGGGCCCGTCAGGAAAATTAAAGCCCGTGAGGGATGATCCGTTTTCTAGTAGTGAGTCGACAGAACATCTCAACGAGTTACTTGGGATGCCAGCTCCAGTCAGTTAAATGGGCTGCCTGCTCATATTTTTTTAGATGGCCTGTTCATACTTTGACTATATTACTACATTTCCTAATTTATAAGATGGCTTGGAACGGGTCAGTCTTTGCATGAACGAAATATGCAATGTACGTACGTTGCTCGAGGTACGGTCTCGTGCTATATATTCATTCATGAAGTGCTTCGGTACACAACATACGGAAAATAAATACTAATAAGGAAGAGTAAGATGCTAGTGTTAAATTGCGTGTCCATAGTTCGGATAGATTAGGTGACTGCCACCTCTAAGACTAGCCAAATAAGCAAGTGGTTCATAGTGGAGGTAGCTAATACAATAAGTTGAGTAGAGATTACCTCTACTAAAGCACTCAAACATTTAATACTTGCATAAATATATTAGTTAAAACGCGTGGAGGTAGCTAATACAATAAGTTAAGAACTAGCATCGCCTCCAAACTGCCCCTAACTTCTCGTATGATGTGCTAGAGGTCACCTCTTATATAAGGGGCAGCTTGCTTATCTCTCCTCTTTTCTCTCTCTTCCACTTAGAATTGTGCTGATGTGGATTTCGCTAGAGGCAACCTAGTCAGCATTATTGTACTTGCTCTTAAAGGAGCTAGATTGCTTAGACTTTGCTTAATTAATTGGATAAGCTAGGCTGGACAGCGCTGCCTTAGCATCACTTACACATGCAAGTTGTTCTATCGTACTCCATCCATCCAAATTTATGGGATACATTTTTTAATGGTATTATCCATAAATATTCTAGCATATTTTATGTATTTTTAATGGTATTGTCTATAAATATAGAGCGTATTTTATGTTTCAATATAAAATTAGTGTGATATTCCTTTTATACCTCTAATAAATATACAGCTTTATTTGCTATTCTATATATACATGTATTAAATGTAATACTTAGAAATAATAATTAGAGATAATCTAATCATTTTTATTATTTCTTTAGTCTATATGCTAGGACAAAATATACCTTACAAATTTTGACGGATGGGGTATATGTAACAAGTCCGTGATTAATCTCTCTCTCTCTCTTTATCAATGCCAAGCAAGTACTCTATCCGGTCAAAAAAGTGATTTTGGATTACATACAGTCAAATATTGTAAATTTAGCTATCAATATTTTTAAAAAAATTAGATTGGACATAGCCATATGTATAGGTTTGTATCAAAAATACTTTCATAATATTATAATTTTATTAGATTTTATAAATATATTATAATAGTAATAAATGGTAAAAGTATGTTCTAGGAACAGTGTTGGTCCAAAACGAGTGACCGGAGGGAGTATATATGCATGGGTGGGTTTTTTAAACTTATAGTTTGAATTTGTATAGTAACTAAATTTTAAACTGAGTGTTTTGTTAAGACGGTGTCTACCAGTATATTTTAGTAGGCACTCTCCCGATTCCATATATATCAGTCAAAATCGCACGTAAGTATCGTTTTTCGTACTTTCTCTTATATACAACCAAAATTTAAAATTTTAAACCATAAACCACGGCCAAACAAACCACCCATGAACAATTAATACTTGCCATTTCTATACGACCATCAACACCTTGGTCACGATGTTAAATCACCAGCTATTATTACCGGGGGGATTCCCGGCCGCAGGCTCGCCCATGTCACCCCGCCCGCGCGCTCCGGCCGGCGCGTGGCGGGGGATTTTTGGTACGGCCGGAGGAGGCATTTTCCCTGTATTTCCTGAAAATTACGTAAAGATCCTTTTTCTTCGCGAAAAGGTCCCTGCGGCCAGTTTTTTTAAAAAAAATTTTGGATAGCGCCCCGCGGGTTTCCAAAATTACGTACAGGTCCTTATTTACTTACGTACAAGTCCTTGCAAGTCCTCGGTTTTTTACGAAAAAGACCTTTGGTTTTTTCGAAATTACGCATGTGTTCTCGATTTTTTTTTATGAAACTCCCTGCGAATTGTCGTCTCTTTTACTTTGGTCCACACGGTAGCTAGCGCGGCGTGCGCCGCGCTTATGCAGCTAGTAGACTATACTGCTAGCTTAGTATAGTATATTATTCAAGTCACGCAAAAGCTCAGCACCTTGATTTTCTCTGTTTGTGCTAATTAGGCCCACCTCCTGCATGTTACTTCTAATTTAACTGCCTTTGGTGAGTTGGCCAGAGTTTTTTTATATGCTATATGTACCTTCGCTACATAAGAGTGATCTATTGGTGATGGTGGTTTATTAACCCCAACCACACCCCTCCGCTTTGATCCGCCCCTCCCACTCCTATTGTAACGCTCCCGTTTTCAGGGGCGTCAGGACCCGGCATCCCACAACTATCCAAGCTTGAACAGTTACGGAGCGTCGAGCAAAAGAATATTATCACAGCATATGTTTACAACAAAAGGCCAACTTATATTACAATATATGGTTTAACAACCCAATTTTGCTGCAACGGGACGTGCAAGCTCAAATTATATTACATTACAAAAACCTCCAGGAAACTCGAGCGCGGCTGAAATCTAAAACCAAGGATCCTCGTTGTAGAAAGGCTCTTCTCGAGCTTCTTCAACGGGGATACCTTCTCCAGCGCCTTGACCTTCTGAAGGGTTTAGCAAGCCGTGAGCTAACCAGCTCAGCAAGTCACAAAGGAAACCCTAGCTTAACTACTTTGCATGGATCAACAAAGGAAGGAAGTATAGTTGTTTTATTAACTTGAGTGGATGCACATTTTATTTGCAGACAATTTTAGAAACCCAAAAGCCTATGACTACTCCTTAAGATTAAGGGGGTTCTCATGAAAAGATAATTAACCAACTAATTCAATTAAAACACTTGTAAAACTACTTATGCTTCGCAGCTGGAATCACCTAATAGACACAACTCCATTAACTGGGAGCACGACGTATTTGAATACCATTAGATTGACTCTGTAGAGTTGTCCAACTTTACCCACAAGCATACTTGACCCTCATGACTGAGTTAAGAAACCGGGTCTTTTCACTGCTTAACCCTTGGTATACACTCCACCCGATAGGTTAGGAACCCGCACACCCTCGGGTATCTGTTGGCCACCACAGAACACCAGGCCCGAGTTGTGGGGACCTATTGTTGTCTAAGTCTGGATCCGCGATCCATACCGACTCCCAATGCAGGGCTTCACTTAGGTTGAGCAGCTACTAAATCAGGGTTAACAAGTCAACACCTGAGGTTGAGCGGCCAATATGTCACTTGCTTGGTGTAAGGGTCTAGTCTTTATATTTTCACGAGGTCCACGACCTCCACCCTAGGGCCAAGTGGTGGGCGAAGACCGTCTCGCAGTGTCCCACAACACTTTCACCCCAACATAGCATTTCAAACCTACCGGCCCACAGCCACAACCTTAGTAGTGTAAAGATTTTGCATGAAATGTAAATAACCTACAGGTAGTCATATTATACTTAGAGTAAGTCTAAGGTTAACAAGGGTGGGGCTACAATTTAACAGGGCTTATCGGTGGCAGGTTTTATCTACATATCAAGTCATTCTAAATATTTTATTTTACGCAAATTAACATTTCACAATTAACAATAATGCAAGTAGCATAATAACATAATTAAACAACATGGGATACAACATGATAAAGGTTTTGCGACTTGCCGTGAATCTCGATGATCTCGTATGCAGCAACTCCCTGATCCTAGCCCTGCACCGAAGCCTCCGGAATCTCCGAAACTAGCGCAAACACACGAAAATAACATAAGTCCGGCTTGAGCCTAATCAAGCGAGGAAAAATAATCTATGAAAAAGGAGTAAAATGCATAAATATTCAAATGGGAGATTTTTGAATTTTTCTTGGATGATTTTGGGGAAGTGGAGGCCAAAAATGGATTCAGGGCATCAAAATGAGCAAGGTGGTGAAATTTGGGAATTTTTGAGATTTTCTGTAATTTTCTAGGATTTATATTGATTTTTGGAAATTGATAAACCTCTGGAAATTATTTTGCACAGTACTGGGCCGGCCTGGAGCTACAGCGCAGCCCGGGCAGAGAAACGGCCTGCGCAGTCCACGCGGGAGCGGCCAGCAGGCCGAGCGGCTCATCCCACGCACGCGCGCACCCACACGGCTCAGATGGCCGATAGACAGGATGCATTGCGGGGAATGGATCGGACAGCAGCGGAGAGGGTCGGATCGGGTGGTTGCAGAGGGGCGAGTTTAGTGGCATCGGACGAGTGAGGGATGCAGCAATCCAGCGGCCGAGGTCAGACGGCAACGAAAACGTGGACACCTGAGATGCGTCCACGTAGTCGTCGTCTACCTCCCGCTCGTCGCTCTCGCCGAAAGGCAGAGAACGACGGCGCGAACGACATTGCACCGACAGTGCTCTCCGATGGAAACCAAGGGTGCCAGGAGTTTCTTTGAGCGGTGGGGAACCCATTTCTGGGCTTTGGGAGATATGGGAGAGTTCGACGGCAGCGCACGGACGGAGAGAAGGTGGCGGTGGTTTTCGGGCACCAAAGGCCATCGGCGGCTCTCTGGGCAAAATGGTGGCGGCTGGAGCATCTCTAGGATGAGGGGAACCCGACGGTGGTAGAGGTGCGAGGTGAGAAGCTCTCTGGCGAGCTGGCCATGGCGACCCTCTTTCGGCCGACGACGAGCTTCGCCGCCAGGGTAGGGGAGGGGCGCTCTCGGCCGGCGAAGTCCACTAATGCGATTAGGGAGTAAAGAGGAGTAAGTCAGCGAATGCAATTGGATTTTAATCAAGAAGAGAAGGAGAAAGGCTCGGGAGTTCACCGGCGGAGGAGGAGCTAATCGCCGGCGATGCAGGGGCTCCGAACTCAATCGGATGCAGGGAGTGTCTAGGAAGCTTGAGAAAGACAATGCCGAGCTCGGTTGGGCTTAAAAAGAAGCGGAGGGAGCTGGCGTCGTGGGGGCAGATCGAAGCTAGTAGAGAGGAGTAATAGCGTGTCGTGGGAGCGCTTACGGAGCTACAGGTGCTTGGGGAAGCTGCGGGGGTGGGCGAGGAGTCGTGTCCGAGCGACTGGGAGGCGTCACCGCGAGTAAATGCGAGGGGAGTAGTGCGGGAGCAGGTGGCCGGCTGAAATGGGCACGGCGCGGCGCGCGGGAGAGGGAGAAGGAGGGGCTAGCAGGTGGGACCCAGGTGGTAGGGAGCGGAGACCGGGTCAAGCACGGGCGGGGATGGCCGGCGACGGTGAGCCGGTGCCAGGCGCGGCACTGCGAGGCTCTGCGCGTAGCGCAGGCGCGTGCGCGAGGGAAAGGCGGAAAGGGAGGGGCGCCAGCAAGAAGGGGAAGCAGGGAAAAGGGGAAGGCGCCAAGGAGAAAGGGGAGGCGGAAAAGCCGAAAAGGGAAAGCGGCTTCCGGGGAAACTTTTCGAAAAAGGAAAGTTGCCAAAAATCACTCAAAAATTTAGAAAAAATTCACAAAAATTTTTGGGTTTGAATTTTTAGGGCATTTCACCCACCTAATCGATGCGCTGACATATAGGACATATGTGCCAGCTTGTTCCTCCTCCCTTAAAATTCTATAACAAGAAAGGGTATTGATAAATATCATCCGGATATTTTCTTTCTAACTATCATCCAGATTTGTGACCGTTGGATTAGAGATCCAAGGGCCACAAATTCTCTCCACCCCCTCCAAAAAAATTTCACCCCCCTCAAAAAAAAATTCTCCCCCTCCAAAAAAAGAGACCGTTGGATCTCTAATCCAATGGTCACAAATCTAGATAATTGTTGAGAAAAAAACATCCGGGTGATACCTATACACACCCAACAAGAAAATATTGAAAAAGCTCTACCTGGCTCGGGGCGGAGCCGGTCACGGAGGCGTTGTTGAGGTCATGGGTAGGCCAAAGGTACCTAAAGCTGATGATGTCGACGCATTGAAATAATATGATATGTTTTATCTATAATAAAATACGAACATTTAGCTTGTTACAAGAAAAATAAATTGTAAGTGGTACAGAGCTCGCATTACAACCAACGTCGCACGGCATAGACCGTGAGCTTTCTATGGATACCTAGTGACTATTGCACGTATAAGGATCAGATAGTTCAGTTAGGGTTGGAAACATATAGAGAAAAACTAAAGCTATAGTGTTCTAAGCAAAAAAAAAAGTACAGCAATTTGTCGTTAGATTAACTCATTCGACTCGTTAGTAGCCGTCCACTGGCCACCTACTACGTACAAACAAACCTTTTCGCTTCATCATTCACACAAACGGACAAACTTCATCTTCATAGTTAAACCCATTCACACGCACTCCTCTCTCTCGTCTCTCGTCGTCACTGACAGTTCCCCTCGATTCTCCGGCAAGGCACGACGACAGATTCGCGCTACACGCAATGACCGTGGCGTGCAGCAGCCAGTGGCTTTGCAGCTGTGCTCGTGAGCATGGCTGGCGGCGCATTAGGCGGGTGGAGGGGAGCAATCCCGAGTAGCAAGCAGGTGTGGCTGTGGGTGCAACTATTGCAAGTGAGCAGGTGTTGCAGTGAGTGAGCACGAGTGACGAGTAGGCAGCGCACGAGCAGAGCACGCCGGAGCATGTGAGCACGGCGCGGTAGCGCCTGTGATGCAGGAAGGCGAGTGGTCACGTGGGTCATGGGAGATCTATTCGAGGCACATGCCGCAGGAGGTCGTCGTGGCGTGGAAAAGGGCCATGGGAGATCTATTCGAGGCACATGATGACGGCTACCGACCCCGTTCGGTGTGGATTCTGACGGAGTACGCTGTGGTAGCTACGTTCAAACATATAACCTGTGGTGGTTATAGGAATCAGGATAGCCCTCGCAGAAGTTATACTACGTAGTGATTCCTTAAAAAATTATTTTTTTGCTGTGAAAAAATATTAAATTTTACAGGAAATAGCAAAAGAGAATAATTTAGGGTTATATCACAGATCGCTTGGCACTTATTTTAGTCAGTATGGACAAAATAATCATCATTTATTTAATAAACTGAAAAATATTAAAGCACATCCATGAGAGTTCAGAGATTTTTATACTTGTTAGGCACTGATTTGTTAACTGAATCTCTTATACGGATCCTATTTTAATAGAAAAGGAGTACTGTTTTCTGAACTTGATATAGAAAATTTCAATTCTAGTGATTTATCAGTGTAGAAAGATTTAGATATTATTCCAATGTATGATTTAGATATTATTCCAATGTATCTCTGTAATTTCATTTGTTATTTGAGAAAGGATGACAAAAAATTGTTTAGTGTAGTCATCTTAAGCCTTGCAACCCATAGGTAATGGGTTCAAATCCTGAAAAAACGTAGTGAAAAATCCTAATAAATAACGAATCAAACTTTGGTCATCAGCAAGAGAGGTAGGGTGGTACACCACTAGGCTATGCTACAAAATTTCATGGTTAAGTAATTAAGTGCTATTCTTCTATTGTTGCATTTGCTTAACAATGGTGCAATTCATTCTCCTGTAAGGGAAGTTTGTGGTTATTAACATGTGATGTGTTGTTTGATAAATTAAAATCAAGTTAGACAGATTCCGTTATCCAACTGTTGTTCCACGCATATTTCCCCTCACTTTTTCTTTTATTTGGAATAATGCAATAATATATCTCTGTCTGCAACCTAGTATAGAAAAAAGAAACTAGCCGAACAGCAAATATCCCAAGATTATCATAGTTCACCACAATTTCCAAATGGAACCTAGCTAGGTGTTATCCCTTCTTCGTTGTTGCGCAACTCTCGCCGTTGAGTGGCCATACAACACAGATATTAGTCAGTTGCATGCCTGTGTTACATTTGGACAGTAATTTACACGTACGTATCATTCTCGGCGTTCAAACTATTTAAGATATACAAAAGAAAGTAATTAGGACCTAGCTTGCTTGCTTGCTGCTGAACTAAGCAGGCTGGATATTTGAATTAACAATGACCTCGTTTGCTGTAGGTCAAGAGCTGTTCTCGTTCACGGCGTGCTTATTTAGGGGACAGCCAGAGGAGTGAGCACGCATGCTAACATATTGGCTTGCTGAGGTTGAGTACACATCAACTTTCTAGGGGAAGAATGGCTTGCGTGATTAAATACTCCGAGTGGGATGAAGTAATGAAGATCAACAGCTATGCCCTGATTGTGGGGTACCTGTTGATGGCCGTCAGGGGGGTTGGTTACCTTGTGGTTCTGTGGACCACCGTCGTCCTCCTCGGTGGCTTCGTCTCCGTGCTGGGGAAGACGGACTTTTGGTGTCTCACAATGATTACCCTCCTCCAGACAATTGGGTTAGGCTCCTCGGCCTCGCTATTTAATTCATGCGTCTTTCTTGCCTTTCTTTTTGCAATTTGGGGCTTGATTCGGGTGGGTTTGGACACGAGAGAGTTGGGCATCCGGTCTATCAAGTCTGCATCGAGGCTGTGATTCAGATCTTTTTGGTCCCTCACAAATCAATATTTCAAACTGGCGAGTGATTCTCGCTTGTGTTTGATTTTTTTTAATAGGCAGAAGCACTGCCATATATTAAATGCTGAGGGGAGTTTATAAACAAAGAGAGGGTAGCGGCTAAAAGGCCACACCTGAATAAGAAGAATTAAGGCGTTAGGGTGTCCGCAATGGTAATAGCTAGTACTAGCTATATAGTCAGCTGACGTGGAGGTGAGAGACAAAAGCAAAGACTATTTTATACTGTTGGATCCACATGCTCCTCTCTCATGTTCTTGGACTACGTGAAATAGATCAGCTATTTGCTCGTCGCTAGTGACTACTCTCTCTCCTACTTTTTCCTTGCCACATCAGATCTAGCTAACTAAATAGCCAGCTGTTGGAGACGCCCTTACAGCATTAGGTAGGATCTCCGCCATATATTAAATGCTGAGGCCTTGATTTTTGCAAGGAGGGAGGATGGGGAGGCATCTACGTTGCGAAAGATGTGAGAATTTCTCTCCTTGTAGATTTCCCAGGTGACGAGCATCATGAAGGAAGCTAAAGGTTTGTGAGGTACGTTTGGTTTGAGAACAGCGGCTCACAACAATGTCGAATGGAGGCAGCGGTGTGCCAAGAAGCAGGGTCGATGGAATCCAAGGTAATCCATTAATGATGAGAGTCCAAATTCTTTTTGTGTAGGGGCATTCAGTGAAGAGGTGGATGGCCGTTTCAGGGAGGATCCTGCAGAGGGGGCAAATTGATTGGTTTGGCCATCCTCTTGAAGAGATGCGGTCAGCAGTTCGCAACCTGTTTTGCAAAGCTAGCCATGTGAATATTTTGCATTTTTGTGGGGCCCAAGCCTTCCAGACTAGGGGATTCATAGAGGTGTGTATTGTGCCAGAGAAATGCGCTTTGTACACTGACGCTGCGGTGTAGTTTCTCGCAGAGTGAGCATCCAAGTGATGCAGTCGTCCTTCCCTTCCCGAAGGTTCAAGGAGGAAATATGGCCCAGAGGCGACGGATTCTTGAATGTGTTGTGCGGTTGAGTTGATGAACCAATTGAGATCTTGTAGCCATTTGTTTCCCGTTAAAGCCCCATGCAAGGATCGGTTTTTTTCTTTTAGAGGCTGCAAAAAGGCACGGGCGATGTCTTGTGGGCATCTGCCATGTGCCCAACCCAAGTTCCAAAAGCTTGCTAATTTACCATATGTTGCTTGGGCGTTTAGGACTGGTTTTGCCAGAATTTTCCTACCTGCAAGTGTTAATAATTTATCCTGCCAGCTGGACAGGCGACCGGACATTTTGTCTTGTAGCCTTTGGAAGTGCAGGCGATGAAGTCTTCAGATTGCGAGGGGCAGGCCCAAATATTCTAGGGGGAAGGTAGTTAGGATAGCCGGTAAATCATGAAACACGTCTAGTAAATCGGTCCCTTCACAACGTATCGGTTCCACTCAACTTTTTTTGTAAGTTTGTGTGTAGGCCTGTAACTTCACCAAATTTTTTTAGGACATAGACAAGGGTGTTGACATCTATCTGGGAAGGGTGCAAGAAGATGGTCGTGTCATCCACATAGAGGGAGGTTCATAGGGTTGCTATGTGGCCACATAAAGGTTGCAGGAGACCCCGTTACATTGCTATCTTGTGGATGTTATGAATAGGGTCTACCACTAGGATAAAGAGGAAGGGGGAGAGTGGGTCACTTTGTCGAAGACCTTTGAAGTGTTGAATAATGTTTCTAGGAACACCATTTAGGAGGACTCTGGAGGTTGCGGTGGAGAGGAGGCAAGAGATCTAATCCCTCCAGCAAGGAGGGAACCCCTTTATTGTTAACAAATGCAGCAAATAATCCCAGTGGACTGAGTCGAAGGCCTTGGCGATGTCTAGCTTGAGGAGGAGAGTTAGCGTTCTCGCATGATGAAGGATCTTGCAAGATTCCGGATGTAAAGGAAATTATCCTGAATGCATCTTCCTTTAATGAATGCACTTTGGCTCTAAGAAACTAGGTTGTTCAGGAAGGGAGTGAGGCGCAAGGCCAAAGTTTTTGTGATGATCTTCGAAACACTATGAATGAGATTGATGAATCTAAAATCTGCCACAGCTTGAGCTCCATCTTTCTTTGGAAGAAGGATAATATTGGCTGTATTGGAGCATTGGAAGTTGGTTTTTATGTTGTTATAGAAGCTTTGGAAGATGGCCATGAGGTCCTCTTTTATAATGTCCCAGCAAGCATAATAAAAGGTTCCGTTGAAACCGTCCGGACCCGGCGCTTTATCCTTCGGTAATTGAAGGATGGCCATGTATACCTCAAGTTTAGTGAAAGGTGCGTCTAGGACGTGTAGGTCTGAATGTGGCAGTTGTAATGTTTCCCAGTTGAAGGTGGTGGTTGCGTGCAAGCTGTGGCCAAGTATTTGGGAGAAATGGTCAAAGAGTACATAAGATTTTTCATGCCCAACCTTGATCCCTCATGAGGCGTTGGATAAAGTTCCTTCTTCTGCTGCAGGAGTTGGCTTTGACGTGGAAAAATTTTGTGTTTGCGTCTTCCTCTCGCAACCAGTTAATACGCGACGCTTGCTTGAGGAAAGATTTTTGAATGACTGCCAGACCTATAACTCTCTTTTTTTAGGTGGGTTCAGAGGTTGGCCTCTTTGGGATTTAGGATTATGTTTTCCTGAGCGATGTTGAGATGCAGGATGATCTTTTTAGCCATGTGTAGCTGCAGCTTTACATTTGGGAGCAGCGTGTTGCTCCATGCCCTTAATCAAACCATCGTGTTTTTAAGTTTCATGTTGAAGGTGGTAATCGAGTTGTGGCCAGATGAGGTCTTCACCTATGCATCCTAGACAACCTACTAGAAAGCTGGCAGTCGAGTCCAGAATTTTCCTAAGTGAAAAACGTTAGGTGGCCATGGTTCACTAATGTTAGAAAGGAGGAGGGGGCAGTGATCAAAAAGGGGATGTGGATAAAGCCTAAAGGGCGTGGTTAATGAAGCTGGTGTTACAAGTAGTATTGCAGAAGCATCTATCTAGTTTGACTAGAGTGGGGTTATCTCTTTCGTTACTCAAAGTGTATCTACGGTTTTGAAGGTGAATCTCTTGTAGTTCACAGGAACTTAGGGTGTTGCGAAATCTTCCCATAAGATGCTGATTGAGGTTTGAGTTGTTTTTGTAGATGGCCTTGTAGATAGGTTGAAATCGCCCAGAAGGAGCCACTTGGTGGCCGGTAGTGGGCAAATTTGCAAGAGTTCCAAGAGGAATCTCTCCTTGTCCTTGTCGAGTGTTGGGCCATACACCGAGGCGAGGACAAATGCAGTAGAGTAGTCTCAGATTGTCACATCAATTGAGATGCCAAATTCATGGCGTCGGGGGTTGGAGATGAAGACTGCATCGTTGGCCCAAAGAATAAGAATCCCTCCTCTAGTGCTCTCTGCAGGGAGGTAGGCGAATTTGTCAAGTTTGTTACCACCAATGGATTTGGCCAGGGCTATATCGACTGCACTTATCTTTGATTCCTGTAGACAAGCTATCTGACAGAGGTTTGCCTTGAGCATGGTCTAAATAGTTGTTCGATGAGCTGGGGAGTTTAGACCCCTCACATTCCAGGAAATAATGGATAGATTGGGTCCAAGCATAAGATATCGAAAACTTTTGCCTCTATGGAGGGGAGGGTAAAAACCGGGGGCTTGGTTTCTTGAAGATCAAAGTGGTAGATTGTCCAAGACACATTGAAAAGCTGACGCATAAAAGAGCTATCCAATGTTACCAAGAGCACTGGCAAGGCAATGTGAAAGGAGCAAGCACTGAAGCCAAAACCCAGGAGGTGTGATGTTGGGAATCCAGGCTTCCTCGATCTTGCATTGTGGCGGGGCTGTGCCTATGGAGGGTGAGAGAGTGGAGATCATGTGATTGGAAGACATTGTGGTGGTGGTGGTGACAGTCATAGCCATAGAGTTTGTGCGGTTGGGGAGGCGTTGCCGAGCTTGACACGGACCGTCACGGAGAGCAGCGCACGGGGTGAGCAGATGGAGAAGGCCCAGAGGGGGTGTTGTACATAGCTTCCAGGGTAGCAGTACAACACACACATGCAAATGTAGACAGCATATATCAAAGAGGTTAAGCCTCCCAATCTATGGCATCTAGGTAGGCAAAAGCACTGCATGATCAAATACAAAAGTAGCTGCTAACATAGTACAACTAAGGAGCATGCAAAAGGTGGGGACTTCTGGGTGGCCAGGCGAGAGAGGTCGTGGGACTTCCTTTTCCTTAGACGGACTGCCCTTCTGGCTACATTGCAAGGCTCTCAAGGTTGGCCAATCCTGTGTGAGCTGACGAAGTCCTTCCCGGTTGTCAGCAGGTGTAAGGTTGACCTAAAATAGTGAGGAAAGCACTTGGATGGCCTCGACCGAGAGCAGCCCATTGAACATGGCCACATATTGGTGCAGCGCTTGACCTGTTAGATGTTGGCACTCTTCGATGATGCCGAGTTTATGGGCAAGGATATGTTGAGCCCTTTTCAGGATCGGCACTTCAGATCATTTAGCTGCAAGCAGGGGAAAAAAATTCGGACGAAATTTCGCTATTTCGCCGAAATTTCGTTCCTTTCGTCTATGGGCGAAATAACACTATCCCGGTCAAAAATTTCGGAAGTATTCGAAATCGGACGGCACGAGCAGCAAAACCCGCACGCACCAGCCCAAAATGCGCGGCCCACCAGGCGGTCCAGGTACCAGTGACCAGACTCCCCCACGCCGCACTTGCGCCACCGCGCTCCCCATTCTAAACCCTAACCCAGTCGTCTCGTCCGGTGGTGCATCCGGGCGGCGGCGAGGCGGAGCACGACGCGCTTGAGCGGGGCGTGGCGGGGGTCAGCGGCGTCGAGTAAGGCGAGCAGGCGGTGGCCGCCGAAGAGCGCGAGAGAAGGCATGTAGGTGCCGTTGAGCGTGCCGGCCTTGTCGACGCTGGAGTCGTCGAGGAGGACGCGGAAACTCCGCGCGTCGAGGAGGGCGACGACCCGGGAGTCGCCGGAGATGAAGGGGCCGGGGGGCATGTTGACGCGCAGCACGGTGGCTCCGCCGTGGCGGGCGATGCGGGAGCGGAAGTACTCCTCCAGTCCTCCGCGCCCTGGAAGTAGTAGTCCAGGCGGTCGTGCAGAGTCGAGAAGAACGGCACGCCGTAGCCACCTGGTTTCTCGCCGATCGGACGTTCTTGTGATTACTGATGACGAAAAACGCTCATTTTAGCATCTTATTTTCTAATCTTAATTAGATTTTGTATCCTCATCAGCCGAAATTTCGGTTTTTTGTCCCAATTTCGGGTTTTTTTGGGTCCAAATTTCGGTTTTTTCGGTCAGAATTCGGCCATTTTTCGTTCTGCATTCGCACGTATTCCGTCGTAGCATTCAAACGACACTTCAAAAATTTCGGACGAAATTTCGACGAAATTCCGAAATTTCGTCAATTTCGTTGCTTTCGCCTGGGACCGAATTTTTTCTGGCAACGAAAAAGTTTTCCCTGGCTGCAAGTCGGTTGCTCTAGTGTGGAGTGAAGCCTGGTAGAGGTGGGTCGGTTTTGGGCATCGGCAGAAGAGGTGGCATCAGTGCCACGAAGATGTCCTGCAAGAGTGTGACCTTGTCGTTATTGTTGCTCGTATCTAGGGCGGCAGCAGTGGAGGACCCTGTATGGGTGTAGGTGAAGAGGTCAGGGTCAACTTGGTCGGTGGCAATGAGGTGGGGGGTGATGAACATCAGCGTTGGCGAGGCCGCCTAGCTAGAGCAACAGGGCTGTAGCTGCCCCTACACTGGATGGAGGGGACGATAGAGTCTCAGACTGACTGAGCAGCGTGGAGAGGCAAGAGTCAGTCGTCGTCTAGGCTCTATTCCCACACTGGGGAGAGGGAACGCCGGGGTCTTGGTTTGGGGCACCACATTGACAGAGGGGTTGCCCGCCAAGTTGAGAGCTTTAAAGGCAACCTAGACTCCAACCTCCTTGTCTCTTGGTGGCGTGGCTGCATTGCTCTAGTGATACGGTAGAAGAAGCTGAGAGGAAGCATCTTTGGCTGAAGCACGTAGGCTTTCGCCTTGCAGAGCCATTCTTGCTAGCTCATCTCTGCCTTCTCCTCCGATAGATGAGTTGAGTTGTCAAGGAGTTTTGTGAGCTCCTGTCGGAGAAGGGCAACGTGTGAAGCAAAAAGGGCCTATAGGGCGATATCTGTACATTCTTTACTCACCTTGTTTGCAAATGGATGCAGGTTGATAGCTTGGCATTGTTCCAGCATGCCGAAGATGACTTGGCCCATCAGCAAGTCAGAATGACATCGTCGCTCACCTTTGGAGGGGCTACGAGGCTAGGGGAGCAATCGTAGATGCAGTCTAGAGCACGGGAAGTTCCGCACCTTTTGTCGCCATGGCCTGCGGCTCTATATCGGCCACGGTGTTCACTCCAGCGGCGATGATGAGGATCATCATCGTTGTTGTTGTCACGAATGCCGGTGTGCTTTGTCAGGTTTCCCGAAGAGGATCTCCTGCAATGACCCGAGCATACACACGCGAACACGAAGAAGACACAGATGGATTTTTGGTGCTGCCAACAGAGCGCTACTTTTCTGTTTCTTTCCTCTCCTTTTATTGAGCAATGTATGGTAACAATTACAGATCAAGAAACTAACAATTACAGAGCAAGGAAACCTGGAGCGGAATGATTCTCGCGCCATGATTCCAGGACGTGTGCATCCCCACGCCGCATGGCGCAATCCCCCTTCCGCAGGTCCAGGTGACCTTCTGTTAACTGAAGATCTTACGACAAATAGCAAGAAGAAAATAACTAACCAAAAACAACAACCAACTAATAGCCGGTGCATAAGGCTTAACTATCAATTCTCCCCCTAAGCCTTGCGCACCTGCTTAACGTCGACGAGGCCAAGTTTGGACCGAAGCTCGACGAAGCGTTCTCGACCAAGGGCCTTTGTTAGTATATCCGCCAATTGCTCATTTGTGCCGACTGATTCGACTTCCACCCTGCCTTCCTCAATGCATTCTCTAATATAATGGAACTTCGTGTCAATGTGTTTGCTGCGATCGTGAAAAACAGGGTTCTTACTGAGCTGAATTGCGGACTGGTTATCAATTCTCAATGCGATGACACCGGCCTTCTCTCCTGTGAATTCAGCAAGGAGCCGTGCCAGCCATACGCCTTGGCAGGCAGCTGTTGTTGCGGCAACGTACTCCGCTTCACAAGAAGATAGCGCCACCGTCTTCTGTTTCTGCGATTGCCAAGTGACCACACTGTCGCCGTGGAAGAAGAGAACTCCCGATGTACTCTTCCGAGTGTCAACATCTCCCGCGAAATCACTGTCGCTATAACCGACAAGACTCGCAGCCCTTCTTTTCTTGCGGAAGTAACAGCCATAGTTGACGGTACCAGCGACGTATCGCAGCACTCGTCTTACTGCTGACAAGTGCTCGGTGGTGGGCTTGTCCATGAATCTGCTGACGTACCCCACCGCAAAGGCCAAATCTGGTCTCGTGTTCACCAGATACCGCAATGCACCAATCAATCTTCTATATTCTGTGGGATCAACAGCAGGAGCAGTACTCATCTTGCTCAGTTTTAGGCGCGACTCCATTGGAGTGTGACTGGCATTGCATCCAGTCATGGCCGCCATCCCAAGTATCTTCTCAGCATACGCTCCTTGACTCACGGTGATGCCGTCTTCTGTTTGGTTCACCTCCAGACCCAAGTAATACCGCAGAAGACCAAGATCACTCATTTGAAATGTACCTTTCATCTCCTCCTTGAAGTGTTTGAGCTCATCAGTGTTGCCTCCGGTGATGACGAGATCGTCAACATACACTCCAACCACCAGCCGATGCCCATCCTTTGCACGAGTGTAGACTGCATGCTCGGAGGCACTTCGCTGAAAACCCAGTGACAACAGAGAAGTGTCTAGTTTGGCATACCAGGCGCGTGGGGCTTGACGGAGGCCGTATAGCGCCTTGACCAAACGCAGCACCTTATGCTCTTCGCCAGCCACCTCGAACCCGGGCGGTTGCGCAACGTACACTTCTTCTTGGAGCTCTCCATTGAGGAATGCGGTCTTGACGTCCATGTGGTGGACGGGCCAGCCTTCACTTGCAGCGTGTGCTAGCAGTAGGCGTACTGATTCAAGTCGCGCCACCGGCGCGAATACCTCGTCAAAGTCAATGCCCTGCTGCTGCACGTATCCCTTCGCCACAAGCCGCGCTTTGTGCTTGGTGATGTTCCCAGCTGCATCTTTCTTGGTCTTATAGACCCATTTGAGTCCGATTGGACGCTGGCGAGGTGGGTCGACAAGCTGCCAGGTGCCATTGGACTCAATTGATGCCAGCTCTTCAAGCATTGCTTGCCGCCAACACTCGTGCTGCTGTGCTTCTTGGAAGGATGTCGGCTCCTCAGCAGTAGCCAGCAAGAGGTCTTCATCCCGCTCACGTGCAGCCAGTCCCGGCGGTGTCGCCGGACCCAACACGTTGTCGATTCTGCGGAATCGAAGGGGGGCGTCATCATGGTCTTCATCGAGCACTTCTTCAGCATCCGGAGGAGGTGTCACAAACTCTATTGGCGGCACACTCATGGACATCACTGGACTTGGTGTGGATATGCCTGCCGCAGATGAGTTTGTCACTGGAGGCGTTCCTATTCCATCTTCTGGTGCTGGCTGTGCCGTGGTGACCACTCCAGGTTGCACCACAGTGGTGTACTCCACGATGAAATCATCATCGATGTTCGCCGCCTGGTCGTCGCTCCACTCCCATTGTGCCTGCTCGTCGAAGACCACATCGCGGCTGATGTGTACACGCCGTGTCCGAGGATCGTAGGCGCGATACGCCTTGGATCCTGGTTCGTAGCCGACGAAGATCATAGGTCGACTCCGGTCATCCAGCTTCTGGATGTTGGGTGTATTCACCTTCACATGAGCCACACACCCGAAGGTCCGAAGATGATGTACGGCCGGCTTGCTTCCAGTCCAGAGCTCGTAAGGAGTCTTGCCACCGATGCTCTTGGACGATGATCGGTTAAGGTGGTATACAGCAGTTGTGACTGCCTCCCCCCAAAATATCCCCGGCAGGCCCTTCGCTTTGAGCATACTGCGCGCTGTGCCTACCACTGACTGGTTACGCCGCTCAACAACGCCGTTTTGTTGCGGCGTGTAGGGTGCCGTGAGCTCACGACGTACACCCAACTCTGCACAGTAGTCGTTGAAGCTTGCCGCCGTAAATTCCCCTCCCCTGTCTGTGCGCAACGCTTGAAGCTTCTTGCCGCATTTGCGTTCGGCTGCCGCTTGGATACGCTTGATGGCTTCTGGTGCAGCATCCTTGGTCGGCAACAGTACAATCCACATATATCGGCTGTAGTCATCAACCAGCAGGAGGAAGAGGCGCTTGCCACCGGGTGTTGGGGGCGAAATTGGGCCGCACAGATCGCCGTGCAGCAACTCCAGAGGCTCGGTGCAGCGACTCAACGCTCGTTGCGGAAATGGCGCTCGCCGATGCTTGCCGGCAAGACATGCGTCGCATACTTGATCAACTTGCGTCAGCACCGGCAGACCCCGCACAAGCTCCTCCCTTCCCATCTTGCGCAGCGCGACAAAGTTGATGTGCCCGAAGCGGGCATGCCAACGCCATGCGTCTTCTCCAGCACGCGCAGTCAGGCAGACCGGCCGTGCAATGATGATGTCGAGCACGTAGAGCCGGCCTGCACTTCGGTGAATCTTGGCAAGAAGTCGCCGCTGCTCGTCGCGGATGCGCATCACCCCGGCTTCAATCAGGATTTGGTAGCCACTCTCGTCAAGTTGCCCAACACTGATTATATTAGCAGTGAGACGCGGGATGAAGAAGGTGTTGATAAGGGCTCGGTGTTCGCCATTCTTGCACTCGAACAACACCGTACCGCTGCCCTCGATCTGGACTGCGGAGCCGTCGCCGAACCGCACTGAGCCGGTGATGCCCGTGTCGAGGTTGGAGAACGCCGCCCGTGACCCCGTCATATGATTGGTGGCCCCGGTATCCAGGATCCAACGATGGGGATCCTGCTCCTCCGAGCTTCCCAGCGCCGCATAGGCCCCGGCGAAGGCCTCCTTCTCCATCGGGCCTCCGGGCGCCGCGGCATCCTTCCGCTCCTCCGAGCTGGCCGTGCCGCTGGGGATGGCTGGCGACGGCACGGATGCTGATCGTCGAAGTGGCTGCAGGGGCGGCATCGCCGATGAAGAGGGCGAGATCGCCGATCGTGGGACTGAAATCTCCGGGGACGGAGCCGAGATCGCCGGCGGTGGGAGCGAAGTGGCCAAGCCATCGCATCTCTCACTGGGTGGGGAATCGCAGAGTGATGCTGTCGGCACGGGTGCACTTGCCTCAAGGAAGAGGAGTGTCGGCTCATCATCTTGGGCCACGTGGGCCTGCCCTTCACCCTTGGGCTTAGATCGGCACTCCCTGGCCCAGTGGCCGACCTTTCCGCATGACCGGCATTTATCACCGTTGCGATTCGGTGCAGAGCCTCCTCCTTCGCCATTGCTTCGCCCCTTTCCTCCCCGGCGCTTGAAGCGATTACTCGAGCCTCCAGCGCCGCGGGTTCCTGTCTGCTCCTTCTTCTTGTAGCGCTCAACCCATTCCTCTTCCGTAAGGTAAAGCTTGCCGCTGCTGCTTTGGGAAGAGGGAGGCTCGTGCTCGTCTTCAGCCGCCTTCAGCCTCCCGGTGATCTCCTCCACCGACAAAGTGGAGACGTCGAGCAGGGTTTCAATGGCAAGTATTAGTTGCTTGTACCTGGGGCGAGCGATGCGCAGATACCTCTCCACCACTTTCTGGTCGGGTTCGGGATCGCCGAGGATGGTCAATTGCTGGACGATGTTGGTGAGGCGCATGGCAAAATCTTCCACCGCCTCATCATCGCGGAGTGCGAGTTGTTCGTACTCCCGTCGGAGCTTCTGCGCTGAGGTCTTCCGAATCCGGTCATCACCGATCCTCATCGTCTTGATGCATTCCCATGCCTCCTTCGCCGACGACTTGGTCGCGAGCGTGGAAATCATCTCAGAAGGGACTGCACTGCAGATGGCGTCCAACGCCATTCGGTCTTCGTGGAATTCGACGTCGCCCAATTCGATGGCGTTCCAGAGACATCGCGCCTGAAGTTTGATCTTCATCAGCAACGACCAATCATTGTAATTGGTCTTTGTCAGCAATGGATAATTTGCCGACCCGCCCGTCTCCTTGACAACACGGTGGTACACTTGGTAGCCACGGTTGTTGTTCCCGCCGTTGCCCGAGGCACGGCCGCCGGAAGGAGAAGTGTGCACAGGTGACGCCGAGCGACGGCGCGGCGAATGCGTGCGTCCTCGAGGCATGGCTGCTCAAGCGGCGAACTCGGGTTCGTGCTCCTGGAGCTCTGATACCAATTGTCAGGTTTCCCGAAGAGGATCTCCTGCAATGACCCGAGCATACACACGCGAACACGAAGAAGACACAGATGGATTTTTGGTGCTGCCAACAGAGCGCTACTTTTCTGTTTCTTTCCTCTCCTTTTATTGAGCAAAATGATTCGAGCCTTCTTTTGATAAGCCATGCATACTATCTATTTGCATTCTGTGTATTGGCTCGCTAAGCACAGTAGCTTGTGCTCAACTCGCATTACCAAAATCAGATTCAGGAGCCCAAGACCATTATGCATATGAAGATGCCCATGCTACAGAAGGAGGGAACAACGCCGAGAACTAGGACGTCTCCTATGCTTTTATGTCCTAGGCAATTAGACTATGGTGTGTGTGCCTATAATTATTGCTTAAGCATAGGTAATAATCATATGGCACATATTTACCCCCAGTCGCTTGCCTGTGGATTAAAGGCCTTACTATGCTTTTGCTTCCGCTGTTGTGCTTTTGTAATGTGAATATTTGGCCTAATCGGCCCTTATGTAAAATTGTTGCCCGATGTGGCATAATTCAAACTTAGTTATGTAATATTATTATGAGTTGATGTGATCCATGCGATGTATGAAATGATGCAACAATGTACTTGTGAGCACTATTTACTGATCCAAGGAATAGTGCAATGCTTTCACAGGGGATTCTGGATTGAAAAATCCGGGTCTGACATGTTGTATTGCAACAAAATTCGCTTTTAATTCCAAGTTTTACTAGGAGACAAATACAATAAACTAGTTATGCAAAATTCGCGACTAATAGCAGGCTACTCATCATACTTTAGAAAAGAAAGTATAGTTGAACGAACGCGCAAACGACTTACAATTGGGCTTGATGAAGAATAGGATGTAGCGCAGGCTTGATGCAATGCAGAACGTAGATGACACAGTGAAGTGAGCAGCCGCGCCGATGTGCACTGCCCAAAAACCTTATTGCCGCCCCCCGTGCAGGTCTTCATGGTAGCAATGGTCTAAAGATACCGCTCCTCTTCTTCACGGTGCACGCCAGAAAGAAAGTCGACAAAGTTCAGACGGTGCAGCGCAACAGCACACAAATTCATAGGAGGAAGAGAATGGAGGCAGTCAAATTCTTCACACATACTCTGGACGTCTCCAGGCATATATGTAGACAGACTAATAACTGATGTGATTAAAACAGTCATTTACCCTATGGTAACTGACATATTTTACCAGCCATTTACTCACTGGTAACTGCCTATCATCAAACCCAATAAAGCCTTATTCAAATGTTTGAATCTCATTCAAACACAGAGAGAAAGAATGATGCATAGTTCAGCAAAAATAAAGGTAGACTTGGTCTGCCAAGTAGCGCGCTACGTCACAGCACAGTCGCGCATCGCAAGTCACACAATTTTCATGTGAAAATACGCAAATACACATGCGTGCGTGTGTGATTAGCCAAAACCCTCCTCATGCCATCTCTATCCATATTCAAGGAGTGGTGAGGACTCTACCTTATAAATTGGTCTCCCCCACCTTGCCTTAGCAATATGGTACTAAACCATGCATGCTTTCGAATTAAGAAAATGGGCCTTGTTGATATGGGCCAATTTCTAATAGCCTCTAGTCCCTAGGTAATTCAAGTGCTATATGACCATTGAAGTGTGACCACTATGCGGTATGACCACTGCTTGGTTGGCGGCATGACTCTTTGGTGTGATCACTGTCCTGTTTCTAGTAGGTTGAAATTTAAGAATTGGTTTTAGGTGTTTGGGATTGATGCATGTGGGTTGCATATTACATTCATGTAGTAATGTGGGTCAAGTTGTGAAAAAGTTGTGTCCAGAAATGATTGCTTGGTCTATTTGTGTGGATGTGTCTCGAGTTCGAGGATTGTTGATGTGGGGTGCTCGATCTTCTCAACGTATGATCGTTGATAACTTGTGAGCAAACATGATGAGTCATAGCTAATCCCCGGCTGCAAATGTAACGGGCTTGCAACTCTTTAATTCACCTAATCACATGCGTGGTGTTCTCCACCGACCACTAAGTGAAGAATATCGATCTCTTAATTTCCAGCAGAAAGACAAAATGAACTTTGCAAGAAGAATGCCCAATTCCCCTCAAATGTTACATGTGCCAAAACTACTTGGAAGAACAAGAGAAAACACTAGCTAGTAGGTGCAATTTGCAATCTGAAAATATTATCAAAAAGTGATCTACCCTTTGGTGTACATAACCTTTACATTATATAGTTGGCCTAAAGGCCCTAAACTAGACAAAAAAGAGAAAGAAATGGACTCTTACTTCTATCTTTAGTACAACCTGGACTCTATCCATTACTTTCTAATTACAATACAATCCAATCCAATTTTGATTCGGCCAAGCTTTGCACATAAGTCTCCAATTTCCTTCAGACTCATGTGTCCCTACCTCCCATGGGTCTCATGGCCTTGGATAGAAACTCTTGTCTTACTGAAGTCTGGTCAATACCGAACTCTAGTCGTTATCAAGTTACGGTCAGCATCATGTCCTGTTTGACTTTGAACATGGTCATTGTTGAGTTCTGGTCGAACTTCGAGTGTTTGTTCATTAGTCAGCAAAAAACCGACCGGACTGGTCGTAAGGATCCTAGTCAAAAGAATTTCAAGCTCGCCTTGTGTGTTCTTTGCAGTAGCATTGGCCCTATCCTCCCTCAACTTGAAGTGTATGCATGATCAAAGAAACAACATCATTTGTACTCTAATCGCCTTCTAAAATTTCTCAAGCTGTGTATCTAAGAACACACAAAGTATGTGCATTAGATAGTAGCCAATTCTTATTTAAATCAAATTCAAACTCAGTTAGGTGAAGATTCATTTGTTGTTGAAGTAACTTAGCACATATTCATGTGATCAGGCCAGTAAGAGCATTTTTATCTTCTATTCGAATAACTGGTCGATGCGTAGTGGTCGGAGCATTTGTAGATGTTGTTGCAGCACTTGGTTGATCACTAGTGGTCGAAGTAATTGTTCTATCACTAGTGGTCGAAGGAACAATGCTCAGAGTCCTTAGGGAAAAAGTGCTTGGAGTACTCAATGATACAGTGCCTACAATACTCAGCAGAATAGTGTTCAGCGTACTCAGAGGAACAGTGGTTGGAGGACAAGGAACAGTGGTTGAAGCAATAGTGGTCGGAGTGTCCTCGTATTCCCCCTACCCCTAAAAAGGTGTTGTCCTTGACTCTGATGCTTCTGGTTCAAAGAATGGTGACAAATCAGCAACATTAAATGTAGTACTTACCACATAATCATTGCCTGATAGTTCTATCTTATATGCATTTTCATTAATCTTCTCAAGAATTTTGAGTGGACCATCACCAAGAGGCATCAACTTAGACTTTCATTTATCTGGAAAATGCTTCTGACGTAGATGCACCCAAACCAAGTCACCTGATTCAAATAGCATCTTCATTCTCGTGTTGTTTACCTTCTAAGCATAGTAGTGCACCTTCTTCTCAATCTCCTCTTTTTGTCTTGACATGAGATTTTTCACAAATTCAGCATGCTTGAATACTTCCATATTAGCACGTTCTTGAAGTGGAAGTGGTAGCAAATTAAGTGGTGTGATTGGCTTAAAACCATACACCACCTCAAATAGATTAACTGAGTAGTAGAGCATACCCCCTTTTATATGCAAATTCTACATGCATTAGACAATCTTTCCACTTTTTCAAGTTCTTCTTGATCATCGTTCATAGTAGCATTGATAGTGTATGATACACCTCCTCTATTTGACCATCTGTTTGTGGATGAAAAGTTATTGGGAATAACAACTTTGTTCCAAGCTTAGCCCGCAAAGTTTTTCAAAAATAGCTCATAAATTTGACTTCACAGTCTGACACAATTGTTCTCAGCATGCTATGCAATCTCATAATGCCCCTAAAAATAAGTTAGCTACGTGCGACGCATCATTGCTTTTTCTGACAGAGAATCAAATATGCCATTTTAGAAAACCTATCCATAACGACAAATACCAAATATCTTCCCTGCTTAGTCCTAGGTAATCATAAAACAAAATACATACTAATGTCCTTCCAAGGTGCACTAGGAACAGGAAGTGGGGTATACAAACCATGTGAATTAAGTTTAGATTTAGCTTTGTGGCATGTTACACAACACTATATAAACCTTCCATGACCGTGCCTCATCACAGGCCAATAAAAGTGATCGCTTAGCACAGATAAAGTCTTTTCTCTACAAAAATATCCCATCAATCCACCTGCATACGATTTCTACAACAAAAGCAAATGCACAAATGATTCTAGAACACATAAATTGTTAACACGAAATAAGAATCAAGCATGAGCATGATACTTATCCTATCCTTACCATCTTTGCACTTAGAATATGGTTTAGAAAAATCATGATTAGAAGTGTACAATTCTCTAATACTCTCTAAACTAGGAACTTTCACTTCTAATTGTGTCAAAAGAACTATTTTCCTAGGCAAAGTGTCAGCAACCACATTCTCTTTGTATTTCTTGTATTTCATAACATATGTAAAAGATTCAATGAATTCAACTCATTTTGCATGTCTATGATTTAAATTGGCCAGTCCTATAAGATACTTTAAAGATTCATGATCAGAGTGAATGACAAATTTTATAGGCCATAAATAATATTGCCATGTCTCCATAACATGCACAAAGAGCATATAGTTTTTTTTTATCGTAAGTAAGATAATTTAATTGAGCAACACCGAGTTTCTCACTAAAGTATGCTATAGTTTTTCTTTTTGCATCAGAACACCTCCAGTACCTATTCCACTAGCATCACATTCACTCAAAAGTTTTAGTGAAGTTAGGTAAAACAAGTAAAGATGTTTCAGTTAAACACTTTTCAAATCAATAAAAAGCTTTCTCTTGCATCACCCCCACACAAATTCAACACCTTTCTTAGTCAATTCATTCAATGGGGTAGCAATAGTGCTAAATTTTTTCATAAATCAATGATAAAAATCAGCAAGATTGTGAAATCTTCTAACTTAACTCACATTGATAGAAGTAGGCCAATTCTTAATAGATTCAACCTTAGATTCATCAACTTATACTCCCTTTTCTAGAAATGACATGTCCTAACAACACAAATTCTCTTGGCAAAAAGTGCACTTCTCGAAGTTGGAAAACAAATTTTCAGCTATAAGCACTTCTAGCACTTGTCTAATATAATCATTATGTTCTCTTATTATATGACTATAAATCAGAATATCGTCAAAGTAAACCACCATAAATTTCCCAATGAAAGCCCTCAAAACATGGTTTTTCAATCATATGAATGTATTAGGTGCATTAGTTAATCCAAAAGGCATCACTAATCACACATACAATCCAAATTTTGTTTTGAAGGTAGTTTTTCATTCGCACCCTCCTTATTCCTAATTTGATTATATGCACTATGCAAATTAATTTTAGAGAAAATAACAATACCAGTCAACTCATGTAACATATTATCTAATCTGGAAATAGGATGACGATATCTAACAATGATATTGTTTATTGCTCTATAATCAACACATACGCCATGTATCATCTTTGTTATGAACTAGAATAGTGGGAACAACATAAGGAATTAAACTTTCACATACGTACCTTTTGTTTAGAAGTTCTTACACTTGTTTTTGAATTTCCTTTGTTTCTTCAGGATTCGTATGGTACAGTGAACGATTAGGAAGGGATGCTCCTGGAATTACATTGATTTGATGCTTTATCCGCTGAATTGGTGGCAAACCAGCTGGTATTTCTTTTGGGAACATGTTTTCAAAAGCCTAGAAAACTTTAGAAATAGCACTAGAAAGAGATTTTAAGTCGTTAGTAGAAAGCAATGTATCTTTATATAGCAACACAAAGTGCGTCAAATGGGGATCATCTCTCTCAACTCATATTTTGTGGCTATCATGACTAACTTATGTTCTCCCTCACTCTTCTTTTTCACTCAATTTAGGTTTATGGTTCTTCACCAGTTTTGAAATGACACTGTTTTGCTCTTTTCCTTTCTTACACTCTACTTGCACCTCAATCTTTTGCATAGTGCCATTGATAATTTGAGAAGGAGTCATTGGTCATAGCAACACCTCTTTGTTGTTTCACTTGAATTATATTGATTGGTGTAGCCATCATAAGTCACGGCTCAATCATATTGCATTGCCCTCCCAAGCAATAAATGACAGACCTCTATGGACACCACATCATATTCCACAGTGTCTTGATGTTTTCCAATCTGAAAAATAACATCCATGGTGTATCCACCATTCATTGATCATTGATCACTCAGCCATTGAATTTGATATAAGTGTAGATGCTTCTTGTATTTCAAACCAAGCTTAGTGCACAGCACTTTACTAGCCAAGTTGTGATGACACCCTCCATCAATGATTACCTTACAAAATTTATCATTGTTGCCAACTTGAGCTCTGGTTTTAAATAGATTGTACTCGAAGGTGCAAGGGCTAAGGGAGGTATCCTGAGACACACCCTTTGAAACCCTAGCCGCCACCTCTCATAACCCCTACCGTGCGCGCTGGTGCTAGCACACTGACGCACGGTATTCCATCCCTAAATGTGTGGACCTCGGTAGAGGTGCTGTTACAACTGAGGCATTGATCAGGATGATCACAAGGAGGAGACGGTTGGTTAGAGGATGATCAACTACTTCCACTACACCGATGCATGCTTCATTGAATGGGCCACTTCAAATCTATTTCTATTGCAAAGTGCATCTAGTGGTAATGATCTATGATCTTTTAATCATATGGCTTCCTGATTTACAAGGTAGAAAATTTTAATCTACATTAGTGTAGCCTACTCGTATCCTAATAGTGGGAAGAGGGTGATGGTGGTGGTGATTGACAACACCAAGCACTGCTTCTACGTGTTTGAGTGGATGCTTCGCCACTTCTTCGCCCAGGGCCAGCCACAGTAGAACCGCCTTGTCACGCTCAATGCCAAGCCCCTCATGTCCTTCATCGTCAGCATCGCCGGCCTAGGTATACCTCAGATATATATATACACACTTAATTATAGGAACATACTATGGGGGTGTTCTTTTGGAATGTAGCTAATGACATTTATCTATGCTTTTCAACATGGCTAGGGGACCCCGGGTGCGGCAACACCCACAGTCGCCGTATGTGTTTTGTACTAGTCCCATGATCAGTAGCTAGTACACATATTCACATCATTGAGACCCACTTGGATGGTGCATGATTGTCATTCAAGTATTGCTTGTGCAGCTGACAAGTTCGTTGATTATGGATCCGTTCCTTTCGCGAGACCTCGATTCCGGAGTGATAAAAGCAATAAAAAATCATTGTGCGCAGTGGAACTCTCCATATGAGTTTATGACTCCAGCCACCAAAAAGTACGCCAACTCTCTTCGAATTCGTGAAAGGTCGGGCTGTTCCAATGTAGTTGATGGGATGGACGCAGCCTGTGGATAGGAATATCAATGTGTGTGTGTATATAACGTGATAAGTATGAAGTAATTATGGGAAGATTGACAAACCTTGGAATTGGTGATCCTCGAGGAATCGAGGAGTAGTTCCATATGGTGGCAAACGTAGAATCCACATGTGTTGCTCGGCGGCTGCTGGTGGCACTGCAAAAAATGGAATGTGTTAATTCAAGAGGCATTGCTACCAATTGTTGCATAGGATTAATTAATGTGTAATAGCGAATACCTTAAACTTTCGAGCATGTATCAGGCCTTTGGCCCCTTGCTTCGAGACACCTGCCTTTGCAACGTACATCGCGAACGCCCTACGTGATTCGAAAAAGTTGACCTTAGTCATTCGGAAGGAAAGAAAGAGTACAATATAGATATGTATGGAGAAAATGTACTTATCTATCAATTACTTGGCTGACAACTGTGAAGTCCATTTTACTCTTACTTAGGGAATCAAGGTAATGTACCTTGTTCCATTTTGGTACAATTACTATTAAAATCGAATGATAGTTCTGATTGTAGGGCATAAGTATATATTCCTTATTGCGGTAAGCCAGCAGTCCTGCTGCAATGTACCTCTCGACGAAGGCTGTATCCTCGTCGATGGTATGCTTGGCAACCAAGTGTGGGTCCAAGAAATCAACCGATGATGATTTGGATAATCTAGCTTTAGTCAGTATGTGTCTATATATATATACACACGAAAGCAACAAATTATATATGACATTTATCGGTATGACATGAACGGAGACTGTGATTGCACACACTTACAGCGTCCAGCATCGAATGAGTGAGGCGTCGAGAGCGTTGAGCATGTAAAGATCGAATAAATCCTCAAAGGTGACCACGAAGACACACTCTTGAATATTGTGTTGTAAATGATCCGACGCGAATTTGACAGTGATACCTGAGCGCAGTTCTCCCTTTGGCTTATTGGACTGTTCCATATACCACTTGTGCAATTGCTGGCAACTAATTGCTAGGGTTTGGAGGCGCGTTACCGATTCAACCAACGGCTCGCCAAGCACAAATTTGCGAGCCAATGGCAGGTACAGGATATCATCATCGGTCTTCTTTGCTTTGCCCTTGCTATCCTTGCTGCCCTTGATGCCTCGGCTGTAGGTCGACTTTATGGTAGTCAACTGTAAAGGTAGCACCGGTGCAAGTTGCTTTGGCGAGAATAGCACTCGTGGAGATAGCACCGGTGCAGGTAGCGGTAGTGGAGACAAGTCATGTGGAGATGGCACCAGTGCATGTAGCTCTAGTTCGCACTACCCTTCTGGTCCTGCCACCGGTAAAGAAGCCTCCAAGGAGATGTCGCTTTTGGGCCACTGGGTGAATGTTCCAATGGCCTGCCCTAGAGTCACGATCTCGTCGTTGGAGGGCTTCGGTAGCGGGATGACCTCAAAATTGACATGCACACCATCCACATTAACTTTTGCGAAGCCTGGCGCTAAAGCTTGACCGTGCACCATGGCCCCGATACCAGACTGATATGCCTGGCCCCAAGCAGCGTACAAGGGAACGGAGGTATATCTCACTTGGAGCCTGCACTTCGTAGGCTCCTACATAACGATACAAAATTAGCTACTCGAATAGGCCTATCAATGGAGCAAGCATTCGAGAGATAATAATTATTACTAGGATGTCGTCCACAGGAAATCTGGCCTTACTTTCCGTCGGATTGGACGTGCAACTACTCGGACGGTTGTGCAGGCTAGCTAGCACAGGAGCGGCGGCGGCAGCCTGCTGATTTTCTATATATCTCCATACCTCATCTCTGACATAATCAACCAACTCCTCTCTAAGAGATGCCTTGATTTCTTCTCGTAGCCGTGCCTCACGCTCGGCTTTGGTTCTCTTCCTACGCCGATACATTTTGGAGTCATCTTGGAAACCATGTTTCCAAGGAACGTAAATCCCAAGGCCTCTCGTACGACCCGGGTGCTCCTTGTTTCCTAGGGCCGCGGAGAGTATATCTTTCTCCCTTGTTCCATGAAATGATCCCTGGGAAGATTCAACACTCAGCGCTTCCTGCAAGAGCACGACATGTCATTTCACTTCGTACGAAGTTGTGGAGTAATTACAAGCTACGTAGTTCGATCGATATCTTACCAGGTGCTGGGACACTTGCTGGTCTGCAGGGTTTCAAAAGGAGACGTCCCTCGATGTCGTTGTAGATGACCTTGCTCTAATCCAATTTCGAGCGCAGTCATCCAGGATATTGGCAAATGGCGGGGCGGTGTTTTGCAGGACTGCCTGTTCATCCTCTTCCTCCACTGCGGAATTTTACCCGCATACCCAGCTGTGCCAAGTCTGTGAGGGTGTGTGTTTTTTGCCTGGAGGGTCTTGTGCGTCGCACTTGTACTTTTGAAATCTTCGGCCGTTTTCATTGCCTTGAACTCTTTTCATTGTGGTTCCAAGAATGCGTATTTATGAAAGGGTGTTTCGTCCTTCTCCACGTAGTCCTTGACAAGCGTGCTCTTGAAGTTCTTCCATGCTTTGCACGCCGCTAGCAAGGCTTGTCGTTGCACGGCGTCTTGGTGTTTTTCTGGGATCTCGAACGATGCTAAAATTTCTGTCAATAGCTCATGTTTCCGAGTCTCAGGCACACTCTTCCACAAATTGAATGTGATCTCAATTCGTTCTCGTGCAACTATTCCGACCATTCTTCAGAATGCGCTTACTGCTTTGGGAGGAAGGAGAGGGGTCCCAGATCCATCGACCTCTGTGATGGTAAGTCGGCCCTCAGGCTTCTTCGATAGCCCTCTTCCTCGGCGTTTTGATTTTGGAGCGGACGCATCTGGCGATGATGTTGAAGAATGCGCGGGTGACATGTTGGCCTTCTAAACAACATATACAAGGGATATATTCAAATTACGTGCACTATAAGCAACAGAAAAGAAGAATCCAGTGACTTCTTCAAGATATAAACAGGTGGAAAAAGAAGACCATAGTTCTCACACTCCAATAGCTATAAGAAGTTATGAAGAACCATCCTAGAAGACCATAAGATAAGAAAGTGTCATACTATGATTCGCTCAATTTGTGGGTCTATTAGGATAAGATAAGAAAGTGCCATACTATGGTGATATAAATGGAGCATGTCGGAGAAATATACATATACATATACATATACATATACATATACATATACATATACATATACATATACATATACATATACATATACATATACATATACATATACATATACATATACATATACAGCTCTAGAGTACACGCTAATGGGCCATATATACACATGTATGATGTTATACTCTGGTTTGAATAATGGTTAAATTAAGTCTTTGGATATTGTGTTTTACATATACAAAAGAGAGAAGCAAACTATGCAGCTTTTTTCATTTGTTTTCAAAAATCAAAATATTAAGAGGTGATGTATATTTACAAAAGAACCACAAGAGATGGTTTGAATTGGCTTAAAATGTTACATAACCTAAAACATCTAGCATTCAGTGCTTCAGTGGTATCTTTGCCCCCCAAGCCCACTGACTACCTAAAAAATTCTAAGTATTCACAGTACCACAAATACCAGGGCTAATATGTTCATAATGCATCATTCTACCATTCACAGTACCACAACATTTCCTGATGTTTATGTACAACAGCAACAAAATACCAAAGTGAACACAACACAAGTAATAAAAAGAGTAAATGCAACATAGATACAAGTAAGGTATTCAATATTCATATGTAGCACACCTTAGGGTTCGGGCGACGGCGGCGTGGACGGAGGTCCGAGGAGGCAGCCGGCGAGGGGCTCGGGGGCTCGATGGAGGCGGCTGGCGAGGGGCTCGGGGGACGGCAACCGGCGAGGGGCTCGACGGAGGCGGCCGGCGAGCGGCTTGGGGGACGGCGACCAGCGAGGGGCTCGACGGAGGCGGCCGGCGAGGGGCTCGGGGGACGGCGACCGGCGAGGGGCTCGGGGGACGGCGACCGGCGAGGGGCTCGATGGAGGCAGCCGGCGACGGGCTCGGGGACGGCGGCGGCGACGGGCTCGATCGGGACTTTGGGAGAGCAAGACTAAGTCTAATAACTGTGCAGTGTACGCGCAAAACCCTAGCGGGGGGGTTATATACAGATCTTATCACAGACGGTTCTCAGTTTAGAACCGTCTGCGATATTAATATCACAGACGGTTCTAAACTTAGAACCATCTGTGATAATAAATATCACAGATGGTTCTAAACATAGAATCGTCTGTGATATTTATTTATCACAGATAGTTCTAAACGGAGAACCGTCTGTGATAAGCCTTTTCCCCCGACTGTAGTTATTAAGACAAACACCAACCAGCTGCATTCATATACAAACACCAACCAGCTGCATTCATATACAACACCAACCAGCTGCATTCACACAGTATGTTTCTTTACACATTTTCTCATTCTCAAAATTCACTACATTCACCAACCTCACACAATGTATTTCTTCACACATTTTCACAAATACATAAATGCAAATTCACAAATACATCACACACATGCATTGTTATATACATAAATGCCAATTCACATATACATCACACACATGCATTGTTATATACATATATGCAAATGCGCACATATTTGTCGCACATTATCATTCTACTTGCTTATTTCCTGTAAAAATTAGCCCTTCATGATGATCAATGCGTACGTAACTAGTTTCGTCACGTTGTTCGTCGTCGACCCTTATGCTATTTCCAAAAGGAGGTAACTCGTCAAATTGATTGTATTATTCCTCGTCCACTACATTTTCTACTCCGACAATTCTCCTTTTTCCATGAAGAACTACATGACGTTTCTTATTTGCTAGGTCGGTTACATAGAAAACTTGAACAACTTGGTTGGCGAGTACGAATGGTTCATCTTTGTACCCGACACGTTGGATGTCCACGGTAGTGGCACCGTACTTGTCAACCTTCACCTGTGGGAGATGCACCCAACGGCAGCAAAATAAGGGGATCTTGAAAACCACATAGTCGAGCTCCCAAATCTCTTCTATGAACCCATAGTATGAGTTTCTCGACCCATCGGTACTGAACGCATCTATGCAGACACCGCTGTTCTGGTTAGTGCTCTTTACATCCTGAGACTGTGTATAGAATGTGTACCCATTTATGTCATATCCTTACCATATCACAACTGTAAATGTTGGCCCCTTTTCCAACCATGTCAGTGTCTCACTTGGCGAGCTCCTAGCGATTTGCTCCTTCAACTATTGGTTGAACCGACTGTTGTGTTGCCTCATGATCCAAACATCCAACCGCTCCGGATTTTGTTGCCGAAGTACATCCTTGTGCTGGTCGACATAAGACGCCACTTCAGTCATGTGTTGCAAGACCGTGAAATGGGCTTGAGTATACGTGTCCATATCTGCAGTGATTGCTTTCCTTCCGATAGTTCCGATACCCTTCAGCCTCCCCTCATCACGAGATTGAGGCATACCTATCAGTTGAATATGAGCCATATAATCGACACAAAACTCAATGACCTCTTCGCTTGCATAACCTTCGACGATGCTGCCCTCCGGCCGAGATCGATTCCGTACGTAGGACTTGAGAATTTCCATGAACCTCTCAATAGATACATGCTACATAGGAATACAGGCCCACACATTTTTATCTTCCACGCAACGTGAACAATGAGATGGACCATAATATCGAAAAACGAAGGAGGGAAATACATTTCAAGATGACATAGAGTCATCACCACCTCGTCCTGCAGAGCATCTAGTCCTTCGGGATCGATGACCTTCTGAGCAATTGTGTTAAAGAAATAACATAGCCTCATGATTGTCTCTCGGACTTTGATTGGCAAAATATTTCTAATTGTAATAGGGAGCATCTGTGTCATCAGCACATGACAATTATGAGACTTCATGCCATTTAACCAAATCTTGCATCGAAACAAGTTTCTTCACGTTGCCAGAGTAACCAGACGGAACTTTGACACCATGCAAGCACTGGCACAGTTCTGTTTTCTCGGCCTTGGACAGAGTGTAACACGCAGGGGGAAGGTAGGTTCGACCATTATCTGTTTTTGTCGGTGCTAACTCAGGCCTGATGTCCATATCAGCCAAGTCAAGCCGTGCGTTGACGTCGTCCTTTGTTTTATCACGAATGTTCAGTAAGAGACCAATCAAGCTGTCACATACATTCTTTTCTACGTGCATGACGTCGATGCAGTGTCAAACATCTAAGTACTCCCAATAAGGTAAGTCCCAAAATATTGATCTCTTCTTCCAGGTGTTCTTCTCATGAGCCTTCAATTTACGTCCTTTTCTGAGGACAACATCTAAATCCTTAACCATATCATAAACCTCTTTTCCCCTTAAATGCCTTGGAGCTGAACCGTCTCCCTTCTCTCCGTCAAATTGTTTCTTCATCTTATGGTATGGGTGAGCCCTCCGAAGGAACCGGCGGTGACGCATGTAGACGGTTTTGCGTGAGTGTTTCAGCCACACATTCTCGGTACCATCTAAACAGTGGGTACAAACTTTGGCACCTTTTATACTCTGGCCCGATAGGTTAGCAAGGGCAGAATAATCATTTATGGTGCAGAACAATAAGGAGCGCAAAGTGAAGTTCTCTCATTTGTATGCATCCTATACCTGTACCCTTTCGTTTCACAGTACTTTTAGATCTTCCACCAACGGTGCTAGGTACACATCGATATCATTCTCAGGTTGCTTTGGCCCTTGGATAAGTATCGACAGCAAAATATACTTTCGCTTCATACACAACCAAGGAGGAAGGTTATAGATGCAGAGAGTCACGGGCCATGTGCTATGTTGGCTGCTCATGCTACTGAAAGGATTCATTCCATCTGTACTCAGTCCAAACCTTATATTCCTTGGTTCTGCACCGAAGTCTGTAAAACTCCTATCGATGTTTCTCCACTCCGCGGAATCAGCAAGGTGTCTTAGTATTCCATCCTTCTTACGCTCCTTCGAGTGCCAGCACAACAGTTTTGCCTCCTTTGGATTTGCAAAATACCTTTTTGAACGGGGAATTATAGGAAAATACCATGCCACCTTAGCAGGAGGTCCTTTCTTCGCCTCTGTTCCCTCGCCGTCATCTGATTGATTGTTACATTTGTATCGGGATGCATTGCACACCGGATATACATGCATGTTTGCATACTCTTTATGGTAGAGGATACAGTCGTTCAGACATGCATGTATTCTTTCTACTTTCATTCTCAATGGACAAAAAACCTTCTTGGCTTTATACGTAGTTTTAGGCAACTCATTTCCCTCCGGAAGCATGTCCGCTAAAAGACCTAGTAACGCTGTGAAACTCTTGTCGGATCAACCGTTGCTTGCCTTCAATTTCAATAGTTCAAGCACGGCCGACAACCTTGTGTACTTTGACCTGCAGCACGTGAACAAAGGTTTCTCCGAGTCCTCCATCAAGCCCCGGAATTTAACATACTCTCTCTCATCATAATTCTCTTCTACACCGCGAAGCATCTGATCCAGATTGTCATCGTGCAACCTATCTGAATCCGAACAATAATCGACATCATCCAGTAGCATGTCATTCACTTCACCGGAGAAGTCATCCGGCGGCATATCATTCACTTCACCGGCGATGTCATCCGGCGGTGTATGATCGTTGACTTCACCATGACTGGTCCAACACGTATAACTCTTTTTGGAACCCCTTCCAAATCAAATGCGCTTCAATTTGCCCTCAGTTCTTAAACATCTTTAAATTCTTGCAGTCAGTGCATGGACAGTACATATATTCCACCCCCTTATTCAGCATATCCTCCTCGGCAGCTCTTGTAAAAGCAGACACGCCATTAATGTACTCTTCACTCACACGGTTCGCGGCATACATCTAGCTTCGGTCCTATGTTATGTATCTCTACTCCTTAAAAAGAGGAGTTCAAGGTGATGGTGCATCCTACACTCTTCTCTTCTCACTAACATGTAGGGCCACTTTTTTTACATTCGCGGCGCTCCTGACGCTGTTCCTCCTCGCCTCCCTCTCCTTCCTCCTCTCCTCCGCGCCCGCTACCTCGTCCCGCTCCTCGCCGCCGTCCCGCCTCGCCGCCGTCCGCCACCACGCCGCAGACCACACGGCCGTCCTCGCCGCGTACGCAGCCCACGCGCGCAAGCTCAAGGAGGCATCCACCGTGCAGTCGCTCTCCTTCTCCACCCTCTCCTCCGACCTCTCCTCCCGCCTCGCCTCCCACCTCTCCCTCCCAGAGGACGCGCTCAAGTCCCTCGAGAAGGAGGCCCGCGACCGCATCAAGCTCGCCCGCCTCCTCGCCGCCGACGCCAAGGAGCGCTTCGACACTCAGTCCAAGATCCAGAAGCTCTCCGACACTGTCTTCGCCGTCGGCGAGCAGCTCGCTCGGGCCCGCCGCGCTGGCCGCATGTTATCGCGCATCGCCGCGGACTCCACCCCCAAGTCCCTCCATTGCCTCGCCATGCGCCTCCTCGAGGCCCGCCTCGCCATGCTTGGTGTCCAATGTCCTTGTGCCTTGTGGTTGTGCGCGCTTTTCTTCTACAATTTGTCGATTTCACTAGCTTTATGCAAGTTCTGCTTATTTTTCTTTTCCAATGTCATTATTGTCATCATGTGAATTTTTTTAATTGCTGGTCATCAACTCATGTGATTTAGCCACCTTGATTTGGCCTTCGATCTGTAAATTGCTTTAGTAGGCATTTAGTATAGAAGATTTTAGCCCAAAAGATTCAACATCTTTGTGAACTATTCTGGAAGAAAGATGTTGGTTAACCATTCTATTTAACTCTGTCCATTGATGGCTGTGTAGGGAATATAGAATACCAACTGCATGCATATATCATTTATCATTGACTGCGCAATGTAATCTTATATACTACATAGATTGATAATCTATCACAACTCAAATTCGACTAAAAGTATATATTAATGAGAGTTGTTTTTGTGGTTTTGAATGTTTTCATATCTTCTTGAATTTAAGTAGATTCTGGATAACATCCAATGGTTGTCGTTTGGTTGTAATTAGGGTCCACTGGATTGAGGGACTGGTGTTTTTCCTTCATTGTGAGAATTTCTGGTATTTTTCTCTGTTTTTTTAGAACATATGACCAAACCATGTCTCATCAGTTTTTAGTATATGATAGTCATAGGTTATTGATGGCACGGTTTTGCCTTCGTAACTAATGATTCATGAAACATGAAATGGCAACTTCACTAGGAAAAGCTCCTAATGAGACTTGGTGTCACGCACACCAATGTTTTCTTTTGCTGAGCCGTCAGTGTTTATGCTTTCATGGTTGCCACAACAATATTAAGATAATTAAAGACTTTATGTACAATTTATGTTTGCATGTTGTTCTGACTAAAGATATGCTCTGTGTTCTTTCCTGTCTATCATCTGTATGCCATTATGCAAATGATGCTGTTAGTTACCCATTTCTGCATCATTAGTTGTCAATATTTTCATTGCAGAATGAGGACGGTGACCTCTGGGATCCAACATCTGTTCTACCAGCTGGACTGATGGCCTTCTATGGAAATACAAAGCCACTCGATAAGTCATGGCATGTAATGGGCCTTGGGTATAATCCAAGCATCAGTCCTGAGGTGATCCGTGGTGCTGCAGTGATGCACTTTAATGGGAACATGAAACCGTGGCTTGATGTTGCCTTGAACCAGTACAAGGCCCTGTGGACCAAGTATGTTGACACTGAAATGGAATTCCTGACACTATGTAACTTTGGCCTCTGAAGGAATTCAAGAAATGCTCCAAGAATAATGAAACAACCAATATGTTGTTGTTTTAGCTATGCAAAAGAGCCTACATGAGTATTATCTCTTTATCCTATAGTGTTGCTCTTCTGCAGCAATTTGATATCTTTGTGCTGGGCAACAATGTTCTGTAGACTATGTAGTTTGTTGCTGATAGTGTTTAGTTTGTTAGCTAATATGTACTGGATCATTGCGGCATAGAGTGAGATAATCTGTTGGAAGAAAAGTTTAGTAAGCATTCATGTACTACCTATAACAAACATATCTCCAATTGTATTTACTAAAAAGCAGAAAATTTGCTGGCTCCACGTTAACATTTTATTCTGTCAATGTTGCCTCTTAGTTCAGTTCACTAATAATTATTGAGAATATTACTAGTTATTTTTAGTATGATGTTGGTAAACAGAATTGCATAGATGGGCACCAACTTTATCAACAATTCCTTCTAACATCCTGCGTGGAAAATTGGAAATGCTGCTCCTACCTAGATATAAAAATCCCAGGTATGATAACAAGTTTCTTCATATATCATAACGAATGGATACCTAATTTTTATATAATTGTAGGCATTTAGTGTGAATGCTTGCTTTTCCTCCACAAATAACAGATAGGCAATGCAAAATAGATTCGTTGATAGTTGTTCTTGGCAGTCGCATAGATAAACTTTTCTTCACCAGCCATATGGTGTTGTATCCCTTGGTATTTCCTGTTCTTATATCTTCACTCTTACTAACTCTTTATACAAATGGAAGTTTTCTTTAAATTTGACAAATTAATCCCATAGGTGATTTGGATTACTTGCACCCAAGTGTTCATTGTTTTTTCATGGTGCTGAATAGATGAATTTTCGTTTCAGAATTTTTCAGGGCTACTCTGTGACAAAGAACTTCAACTAAATTCTCATATTATACTCAGACTAGCTGAATGCCCGTGCGTTGCTACGGATTTAAAAAAATTAGAACATATTTGTATGCACGTTCCAGCAAATTTTACCACTCGTTAGTTTTAGAACATGTAGTATGATAAAATTTTAAAATCCATAGCAACGCTCGGGCAATCAAGTCCATTCACCATGATTTTGTTGATTCGAATCCTCTCTACTATTTGATTTTTATTCAGTGGAGCCCTTTACTACTAAAAATTACTGAATCAAACCCTTCTGTCTAATGGATTGTTGATGTGTATGTTAACTCGAGCTGACGGAGATATGTAACTCATTAAACTTAACAAGATTAGCTGCTACCTAGGCTTGCTGATGTGTTTTGGAGGACAATATCTCACCAAAACAATAATTAGTGAAAAAAATTCTAATTCAAAAAATGTAATAGTAAACATTTATCCTTTAGAACACAATAGTGAGGTTTAATAATAGTTTACTATGATGTTATATTTTAGCTATGGCACATGTTTATAGTCACACCATCAATCCGTTAGTCGTATGGACAAAAATGTAATTAGACAATTTTGAGTACTATAAGGGCTCATATAAACAAAAATAGTTAGAAGGTTTTAATTGCACAAAATAAAATAGCAGACGGACTGGAATCAACAAAATGAGACTAGGGGTTGTTTGATTGCACAAAATTAAATGGTTCAGAGCTAATGGTGTAACTTTGCCTTGTTAGTGCACTGGGAAGTAATCGTGGTATAGGTAAAAAAAAGCAAATAGTATAGCCGAAATGAACAAATTATATTCTCAATTTAGATCTAGCATCTGCCCTGTAATTGTTTATCAGATATGTAAAATGCTCACAACCCAATAAAAACTATCTTTGTCCCAACAGCTACCATCCTAGACGCCTAAAAATACCAGAACAAAGAGACATTAACAAAGTGTCAGAATGTGCTTGCATCAGATAGATAGGGTATTGATTTTTTGGGACCTCTGTAGATAGTCCAAGTCTCCAAGACACGGTCTGTAATGGCAATATCATTTTAACTGGGGACATGATATATCTTAATCTTCCTTCCATATACGTAAGATTTCAGTAGTTGACTATCCAAGTTGAACTGGTAGCACTCTAGCTAATCACTGATTATTCAAACCGTCAGCTTAATTAACTAGGGACATGTTATATCTTAATCTTTCTTACATGTACGTAAGATTTCAATAATTGACTATCCAAGTTGAACTAGTAGCACTCTATCACTGAATATTTGAACCATCAACTAACTGAGCTTTTGTTCTCTCTTTCAGCATTGATCAGTCATCAGTCAATGAGCCGATACCAACAATATTCTAAGCAGAGAGATTCTGATACACAACGTACAGGCAGCGGCAGCTCATAGGTTAAGACAGATAATTCCTCCACTGTTTTGAGTAGTGATATTTGATCTACAATTATTAAGCTAAGAGCATCTCAAGATTGCGGTTTTACGACAATATTCCTTTTTTTGTCACTAATGGTCTATCTACTACACATCTCCATTCACCTCTCAGTGCTTCCACTTAGATGACTTGGACCCACTCATGAATATTCTTTCTTTTATTTATTGATTATTGCTAGAACTCTGTATAAACTGCGTATTATTAAACAATGAACACCACTACCACACAATCTAGGGCTTAAGAAAAGCACACAGTGGATGGTTTAGCTTGAATTGTGATCCAATGAATTGCACACACTTATATGTATCATTCAGTTACAAGTCAACCTTTTGTTCTATACTAGCTGAATGCCCGTGCGTTGCTATGGATTTTAAAATTTTATCATACTACATGTTCTAAAATTAACGAGTGGTAAAATTTGTTGGAACGTGCATATAAATATGTTCTAATTTTTTTTAAATCCGTAGCAACGCACGGGCATTCAGCTAGTATATATAACAACTTAGTATTAAAAATTAAATTAATTAATTATTACTACATATATATACCACATGCATTCAGGCTTTACTAGCTTAATTCATATTATAAACACAACAGCGATTAAAACCGTTTGTGTTAGTGTCGGTCACAGACGGTTTTGTCAAACTGTCTGTGATTGGCTGTCTAGTATTAGGCTTTCTGTAGTAGTGCTCTCTCCGTACTCTGTCTAACGAACAGCGAGAATTCAAAATTTTAAACTAAAACCATAAGTCACAGATCAAAAGAACCAAATCATAGTGCATTGGAGGGGTTGTGTTTATTTTTATTTATACATGAGGTGGTAATATATAGACATGTGTATGCGGTACATGCACTGGAAATGCCTTATTGCTACCTTGTGCATGTCGCAGCCAAACTCATCATGTCCAAATTACCACGTCGCTACTCGTTGTGTTTTCTTATTTTTGTCGTAATTACTACAGTATCCATAGCTGTTGTCCTTCGGGCTGGGGATCCTCTCTGATCCGCTTGTAATCAACTTCTATTTTTTCCTTTATAATGAATTGGCTGAGTCCGTACCATGTGTGCCGGGACAACAACTCTTCCTCTCGTCGGCAAAACGATGAGCATGGCGAGGAGGACGACGGGGTAGTTCAGGCTGCCGTGTCATCCCTTTGCGTGTGACGGCATGTGACACATTGATCAGTTACGATGCTGAACTTGTACTTTGTTTTCGTGTTTGCATCTTGGTAAAGAAAAAGAAGGAAAATCGCTCCTATGCTACACTACAGTGTGTTTGGCACTTTGCCAAAGTACCAAGAATTGTGTCATCACGGGTGGTAATGGGTTGGGGTTTTTTTTCTCGGGTTGAACGGGTTGGGCTTGTGAATGGGTTGGATTTGGATGGGTTCAATAGGGCTGGCTAACGAAATGGGTTGGGTCGGAGTGGGGCTAGATGATAAAGCGGGTTGGAACAGGTTGGGTTGGGTTCAGTTTTTAGATGGGGCAACGGGTTGAAACCCACAGGTTCTTTTGGGTTCCCCACCATTTGTCTAATCCAAGCACACAAGTCCTCATCGATGTTTGCACCTCTCGTGCCGTCATTCCCCCTCCTATGGTCCTACCTGATCGCCACCGCTGCCGACCATCATGTCCCCTCCTCTTCCAGATCTGTGCCATCCCGCTATCACCGCGTTCCCCTCTTCGGGCTTGTTTGGATCGCATAGAACTAATTATTAGTTCACTAATTGGTGGACTAAAAATTAGGTGACTAAACTTTAGGTGACTAAAAATTAGTCAAGTGCTGTTTGGATACATGGACTAAAAGCTGGTGACTTTCATGGGCAAAGACATTTGTACCCCTATATTTGTTAGTGTGTTGCATGTGGAGTAGTGGAGAAAGGGTAGCGGGGGTATTTTCGTCTTTTGCTGTTTGGTATCACCTTTTAGTCCACAATTAGTCCACATTTGCCAACTAATGAACTAATAGCTAGTTGGGGATGAACTAAAAATTAGTTCAGGTATTAATTCACCTGTTTGGATAGACTAAACCTAAACTTTAGGTGACTAAAAATTAGTCAAGAGATCCAAACAAGACCTTCTTCTCGATCTCTGTCCCGCCGCCGCCATCCGCCTCCTGATCTCCGCTGCCATGAAGGACACCCGACTCTTGGCTCACCACTCACGACAGCCACTCTGATCTCTCCTCAGTGCTATTTTCCTCTCTTCTCCCGATTGCATCTTGTAGTTTGTTTTTTATCTGGATCATGATCAATCCGTGAATTTTTTTTCTTGGTCTTGTATGTTTCTTTTTCTTGTGAGCATCAAGAAACGGTTACTCGGGTGTATCTTTGTTTGGATCAAGAATTTTGCATCTGCTCGAGAGACTTGCTAATCGTCTTCCAGTTTCCCCTTTTTGCAGCCTCCAAGTTCTGTGGAGGATTTGCTGATCTGATCATCTCTTGGTCCGCTCTTCCCTTTCCTTCAATTTTAGTATCGACGGCCCGCTGAGGTCAACGTTTTAATTAATGGGGGTGTCTAGGAGGGAATTGAATACTAATTTGCTAGGGTGTACTCAGATTTTTTGCCGTGATCAAAATATCTGTCCCCATCCAAAAACACCGTATACATTTTTTCGGCGCTCCACCCCGCGCTCGGAAACTAGCGTGCAAATGGGTCGGATTTTGTTTTATAGGATGAAAATTTGATACGGGGCTGAAGGTATGTGTTCGTTAGCAGAAGGTCCACGAGCAGATCTAGAGCTGTTGTTAGGTCCGACTGCTATGGGAGAGCGAGTCGGAGCACCAGTAACATGCTGATCACGCCGCGGGTAGCCATCTAGACGGGGGAAACGAAATCTACCCTCAAAACGGCAGAAGTCACGACCAGGAGCAGTATGAAGACGAAAACCAGAAAACTCAGAAAATCCAAGTCCTCGATGCTGCCTAAAATCATCACCAGAAGCAAGCCTAGACCTCGTGTTGGTCTTAGGTGCACTCAAGGTCTGGGGCTGACCCTGAATACGCCTAAAAGTCTCAACACGGTCTCTACGCGCGATCTTGGCGCGCCTGAAGCATCGCTCGATCAAGTGTCCATCCTTCTAACGGAAGGTGCAATGATACTTCACCTTCTGAGAGGTAGAAGTAGCATGATGAAGCTTTGCCTTCTGAGAGGCCGAAGCAACAGGTGGAGTCACCTTGCTGTCAGAGATCCCGTGGACAAAGCCCGCAGACTTGAACTCAACCTTTTTGTTCTTGGGCTTGACCTCGATCACACCTGCGGCTATGGGTCTGAACACAGCAAGTGAATGCTTCCTCATATCCTCAGAAAAATCGTATCCTAGACCTTGATTGAATTTGCAAATCTTGGACTGGTCTAGAATAAGATTAAGCTTCTTCTTGCCGCCTACAAATCTTTTGAGAGTGTTCATAAGGTACTGATACTCATGAAAGAGAGAGGTGCAAAAAGAGCAGGGGGAAGAAGAGACAGCAGAAGGTAAGAGAGCAGAAGAAGAACCAATAGCAGAAGAGCAAATGGCTTGTGCATGCACAGCCGACTCAGAAGGGACAGTCCTACTGCTAGTCAGTTGGTTCACGTCGCTAAGCGTCTCCACCTTACCCTTGGGCTTCTCCCCCACACCAGCACACACATCACAACAAGATTGTGGCTTCTCTAGTAAATCCTTAGTTAGCTTCACACATTTTTCTTCCAATGCAATCAAGTCAGATTTTAGTTTATTACAATTAATGCATGGTGAGCCAATCTGTTGTTATCATCAACTAATTCTTGAAACTGTTTGGTGACAGATTCAAGTTCAGCAGTAAGCTTGGGACAATTCACACATGAAGCAATAGGCTCAAGTAGAAAAACTTGTAACTCAGCAATTTTATGATCTGCCCGTTTTAGGTTCATCTTCAAATTATTACAACTTTCAGAAGTCTCGGGCAGATCGAGCAACATGGTATAAAGACCTCTAAACGCATTGTCCTTATCCTCACATGAGGTGCAAATGTAGTCTCAACAATAGTAGATGCAGGAGTAACAATTCTACTCATCTCTAGTTTAGCCAAAAGACTAACATTCTCCACATTAAGCATGTCAAGCTCAGAAGACAAACTATCATGAGAGGTTCTTAATTTCTCCATGTCACCAAGCAGAGCAGTACATACATCACAATCGTCACGGGAGGGAGCAGATATAAGTGAAGTAAGCTCCCGTGACAAACTTTCTACTTCCTTCTCCAACTCGCTAACCCTAGCTCTAGATCTAGCATGGAATTTCCCTAACTTAAGAAAAGCATCATTAAGCTGGTCGTATGAAGGGTATACCTCGTCGGAGTCGGAGTACAGCTCGCTGTCGCTGATCTCGCCCTCAAGGGCCATGAAGCACATGCCGGAGAAGTCGTCGCCGCCCTTGGGATCTTGCTCGTTCGTCCCATCGTCGTCGCTCCACCCCTCCACCTCGCTGAGGTCGAGGTCGTCGAAGGCGGTGAGGACGCGGTGGAAGAGTCTCTTGGCTTTGCCAAGGTCGCGGAACTTCTTCTTGCCTTGGGCGTGAGCTGAGGGCTTCTTGTTGCGGTTCTTGTCGACGTAGTCGTTCTTCCTCACGCCGCTGTAGTCGCTCTTGCCCTTCTCCAGCTTGGGGCAGTTTGCCCGAATGTGGTTGGGGCCACCACACTCGAAGCAGATCATGGGTCCTCCTCTCTTTCTGTCCCTCCTTCTCTTGTAAGCATGAGAAAACTTTCTAACTAAGAGGGCTAATTGCTCATCTGCAAGCTGCTAAAATTATAAAGTTGTGCTAAAATTGTGCATTACTTACCACCGTAATTGTTGGATCAAATTTTGCAACAGAGGGGGGGTGAATGTCGACTTTAAAACTTGCCCCCAAAAAGATTACTGGAAAAACATGAAGAACAGAGAACCAAGGCAATGACATGAAAACCTGGAAGGCATACCCTCAAAAACTTAAAAGCAACTGAGCCTGCAAGAAAGGGGGCCGGTCAGACCTCTCTGCTATGGCCGGTCAGACCGCCAAGCATATGCCGGTCTGACCGCCATAAGACCGCCGTTCTGACCGCAGGCAAATTTGCGGTCTAACCGGCCTCTCTCTTCCGGTCTGACCGATCAGCGATTTCAGAGAGCAGCAGAGCCCGAAATCAGACAACAAGACTGCAGAGTTTGCAAACTCCAAACACCAGATCAATTCGGGGTTTCTCCTTGATCCTTTTGGTCCAGAACAGCAAGGAAATGACCACAATAGCCAGAGGAACCTAGGAGACCAAAGAAATCCAACTCATGACCAAGAATTTTAGATTTGGGATAAAATCCGAAAATTCAGAGAGCAGCATCAAAAAATCCAAATTCTTCTCCAATCCTTAAACCTTTGCCCATGAAACTTTGAGAATAGCTAATTAATAGCCTCAGGACTCAAGATACCAAGTTTCATGCCATCTCATGAAGGGAATCAAAGGGGACCAAGAAACCCTAGAAATGAAAAAGAAGAACAGAGGAGCCCAAGAAGCAAAATCTGAAATTAAACGTGGTTTGCTCTTAGAATTGACTAGCCAAATGGCTTTTGAGCATCTCCTAGATCACAGCAACCCATTTTGCTACTCCTCAGTAAGAAAGAACTCAAATCACAAAAAGTCACAAATCAAACAGAGAAGAACGAACAGAGGCATGAACGAGAAATAAACTTCAGTGATTTCATTCCCAGAAGCAAGAGGATCACAGAGGAGTCCCCATACGCGATTACAATTAGAGTAATGATTACATGGTAGCTCAACTCATCCTCTCTCTCTCCCCAAGCTCTCACAAACACCAAGAACTCACATGCACACACACAGAGGAGACAACAAAGGAGACATAAACCAACAGCTCTCTGTCTCTCTCAACCACTAAAGCCTAAAGCCAAACAACCTCTCCAAAAGTCATTTTGACTAAAGCAAACCCTGACAACCCCTTGAATGCATTGAATCCATGCAGCCACAAGGAGACATCCTCTCCTATTTATAGCCTTTGGCTAACGGGTCTCCAACCCGTTATGCCCGCTAAATCCCGAATGGAACCCACTCCTACTTGTGCAGCCTCGCGAAATTACCAATTCGCCCCTTCCGGAAAGTTTCCTCGTGTCTTACCGTCCAAGCATCGCAACCACCTCGAGTCCTCGCCGTCTTCGGCACACCTCGACCGTTCTGACCTTGGCACCGCCCGCGCCTAGTCTGGTCATCTCGTGCCTCGCCACGACTCCGTCTCGACGTCCTGCAGCCATCACAGACAAGAAACACATCAAATAGCACTGCTCGACACATGTAAGCATAAATAGCATCAATGAATCATACTCAGGCATAAAATGACCTAAACGACCAATCGGGAAGAATAATATGCAATAAGACCGTCTAACCAACCCGACTGAGCCAAATGCCGTCATGGCACGAAACGAACCAATCAAATTCAATCTTTCCAAAATACTTGTCAATTACTCATCACAAGTATGTTGTCGCATCCACATGGTCTCTCAGTAATTTTAAGCTTAGTATTGTGCAATTTTATGTAACTGAGTGATAAAAAATTTTCAAATGAATGAGAATTTGCAAAACGGATAAAAAACGTGCATCCGTTTGCAGGGGTAAAGCAGGCAAAAAAACACGAATCTATGTGATGCATCGCACGGCCACAAGTGCTAGAAACAAAAAAAAAGTACTCAGTGCTGATTAGCAATTAGCTTAATTATAAGCTGTCATGTTCATGCTTATGCTTTGATGCTCTCTCAGCATTCACAGCATTTACTCCAAGTAATTAGACCTAGCAACACAGTTAGCCATTAACAAACATATATTCTGATGTTAGCTTTCCCGTACCTTCAGTTGCTCAAGACATTTAGCATATTGCCAAGGAAATACATAAGCATGGAGATCAAAACATAGATTATACAATGCTCATTTTCTCCTAGTGAATATTTTTTGTGAATTTTTTTATTATTTATAAATAATGTCGTTTTACTTTGAAGAATCCAAACTTTCACTCAAATTTCTTTTGTATTTGATTGGAACTCATATTTTCTTCTAAAAGGAAAGTTTCAAAATATAATGATGTTGCTCGCAGCTGTTTGGGTTGGGAACCCTGCAGTCGGCACACGCACGTAGGTACGGCCCCGTCTCAAGCGGCTGTGACTTATGTCTTCTGGCAATTGGCTTTTTTTGACTGAAAATGTACGGTAACGATAGTTAATTTTTTAAGTTATTTAATTAAAAAATAAAAAAAATACCGTTACATCTCTATAGACAATGTAAAGGAATAAAGGAAAAAATAAAAAGCCAAAAAAACTGAAATTAAAAACTGAACATATGTAGTTGTAGTTGTGTATGCGTTGAAAAAGTAAGTATATGTTGTAGTTTGTTTTTTGTGAATATATGTATTATAGGGCATTTTATTTTTTGTGAACATATGTAGTTGTAGTTGTGTAGACGTTGAAAAGGTTAGTATGTATGTGAAAGCATTTGTAGGTTATAATAATAGTAGTTGGAGTAAAAACTAGAATCTTACAATTTAGGCTTAGGGAACCACCGAACACAATGCATCAAGTCATAAAAATAAATTGGAAATAAATTTGCACGAGTAGAATAAAATTACAACAAAAGTAATGGACAGTTTAGTAAAATTAAAAAAAATACATTTAATTTCCATATGAATTCGAAAGTAAGTTCCGTAAATAACAAAATAAAAAATTACAAAAATTATTATTTTGATTTATATATGAATTCGTAACTAAAATCCTGAATTAAGTAAAATTTAGGAAAGAAATGAAGAAAAAATTAGTAATTGAATTTTTGCATTAATGGAACAAAAATAATACAAATTAGGAGTGAAAAAAAGAAAATTATAATTTAATTTTCACACGAATTTGAAAGTAAGATCCGTAAATAAGAGAATTGAAAATAAAATTAAAATAAATATGTAATTTGATGTATATAAGAATTTGTAAGTAAAATCCTTGCAAAAATAAATTTTAGAATTACAAATAAACAAAAATTACTAATCGAATTTATAGGTGATACGAAGAGCAATAAAATTAACATGTAAATCTTACAATGCGGTAACGGCTGTATGATGGTACGATTGTTGCATGTTGTGTATTAACAAGGTTCAATATTCAGTTATGTTAGGTACGACATGGGTGACATTCAAGACTTATTCGTGTTCTACAGGAGTGGTCTCATACGCGATGGGCCGTGCGGGGCAGACCTATCAAATTGTGATTGAACCGTGATCCGAGCACCTAGCCTGAACACCGTGAGCCTATCTAAGCTATAGAGGTGCGTCCGTTCTATGTTCGACCGGGACACGGTAAGGAAGAAGTTACGGATCAAGGCAGTGTATGCCCCAATATAGGTATTGCAGGGGAGACCATGTGGCAACTTTTGAAGGTGACCAGTGACGCTTCATGGGCCAAGTGCATGGAGGTCATGTGCAGCTCTACCGCAGCGATATATGCCAGGCCAATGGTGTATGTTCACTTTGTGGAGAGGACAGAATCATCTGCCATGGGTGGTTCTAGTGGTGCTGGTGGAGACGAAGTGCCCGGGTTAGTCTCTGAGTGGTGTGGGAGAAGATGTCTGTGAGCAAGTGAGCAATGGAGATCTCAGGAGGTGTGTGGAGAATTTTTAGGCAAACAAAAGTGTGGAGAGGTGGTGGGCCGCCCGTGTTGATTGTCACGAGTACCTTCGAACCAGGTGGAAGAAGTGCACAGCGAGGAGGAGGATGTGGAAACAGCCAGTTCTGGAGAGGACAAAGATGGCAAAGCTACAATAGGAGGTGTGTTAGGTGGTGTTGTGACCACTGACGTTGCGTACGTGTTGTCCAAACTGGATGAAATTGCAGCGGCATCCCTAGTTCTGGCACAAGCGAAGGAGGCGGAGTAGGGTTCAATGAGGGCACACTTATTTTAGAGCAGTGCTTTCATAACAAGAGTGCTTCCCAGGTGGCTATTACTAGATACGCCATCAATATTAACTAGACGTATCGGGTGCACAGATCTAACCTGGACACCTACATCGTCATGTGTGTCAATGGGTCCTGTCGTGGCAAGGTCCGTGCACAGTGGTTCAGGGGCGCTGCCACGAACTTTAGGATAATGGTGCTGAACGATCACAATTGTGAGCTTGCGACGCCACTACGTAGGCACTGCAACATGATATCATCGTATGTTGCGGAGCTGATAAGCCACCTCGTGGTGGCAGATGTGTCTATTTCTCCGAAACTTCTGTTGGCAGATGTAGTGGATATAGTGGGGTTCGAAGTCAGCTACAAGAAGGTCTAGCGAGCGAAACGGAAGGTGCTAGAGCGTATGTTCAGAACGTACGAGGAGGTGCATGACCTGGTCCCAAGAATGCTGCATCAAATTGCAGAATCAAACCCAAGCATATACATTAATAGGAAGGAGCGGGTTCATCCTAGGTAGAGCCCGAATTGTTTTATTTTTAGCAAAGTGTTCTGGGCCTTCCGTCAAGCGATAGAAGGGTTCAGGTGGTGCCGTCCAGTGCTAACAATGGATAGGATGCTCCTATCTGGTAAGTACAAGGGTACGATCCTTACTGTGGTTGCAGTTGACGCGAATGACCAATTACTCCCCATGGCCTTTGCAATTGTGGAGACTAAGAATACCGATAGCTGGTTGTGGTTCCTGGCTAATGTGAAGCAGGCTGTGGTGCAAGGTCGTCCAGATGTGTGTGTCATCTCGGACCACAATGTAGGCTTGTTGTCCGCGTTGTGCACGATGCATAACGGGATGTAGCCCCCCTTCCAATGGAATGATATAAAGAACCGTTGGTGTATGAGGCATCTCGCAGCGAACTTCCGCACATGGTTCCATAGTAAGGACCTAATGAAGATGTTTAAGAAGCTTTATATGCAGAACCAAAAGCGAAAGTTCGAGGCCTTGTGAAGGCAGCTCGATCAGGAGACTGGCAAGCATGTACTGCATCCTGACCAGGTTGAAGCGGGGGCCGTGGAGGGAGACTCCACGAGAGTTGGGAAGTTCGCGCAATGGGTTTAGTCGAACACACCTGACTTGGAGATGTGGTCTCTGGTACATGACACCGGTGGAGCAAGGTATGGAATCATGATAACTAACATGTCCGAGGTATACAACGGTGTCTTGAAGGGCATCAAATCCCCATTGATCATGGTAGTCGTGGAGGAGAGTTGGAGCCGTTCTGTCGGGTTCTTTATCAATAGAGCCATGATGGCGAAGAAGCATCTGAACAAAGGAAAACAATTCTCTGAGGTAATGCAAGTGTACATGAACAAGAAGATTGACAAGGCTCGTTCCCACATTGCTCATACCATGGATGGCATAAGGAAGAAGTTCGAGATCTGCCTTAGGCAGAAGTACGTGATGGGTCATAGTAGAGGGGATCGCAAGCAGGTCTGTACGATTGCTAAGAAAGCATCTTGCACTTGCAACAAGCCACAGCTTCTACACAGGCCATGCTGCCATGTGTACGTGGCATGTGCAGTATGGCACCAGGCATCGACACATTACATCTCAAAGTACTACGACATGCAGCACTTGTATGAAACCTGGAGTACGGAGTTCCATTTGTACGGGGTGGACATGCACTACAGGAACCTATGACTAGGGCAGGTGAAATGGGTGCCAAATGATGCACTGAAGCACGTCAGCCCTGTAAGACGACATGGCTATCACATCCGCAATGACATGGATGACAGCCAGTGTGGGGATCAGGTTCGGCACCTGAAGTGTAGACTCTGCAAGATGATCGGGCACTCCTTCAGCCAGTGCCCAAATAGGCCAGTATCAAGCAATGCTCTGTAGTAGTCAGCGCATAGTTCTGCTATGCTGATTGTTGGGTCCATGTTTTTGTGCATTGTGATGCACCCAAGTCATATGTTATTGAGGTTATTTCAATTTGTGAGGGTCTTTGTTGTCAACATTTTCTTTATGTCTTGCTACGGTTGGTACGTTTCACTATCGTTATGTTTGTTGCACATTATGTTGTCATTCTGGACTAACTTATTTTTCTTCATCGGCAGGAGATGGCATATGAGATGCTAGACTAGGGGTGCAAATGGAGTGGATAATTTCCGTCCGTCCGACCGAAAGTATATGGAATGGATATGGAAGGTGTAGATGGGTATCCGACATTATCCGTGTCCGACTCCAACTCTGAGGAAAAAATATGGAATATGATATGGGATAAGTGATATCGGTCCATTTATATCCATATGTCAAATGTTATGAGGAAGTCTGTTATGACTTCACCTAGAAACAAAATAACATATATGCAGATTGTCACATCTAAACAAGCGGGAGTACTAAGTGTTTTTCCTTCAACATCTCAATAATTAGTCTCTCCATGTTCACTCTGATTGTACCACACTGTCCAATGTCTTGTGCAAAGAAGCAGATAATTTCTGTCCGACCGACCGTCCGAAAGATTATGGAATAGATACGGAATTGAGAAATAGATATCCCACATTATCCATGTCTGACTCCAACTCTGAGGAAAAATATGGAATATGATACAGGATAAGCGATATCTGTCCGTATCTGCTCCGATTGCACCCCTATGCTAGACCCCCGTTGGGATGAGCAGCACTGATGCCTGGCGGGGTTGTCGGGTGCTAGCCCTCCGAGCTGCATCCTTAGGTGCCCCCGAGAGCGCTGGCCTCTAGACCAGCGGTACATTCCACTACTGTGGGACACCATGCTGTTGCCCATTGCTTGCATGTTGGATCTACCACATGCGTTCCAGTTCAATGTGGCATTGTTGGTCGCACTCATTGATCGTTGGAAACCAGAGACTCACACCTTTCACTTCCGGTGGGGCAAGATGGCGGTTACTCTTCAGGACGTGTCCATGCTTATAGTTCTATCGCTGCGTGGTGCTACAATAGTGCCACCCCCAAGCCAGCAGACTGGAAGGTCCGTCTTGGTCACTGGTTCGGTCACCTGATCCCAGAGAACTTTTCTGGTGTGCCACATTCATCGCACCTCATGAGGCAGTGCGGACGCACTTCATCGTGTACCTGTTGTTTCTATTCAGGTGGGTCCTGTTTTCTACCACTACTAGAGACTCCGTTCACCCTAGCTATATACACCTTGTGGAGTCCTTGGTGGATGCCTAGCCTGATGAGGTGCCGAAATAAAGCTAGGGATCTATAGTTCTTAGCACCACGTACCGAGGCTTGTGTGATGCCTCACAGCGTATTGTAGCCAGTGAGCTGGTCCTTGTGGTGTGCTACATTCTCCTTTAGTTGTGGTCATGGGAGCACTTCCCGGTTGGCAGGATGTATTTTCACAGTGACATGCACCCTTTCGAGTTCAACACAAAGTTCTACAACCAAGGTGATGGCAATGACCCTGTTCATAGGCCCACAATGGGTATGCATTGGACACATGCTGAGCTACGCTAGGCCAAGGAGAGACCGAGGCGTGTATACCCAGAGTTCCACAACCAGTTCGAGACTCTTCACGAGGACGAGATAGTCTGGTGGCCATGGACTCCACAGTTCATTATGCACATGGCCCCCTACAGATTGTCATCTCAGTGCAACCAAGACCACAGTACTAGCTGACAACCTGCCACCTGGTCTTCTCACACTTCGTCAATCCGTACAACCCACAGCGAGTCATGAGGCAGTTCAACCTATACCAACAGTGCCACCCCGACTAGGACGGCTTCTTGCAGTGAAGACCCACGATTACATCATTACACAATAAAATTAGTTAATGTATTAATGTAAACTACTACTGATTATGTAATGTGTCAATTAACTTGTAGGCAAACGAGGAGAGGGCGATGGAACGATGACTGGAGGGGCACACAGCAGCCGTGGATGCACATGTGGCGTGACTAGGGAAACATGGAGGTTGTGGATGAGCCACGGCCGTACGACCTCGACACGTACACTACGTACCTTGCATGGTACGTTCCACGCACCCGCAGCAGGCTTACTTGGCTAGCACCACAGCGTCCAATAAAGGTCACACACGATGCCACTGTACGGGCAGGTCCAGACCATCATCGAGTAGCATGGCACAATGAGACAGTACGAGATTACGTTGAGTTTACCCTATTCAATGGCATAATTTAACTCATTCTTTGTTTTTCTACAGTACGACCGCCTGCATCGTATCCACGACGAGGCTGCTCAGGCTCTCCAAGGGGCACTACCCCCATGACAACTCTCTCATGTGGAACAATGCCAGGCCTAGTGCCCATTTCATCCTCTCACACCTAGAATCGGCAACCACCTGGGTCTTCCTGCAATTCCATGAGAAGAAGATTTTGTACCATACCTGCACGATTTGAACCAACCCCAAAACAAGGTGACTCACCGAGTGAAAAGGGCACTTGCAGTAGTGCCGCCCAGGATTCACGGTCGTCTATGAGGTCTTATGTCTCACAAGTGTGTTGCATTTTGGGCAAATCACTGCGGATGTTGATGAAGAGGCGTTGAATTGACTCATATCGACGTCTAGGGGAGTGAGCATCAAAGCAAGGTACATAGATTGGGAATAAATAATTCATGGGGTGAGGGAGAACAATGCAGGGGAGTAGGAGAGGAATGGCTCCCTCTTATAGGCTTAGTGCGGGAACAAAATTGTATTTTTTTCCATTCGGGGTAGCTTTACGCAGTTCCAATAACAAGAACAGGGTGCAGCTTTGCGCAGTAACAAGACCGAAGGGGCAACTTTACGCAGTGACAAATCCAGACGGGGGCATCTTTGGGTAGCAACAAGACCAAAGGGGCAGCTTTACGTACTAACAACACTAGACAGGGGTAGCTTTGTGCAGTGAGAAGACCAGACAGGGGCAACTTTGTGCAATGAAAACACTCTGCGTCACCAGGTACTTTTTAGAAACACAAGATGCAGTTGCTTTGCGCAATGACAAGAAAAAAAGGGGTAGATTTGCACAGTGACAAGTCCAGACAAGGGCATCTTTGCACAGCGATAAGATCCAAGGGGTGGTTTTACGCAGTGATAAGGCCAGACGGGGGAAGCTTTGCACAGCGACAAAACCAAAGAGCCAGCTTTATGCAGTGACAATACCAGATAGGGACAGCTTTGTGCAGTGAGAAGACCAGAGGGGGGCACCTTTACGCAATGAAAACACTCTGCCTCACTAGGTACTTTTCAGAAAAACAAGATGTGGCACCTTTGCGTGGTGACAAGACCAAAGGGGGCAGCTTTGTACCGTGACAAGTCCAGACAGGGGCATCTTTGCACAATGACAAGACCAAAGGGCAATTTTACGAAGAGATAAGACCAGACGGGGGAAGCTTTGCGCAGTGAGAAGACGTGCGCAATGAAAACACTTTGCATCGCTAGATACTTTTCAAAAAGACTACGCAACACTCTGCCTTATAGGCTACTCACATGAAATAAATCACATGATGCCAACCCTTTGGCTTATAAAATGAGGTGGAATAGATTTGGGAGAGAACACTACAAAACCCAACACTACACCATACCTTCCTTCACCACGTCGGGATGGACAAGAGGCAGAAGAAGCTATGGGAGGAGACCTACGACCTAGCAAGGTCTACTGCATCCCACAACGAACAAGCAAGGGCTACTGCGGCCCAGGCCGAACAAGCGAAGCGTGCCAGGAGGTCACACCCCCGTAATGACGCCTCTGTAGGAGCATGTTCCTACTGAATGTTCCAACCAAATGTTTGCCACAATACCTACTCGAGGACGAGACATCGCCCCTCTGTTGGTGCAGAGACCCATGTAAATTCTTCAAGTCTAAGCAGCGGCTTAGCCTAGGCATGCGTTATTGGGGTTGTGCGAACTACTGCTGTGACTATCCTAACAGCCGTGTGGACACCATCAGCTATCGGTAGTCGGTAAGGATCACTTACAGTGTGTTTCTCTTACTATTTCTCTTTCAAAGTACACAATAGCAACCTCTCTTGTCTACCCGTAGTCCTTGGAACTGCTATGTGGCTACTACAAGTAGATCGACCTTGAGATCCACCCACATGACCAGTTGACTCTCGACTATGAGAAGTGGAATGTCAAAAGGGCATGGAAGATCTGAGAGGAGAAGTGCCCCAACGACGAGCAAACCGAGCGTATACATCATGAGATGAAAGCTCATCTTGAGGCGTGCATGCACAGGGAGCGCAAGGCTCGCAACAGGGAGCACGAGAAAAAGGAAAATGGTGGCCAAGGCTAAAGAGACACTCGAGGATTTCAATGCCGAGCTCGCAAGGAAGGGAAAATGGTCCCAATTCACGGAGTAGGTCGGGCCGTTCCACACTAGTTCCCTAAATGTTAAATTTATTTTCATGCCAAAAAGACGCATATGTATCCTAGGAGTATTTCGGTTTGTTGCATCGTGCATTAAGCTGTTTCTTATACACATATCCAAATCCTATGCGTCGTGTTATTCCCATGTTTATTATGAAGTCTATTTTAATTAACAACCAAATCTCGTTGTATTTTCGCATTCAATTCTTCGCGTGCTCAATATAACTTTCCTTCATACTACCAATCGTTCCTATCCTAGTCGTCCTCCAAAAAAATTTCATGAAATTTCTTGTACTATAACAACATACGATGATCGCAAAATGTTATTGCGAATCGAACAAATTTTTTATTATTCACGGTGTACGAAAATCACAAATGGATCAATCATTACATCACACTATAACTTACCTCCGTACGTACGAGTCACTGAGGTCTCAATCATCCCTACAAAATTCTTCCAAAAATTTCTTGCACTACAATAACATATGGCGATCACAATATGTTATTGCCAGTCTAACATAATTTACACCGTTGAGAATCTACGAAAATCGCAAATAGACCAGCGTACCTACATTGCCAGCTTTTTTATTTCGAAAAAATAACAATCTAAATAAAGATTTTTTATAAGTATTATCTACACTGCGTAAGGAGTTTTCAAAATATTTTGCACCTCGTTTTCTATATTACAAAATTCGTGTAGACTCTACACATAAATAAATTACGGCGAAAATTCTTGATGTTTATAATTACAAAAAGTTACAGAAGCAAGTAAACAAGACTCCACATAAAAAGCATAATTTTTAAACCTCATTTCCTATATCTAAAAATTATTACATTTTGAATATGTTTCCATGAATAAATGAAATTTTGCATTTATCATGAGAGATTATTACACCAACAAACGTAGGAAGCAAACCGAATAATAGTTGTGCACTATAGCATCATGCGCTATCCGACCGCACAACCACTGTAGCACTACAAATCGTGCGGTCCCCGATCGCTCAACTCCAAGTGATGTGGTCCTTGACCGCACGATTTGAGTCGTGCACTCCAAGACCACACCACTGTACACCTGTTGCGCCCACGTAGTCCTACGCTCGAGAAGAGGGCTAAAAATAAAATTACGATGATTTAAAAACTAAATTTGATATTCACGTAATAAGTAGTGTCAAATTTAACCAAAACTCTCCTTTATGTACATGGCTGCATGGCCATCTCGACAAGACGACCCAAGTACTGCGCATTGACTACTAGGCTAGATTTGGTTAAATTTGTTCAGTACAAGACGACCCAAGTACTGCGCATTAACCAAAACTAAATTTGTTCAGTAGCACTGAAAGGTCACTGCTTTCGGAAAATACCACCGAAAAAACCGGGCTCCGGAAATTACCACTAAAAGATTCAATTTTCTTCGGGATTTACCATTCTGGACAAAAATACCCTTACCCCCTCTTCCCCTCCCTCTTCCTCTTCTCCCTGCCCCTCTCCCTCTTCTCCGTCCGCCTCCCTCTTCCCCCACCTCTTCGCCGCCGGCCTCCCCACCTCCTCCCTCACGCCGCTCGCCTCCTCCCTCTCCGCGCCTGCCATGCGCCCTCCCTCACATCCCCCTCCGCTCCTCCTCCTCCGCCCCCATCTCCCTGTTGGGGCAAAACAAAGGGGACAGGCGGCACGACTGGGCTGCGGCGGCGCCGGCAAGGGGTGGCCGGGGAGGATGGGCAGGCCGGCAAAATGGAACCGTGAGGGGGCAGGGATGCTAGTGGGGAGGTGGCGCGGCCCAGAACGGCGGCGAGGTAGGCGGGCGGCAGTCTGATGTAGCCGGCGGCGAGGTACGCTCGGGGCGGCGGCTCCGGAGAGGGAGAAGGAGGGATTTTGGGTGGGCACGAGCTAGAGACGGTTAGGTGGGTGCTTACCACGCTGTCTATTGAGCCAGAGGAGGCCCGAGGTCGGTCGGCGACGGAGGCCATGGGCGGTGCAGGGGAGCTTCACGATGCCGACGAGCTAGGGTGGAGGAGGAGCTCTGGTGTCAGTCGGAGGAGGTCCGAGGCGGTGAGAACATTCTCCCCAGGCGAGGAATTGAAGGGAGACTCGCCGAGGAGGGAGCAGTGACGGCGGAGGCGCGTTCGGCCAGCGGTGAGGAAGATGGGCTGTGCGGCGAGTCGGAGGCACCGGGGTTCGATTAAGTGAGGGAGGGGGTAGAGGAGAGGCACAGACACACCGTGACGCAGGTGGTTTGCGGAGGAGATGGCCGGAGCGACCTGGGCGGCATGAGGCGGCGGTGGCTGCGTACGGGTGGAAGAGAATTGACGCGCGGGGAAGAAATGGAGGGGCGCCAGATGTGAGGGAGGGCGCATGGTAGGCGCGGAGAGGGAGGAAGTGAGCGGCGTGAGGAGGGAGGAGGCGGGGAGGCCGGCGGCGAAGAGGTGGGGGAAGAGGGAGGCGGACGGAGAAGAGGGAGAGGGGCAGGGAGAAGAGGAAGAGGGAGGGGGAAGAGGGGGTAAGGGTATTTTTGTCCAGAATGGTATATCCCGAAGAAAATTGAATCTTTTAGTGGTAATTTCCGGAGCCTATTTTTTCGGTGGTATTTTTCGAAAGCAGTGACCTTTCAGTGCTACTGAACAAATTTTCCCTTCATTAAAATTGCGCCGTCATGGGCCATGCTCCCCGTGCTTGTCACGTGGATCTATTTTGACGCCTGCCTGCTCAATCGTTTTTATTCATTTATTCTGTTAGGAAACCTGGGCCTGGGCCAGCAGCCTAGGCCCATGGTGGGCACCTCATTGTAGAGTATAAATAGGGAGTCGTACTGGCAGATTTTGTACTGATACAATTGAAAGCAATAAAGAAAGACCATGAGTTCTCTCTACCTCTCTCTGTGTGTTCAATATATTATTCTGTCTTCTGTGATTGATTTGATTTGTTCTAAGCAGAGGAATAGATTAGACTGGTCGCCAGCGATGGTTCTTCAACACGTTATCAGCACGAGATCACTCCGGTGAATCGAAGGTAATCATCGAAGCTCTAATAGATTGAATTATCTAGATCGTTATAAATTTGAAGTTTTCGCATTCTAGATTGAATTTCTACGGTGCAAATCCGCCCTAATCTACCGCGAGTAGACTTGAAGTCACTGACACAATGTCAATCAGTATATTGCATCACAGGGTAGATGTTGATTGCACTGTAGATTAGAAAAGGAAAAGAAAAAACGAAAATTTTTGCACGGTTCGGTTCTGCACGGCCACTACGAGGCGTCGCCGCCGATCGAGGTGCCCAAAGCACCGCTCTGCTTCGGCCGGTGCTCACCCCACACGAGCCATTGTCGTTGCCATGCCGCCCCCGTACGGGCTGCCGCCCTCGCACGGGCCACTGCCGGCCGCTTGTTTGTCGCCTGAGCGTGCCCCGCATGGCCCATCGGCGACGCGGCTGTGTGTCGCCTCCACTCGGCCTCCCAGCCGATCGCCCCGAAGCTGATGTTGCCACCCCGAACGGCCGCCTCCTCGGCCCCGATCCCGCAGCCAAGCGCTGCCTCACCCATACCCACGTCGGCCGCCGCTTGGACTGGCTTCCTCTTCGTGTCGGCTCGAAGACGACCAAAGCCGACCACCGCCGCACGGCCTGGCCACTCCTCGCCGCACTGTCGCGTCCGAAGCGCCGGCCTCGCCAATCCGGTCTTGGCCACCGCCTGAAGCGCCGCCATGAGTGTGAACAGGGGTAGGGTTTCCCCTACCCCTTGCCCCTTTTGCGCCGGTGGCTAGCGGGCCGAATGGGCTAGGACAGGCCTAGATGGGCCGAGGAGGAAGGAAAGAGGTCCCAAGGGGGGTGATTTTGCAAAAAGCCCTCCTATTTTCCATAAATTACTGAGTGGCCCTCAAAATTTTCATATAAGTCCCGAATTTTGCAGAGAGGCCTCGGTAATTCCAAAAATTATGAATATGCCCTCAAATTTACGAGTGGGTCCAGAATTTTGCTGAAAACCCTCGAAAAATCAGAAAATTGCGCGAATTTTTCTGTGAACTGAAAATTTGCGTACAAACCCGCTGGAATTGCAGAATTCACAGAAAATTCAAATTCTAGCATAAAGGGCCTCGGGAATCCGAATTTCGAATTAATTTTAGCATTTGAAGCATATCTATTTATGTCATTATTATTTTCTGCATTTTCTGTATTTATTTACTGTTTTTGGTTAATTGTAATTGTTTAAATTGCTTTTAATCACTGAAATTAGCAGTAAAAATTATAGAAAATGCATAGAAAATACTGGAACATTACGAGAATCTTTTGTACCATTTTATTTACCCGCAGTAAATTATTCTATGCATGTTTACCAGCAGTAAACTTATATACATATGTAGATGACTAGCATCACGAACCAGGAGTTCGTGGAGCTGGCCCAACATGGCTAAAACTATCTGACGTGGGCATCCGATGTCGAGATAATGCTTGGAGCCAAGAAGGTCCGCGCAGCTATCAGGATTGGCGGACTGCATGACGCCCAACCCACGCCTGAAGAGAATGATTAGGCACTTTATTTTCTTAGGCACCACCTCTGAAGAGAATGACGTAATTCTGCGGCCTGGCCGTGAAGCCAACGCCGGGAGCCGTAAGGTGCGAAAGCCCTTGATGAAGAAAAGGGGAAGCAAAGGTAAGGCCGTAGCCCAAAAAGGCAAATCAGATGCTACACGTGAGAATAAGGCTAGCAAGCCAAAACGAGATGGCAAAGGGCAGTACGATGCCCACTTTGCATCGGTTGAGGGGGAGAGTTCTGAGCAGCTACCCGCACTGATGGAGGTTGAGACCACCCCAGCAGCAACACCCCCTTTCGACCTAGAAGTAGCCAACACTATGATTTCTCTTGAAGAGAATGTCAACCTCGAGAAAATAGCAGAAGAAGTCTGATGCACAGAATGCATTTAGACTTTAATTGTCATTTATTTTGTGTTAAAGGGACAAGTTAGAACTTGCGTGGATGGTACTTTAGGATTTGTTTTCTCGTGATGGTTGGATGATTTTGAATAATTCATTCATTTATTAAGTTTATGACGGCATAATATGTTCTGATATTGGAGTATTTTATTTATATGTTGAATGCCTTCTAATATATATTAATAAAATATCTTATATTAGAACACGTGTGGCGCCCTATGAAGGAAGTGTACTTAGCTAGCAGCGGTACAACGCATACCATCTTAAGAGAGACTAAGTATTTTCAGTTGATTTGTAAGAGCACTAACAGCCTTACGACAATCGTCGGAAGCGATGCGTGTATAATTGGTTCAGGAAGAGCCACAATTATACTTCCAATAGGTACAACTTTGGTCATTGAAGAAGCCTTATTGCATCCAGAATCGACTAGAAGTCTCCTAAGTTTTAAGGATATTCGCGCTAATGGTTTCCACATTGAGACTGAAGAAGAGTACGGTAAGCAATACCTGCTCATCACGAAGCGCGAAGAGAATGGAAAAAGGGTATTAGAAAAACTTCCTTCACTAGAAACTGAGCTATATTACACCAACATCAAGGCACCTGCATACACTGTCCTGAAGACAATATTAAGAAGCTCTGAACTCTTCTGTCTCTAGCATGACAGATTAGGCCACCCAGGTCTTAGGATGATGAGAAATATAATCAACAATTCCCAAGGGCAAAATATTAATGTAAAGAATTTCCCGAATCACGAAGATTTTGCGTGCCCTGCATGTGCCACCGGGAAATTAATTACTAAACCCTCTACTCTGAAAGTGAAGGATAAAGTCCCTGTATTCCTGGAGCGCATCTAGGGAGACATTTGTGGTCATATTCAGCCCATCTCAGGCCATTTAAATATTTCATGGTGCTCATTGATACTTCCTTGAAATGGTCATACGTGGGACTGTTTACCACAAGAAACCATGCTTTCGCAAAGCTAATCTCGCAGATCATTCGCATCAGAAATGTGTTCCCTGATCATCACATCAAGTCCACCAGAATGGACAACATCTGAGAATTTACTTCAAAAGCATTTGATGATTATCGCATGGCGATGGGGATTGCAGTTGAGCATTCGGTACCTCATGTCCATACCCAGAATGGTCTAGTAGAGGCTTTAATCAAGAAAATTAAATTTATTGCCCAACCCCTTTTGCAGAATTGTAATTTGCCAGCTACATGTTGGGGACACGCAGTCCTACATGCAGCGAATCTCATCAACTTTAGATCATCGGCCTACAACATCCATTCACCTATGTAACTAGCGCAAGGGTCACCACCGAAAATTTTTCATCTCAGGAGTTTGGATGCAAGGTTTATGTACCTATACCCCCTCCGCAGCGTACTGCAACGGGCCCTCTCCGTAAGACTGGGATATACGTTGGTTATGAGACTGCATCCATAATCAGGTATTTGGAACCCATGTCGGGAGATTTGCATACTGCCCGCTTCGTTGATTGCATTTTTGATAAGGATAATTTCCCAACATTAGGAGGGGGAGGAAATCAATCCCTTGATGAAAAATGTCGGAAAATTACGTGGCAAGCCACGGGAATTCATGCACATGGCCCGTGCACTAGTGAAGCGAATAGAGAAGTGCAGAAGACAAGAGAAGTCCAGAAGACAATGAATTTGCAAGCATTAGTAAATCAACTGCCTAATCACTTTAGTGATTTGAAGAGCGTGACTAAGTTACATGTGCCTGCACGCACTACACCGGAAAGGGTTGAAATACCAAAGAAAGCAGAAGGTATCCCTAATCTCGTCGAGAGGCCTCAGAAAAAAGGGATGAGAACTTTGGCTCCACGAATCCCAAGTAACTGGGGACGCCCGGCGAAAAAGGATGAGAAGGACTTATTATAGCCGATCACTGAAGTCCCCCAGAATGAGAAGGGGAGCCAGTTGAGACCTGGCACAAGTATGACACCATCAGAAAAGGGTATACCGAATCTGAATATCCCCATGGAAGAAGAAACCGGCATGGATGTGTGCGCACACATCGGAGCCAAAAAACTAAAGGGACTTGCCACCGCAATTGGAAGAAACAATGTGCAAGGAGAAGCTCCAGAAGAAGCAATCGCTCCAGAAATAGAAACTCATGAAGAAATAACTATAAATTATGTGCACACAGGAGAGTCCATGAACAGGACAACAACCAATATCGATATCTACTTCGCAAAGAAAATTGCCACAATCATCAATCTTGATGCCGAGCCTGCATCGCTTGCTGAATGTAAGAAAAGATCATATTGGGAAGATTGGAAGAAGGCAATAGAAACTGAATTGCAATCTCTGAACAAAAGAGAGGTGTTTGGGCCCGTATGCCGCACACCTCCCCATGTGCACCCTGTAGGGCATAAGTGGGTATTTGTTCGAAAGAGAAATGAAAAGAACAAAGTAGTGAGATACAAAGCAAGGCTGGTAGCAAAGGTTTCACTCAACGTCCTAGAATTGATTATGAAGAAACGTACTCCCCAGTCATGAGTGAAATTACCTTTAGATATTTGATCTCAATGGTGGTGAACTTGAATTTAGAAATAAAATTGATGGATGTGGTGACTGCTACCTTTATGGTAACTTGGATTCGGAGATTTATATGAAAGTCCTTGAAGAAATCTCTCTCCCGAACCAAGACATAGCAAATAGAAATATGTACAGTGTGAAACTCAGAAAGTCACTGAATCGCTTAAGCGACTTTCTCTGCAAGAAAGGCTATACGAACAATGAAGACTGTCCTTGTGTATTTATACGGCGATCCCAGAATGGATTCTGTATAATCTCAGTGTATGTAGATGATTTGAATATCATCGGGGTAGTGGAAGACATAAAAGAAGCAAGCTCCTACTTGGAGTTAGAATTTGAAATGAAAGAGTTGGGCAAGACCAAATTCTGCTTAGGCCTGCAGCTTGAGCATGTCCCTGAAGGAATCTTGGTACATCAGTCAACCTACACCCAGAAGGTGTTAGAAAGGTTTGGCTTTGAGAAGGCATACCCATCGAAAGTACCGATGATCGGGAGGTCTTTACAGCAAGAAAAGGATCCTTTCCGACCTAGGGAAGAGGGGGAGGAAGTCTTGGGACCGGAATTTCCATACTTGAGTGCAGTGGGAGCACTCATGTACTTAACAAACTGCACTAGACCGGACATTGCATTTGTCGTGAACTTATTAGCAAGGTACAGTGCTGAACCTACCAAAAGGCATTGGTAGGGCATAAAGGACATCTTCCGATACATCCAAAAAAGCAAGGACCTTGGATTGTTCTACAGAAAGAATCAAGACTTCAACTTTATTAGCTATGCAGATGCCGGGTACCTATCCGACCGGCATTCCGCAAAGTCACAAACAGGCTATGTTTTCCTGTGTAGTGGAACTGCAATTTCCTGGAAATCATTCAAGCAAAGTCTTGTAGCGACTTCGACGAACCACTCAGAAATTATAGCACTATATGAAGCCGTACGAGAATGCGCTTGGTTTCGCCGAATGATTCACCACATCCAACAGTCATGTGGAATGAACATTGTGCAAACCCCCAACAATTATCTATGAAGATAATGCCGCTTGCGTTGCCAAGTGCAGACGAGCAATGTGAAGTGTCATCTCACAAAGCATATCAACACCAAATTCTTCTATGCTCATGAATTACAAAAGATGGACGAGATTAAGGTACTGCACACTAAGTCTTGTGAAAATCTAGCAGATCTATTCACTAAGTCACTCCCCGCATCTAGCTTTGAAAGGTGCGTGCGAGGGATTGGAATGATGAGACTTAGATAAGTGCAGAATTCAGGGGAGAATTCTCTCAAGCCCGTTAGTAAATATTGATCATGAAGATTAAGTACCCAAAAGAATAAAGTCCTGAAGATTGAATGAAGTTGGGTGAATTGTACTCTTTTTGCCTTGACGAGTTTTCCTGAAGTTTCTCGACCAAGGTTTTTAGTGAAGCAATTCGTGCATCGCAGTATAACATGTATCATGTACTCTTTCTCCAAATTTTTCCCACTAGGTTTTCATGGAGTTTTAACGAGCTATGAACGTGTCGGATGAGTGCCCAAGGGGGAGTGTTAGGAAACCTGGGCCTGGGCCAGCAGCCTAGGCCCATGGTGGGCACCTCATTGTAGACTATAAATAGGGAGCCGTACCGGCAGATTTTGTACTGATACAATTGAAAGCAATAAAGAAAGACCATGAGTTCTCTCTACCTCTCTCTGTGTTTCAATCTACTACCTCTCTCTGTGTTTCAATCTATTATTCTGTCTTCTGTGATTGATTTAATTTGTTCTAAGCAGAGGAATCGATTGGACTGGTCACCAGCGTTGGTTCCACATTCCACAGCTATGTCGATGCCAGTTGGCTTGGATTTTTTTTGCACGTACGGATTGTGCGCAACAAAGGTCTACTATTATTTTTTACTTCAGACGCCAATAAGGGTGGAGATTAATCAAATATATAGCCTCCTTATAGTTATATATGAAATATAACAATAAATTTAATAATATGCACTAGATTCATATAACAAAAGCAAACTCTATTTTAAAAAATAAACAATATTTGTGCGATTGTGCGTAAAAGTGGGCTAGTTATGTTTGTAAAGCAAAATAACCGTGTTAGGCAAACTGTTTGATAGTTCAAACGATGTGACACCTAGGTTAAATGCTAGAGCCTGATTATTACTACATGTATTTAGTGAGTTATTTGTACATCTTGCATTATTTGATCACATGACTTCTCGGATAGGTTATTAATTTTCCCATATAAGCGATGACCAGCCAGACGAGCGCTATGATTGTGCTATAGTTTTTTTAACTACGATTTATTAGTTTAATAAATAATAATTGCTGAGATAAGACAAAAGCTAAAACCCATCGAAAAGCCAAACAGAACAAGGCCTATGGCTTATAGCTTATAGCTACGACTTGTCTAATTACGAGACCACTCGTTTTGGTTTAAACTTATGGCTTCTGACTTCTAGTTCACTATTTCTTGATTTCGTCTTTTTCTGGTTTTTTTGGCTTTTTTGGGCTATTTTGCTTTTTCTTTTTTTCTCCCTATTCATTTGCATTGTCTGTGATGGGCTAATCTGCTTTTTCTATTTTTAAATTTAATTATGTTAAATAAACTACCATTAATTATAGTATAATTTTCATCAGTTACAGTGTAATTTCAGTTATAAATAGCTTATTTCAACTAAATCTAGCTGAGCAAGCTAAAACTCGACGAAAGGGCAAAAAGTACCGGACCAATGGCTTCTGGCTCAAGATGCGGTCTCGTTCTATATTCATTCATGAAATAATGGCAGACCTATCGTTTACTTTGTAAAAAAGACTATTAAATAGGAGTGCGTGTTATTCTTCTCGCTATTAAATTTGTCTCTTTCTTTACCTCATTTGATGTATCGATGCTATCCAACCACATTTTGGTCAGGTTGAATTGTCACGGAATATCTTATACCGAACTCAATGTTCTTGAATAGATCTGCTTTGATCTCAAAAAAAAAAAAAAACGGAGAGAGAATAGACATGGTTTTCAGAATTTGATTGCGAGTACCAATAATAAACCAAAGTTGTCCTGCAGCCTCGTCAAACAAAAAATAGTCTAGCTCAAAACCATGTATGGTTGCAGAATTTTTTTTAAATAATCTTTTTTTATTCTGACTACAGTAATACACTAATATACCTCCATTTTTTACACTAATAATCCTCTATTGCTCCACTGTTAAGCGATTTGGTCTAGTTGCCCAACAGTTGTGCGCTAAGTGTTCAATTCGCCCACCGGTTAAACGTCTAGTGCTAGTCGGCCGACTAGTCCTAGTCGTTCAATCGTGGAGCGACACCTCGACAAGTCGCGCACCAGTGAGGGAATTTAAAATAATAATAATATTATTTTATTAATTTGATGGAAATAATTATGGGGAATAAATGACAATTTTTATAGGTAATATATTTAGAATATATTGTTTGTAGGTCGTTATTTTTTTTTTTGAAAATGAAAGGGCAGATAATATAGATTGGTCCGTTTGTGATTTTCGTAGATTCTCAATGGTACGGAATCTGTTAGATTCACAATAACATTTTACAAGGCCATACTGCAAGAAGTTGTAAGGGGCCTATCAACGAGTAGGAACACCTGTGTGAAGTGCAGCACCACTTCTTGTTGTTTGTGTAGTAGTACTAAGATTAGAAATGCTATTATATTGTAACTTGTACTTCAATCAGTACTTTACTTGTTGTGCGTACTGTGGAACTAACTGCATCGTAATTGTAAACTTTAACTTCATTTGCAGTATCAATCTATTGTCGTTACCTATCTCTGCAAAATAGGATGTTACCACACTCTGCAAAGTAGGACGTGACCTCACTCTACAAAGCAGGACATGACCATTCTCTACACGGCAGGACAATGACTTCTCTTTGCAAAGTAGAATGTGACCACTCTCTATAAAGCAGAATGAGACCTCACTCTGCAAAGCACGAAGAGACCACTCAACTGCCGCAAGCTTTGTCCTCGAAGGATGTGGCACACGGACACGAAAGTACGTAACACATCCGTACCTCATTGCAATGAAACCGCTACAGCTATGTCCTCTCCTGCTATAAATACAGTGCTACTCGGCCAAGAACTTCTCACCAATAACACTACTAGATAACATGGACAAGGAGAACGAATGGAAGCACATTCGTGAGCTCTTGAAGGACTAGGAGGCTCCCTAGCATACTACCACTCGCCACAGGGCATTTAGTCAGCGGCCTTATATACACCATTCACCTCCTCAGCCACCTCTGGAGCTCGTTGATCTAAGGAGGCAACCTCGCAGTATGCCCAACAATTCCAGGTCGAGCTGTGCCCACGTCTCTCTTCCCACCACAGTCTCTGCCATGTCTATGTGACTTTAGCTAGTGGATCGATAACAAGATCCACCCTTACGACATATGGCTTGCCAATAGTACAGTTGATGGCGGAGGACGGCGAGGGGTGCATTCGAAAGAGGGGCGAGGGGAATCCGATTTACCTAGGTGTGAGGCACCGGTGTGGACAGAAGTGGCCAGTGGTGAGAGTTGGCGGAGGTCGATGCTCGGTGTGTGACAGGAACAATGCTCCAGTGGCGAGGAAGCATGGTAGAGGGGTGTACGAGGGTCGTGAGGACATGGGGATGGTGATGGCGTCAACGGTGAGGCTCGGGCGGCTCTGTTGCATCGGCAAAGGCTCGTTGGAGTTGCACTAAAGCTCGGGAGCAGAGGCGCATGACGTTGGGGATCCTCGGGGCTTGGGAGAGAGAACTGGGGATGGGGAGAGGTGGTGTGAGGAGTAGCGGTTCAAGGGGCACATTTTATAGGGCTGAGGGGGAGGCACATGCGAGGATTGCTCAGCGGAGTTTGTGGCGGCGCAGATTCAAGAAGAGAAGAAAGGAAGCAGCGCACGCACAGAGGAAAAGGGGATGAGGGAATAGCATCATTGAAGATTGGGCAGAGGTTTTTCCTTTTAGGGAGGCGGCCAAGAATAGAAAGGAAGGGAGACTTGGAAGTGGACTCGGTGGCACTCGAAAGGAAGAAGGAAACGGAGGAAGAAGAAAGAAAAGGGGAAGGGAGGCACTGACAGGTGGGCCTGGAGTGGTAGTGGGAGAGGGCGGGGCCACATGGCGGTGAGAGAAGGCCGGCGCGTGGGAGGGAAAGGCGGGGCCAGCACATGGGCTACGTGTGCCAAGACCACACATCACGCGGAGAGGAGGTTGGACTGGGGTGGAGAAAAATGAGAAATAGGGTCGGGTTGTTGAGTGGGTTTCGGCCCAGAAACTTTTTGAGAATTTTAAATGTGTTTCCAATTTAGATAAAGGCTGATAAAAACAAATAAGGTTTAGAAAATAGCAACTAAATGCTAAAAATTTTACAAAAATTCTCATAAATACTATAAAGTGCGAGGAACTCAAGAAAACTAAAATAATTTTCATTGGGCTGCAATTAAATACAGGAAACCTCTTTTCTAGCTCTAGGCTTAAATAAAAGGAAAAAATGGAAAAAAGAAATTCTAGAAAAACACAAATCAGTAACTAAATTTTTGGGGATGTTATAACTGGGCCCAGGTCACGAGGGTTAAAGCTCACAAAGGAGAGAAGGGAAAGACACCGATGGACCCGAATATGTACAATGACTGATTAGAATCACGACTTTCAAAAGGTGCACTTATATCTTAACTATAGTTAGGGTTGATGGTTCACGTATGTTGCCACTTTTATCGTATGAGTAGTAAGACAAATATACACACCTAATCAAATCCTACACACCATGCAGTTAGCACATTCATTGCGGAGTGCTTTGTCAGTCTAGACATGGTTTATTACGACAACTATTTGCAACAACATATCTTTACTATTTAACACAGGGAGTTTGTGATGGTTGTTCATCTTCCCCTCCAAACCCCCTTGCACCTTCCTAAAAAAGTTTTACACGTACATGAACAAAACATAATAGGATTTCTTAATTCGTATCAAAACATGTGTTTTTAATTAGTTTGCACGTTCACCTAGTTACAAAATACTAAATTTACTGTGTGGTGTTGCCGAGCCGGTGCTACAACCGAACGCCCTGGACCCCGAGCCTCTCCCCAGCTAGGGATGGATATCGAGCCTAGTCCCCATCTTATCAAGCTTTTCCTGAAATTGGCACAGTTTAATTTAATATATTTTTATGTATAGTTTGAAAGTATTTTTAGAAGCGAGTTAACAAGCCGAACCGACCTAAGCTGAACTAGAGCAAAATTCAAATTAACTAGTATAATTAAAGCAATTTTGAACCTAGCCAACAGTCTCCACTAACGAGTTTTTTGCTACCCCCACCTCCTGCATGTGTTGGCTTGCCTGGCCTGTTGCTGAGACGGTGCAACTCGGTAACACTTACCGAGTAGGGGCGGCTCGGCAACACCGTGGGCCCACCTGATTGCTGCGCTGCACGGCAAGCCATCCGGCTTCTACCAAGCTCTCCAAGTACAATAGGTGGCATGCATCGTCTACTATATTTTTCGAGCTAGGAGAGAGAGCATTTTTAAAAAGATGTTCAATAGCTAAATTGAAAAAAACATAGCTACGATATCAAATGCATGAATAATAATTCCGACATATGCTGCTATGCATGGCTACGAGGGAGGCTGCGCGTTCACTGGGGCATCCATTAAACCTGTACCACCGTGGCCATGCTCCCCATCCCTCTTTTTGAAGGCTATGCGTCCCGTCCTTTGTAACGTGAATCCACAATGACGCTTGCCTGCTCAATCATTCATTCGTTATTCTTACGGTTGGTTTTTTTTTCTATTGTTTATATAGCTTGCGGTTTAAATTTTTAATTCTAGCTGCTCGTAAAAAAGACTATAAAGAGAAAAATATTTATGTATAATTTTGATCGATATAGATAAATTTGATTTAGTATCTACCACAATAGCTTATTGACCCATTTTAAAAAGCCATAAATCATAAGTCCAAAAGAAACCGGCCACACTTATATGAATGCCAGTTGGCTTGGATCACCGAGCTTGCTAATTTCTCTACTACTCCACTCTCTTCCCCCTTTCTTCCCTCCTCAAGGCTCGGAGATGGCCGACATGCCAAGGTTTGGAGTGTTCCTTTGATTTGATTCTTTTCGTTTCTGCTCTGACATTCTTCTCCACCTTGCTGCAGCTAGCTAGCGCGCCCACTAGTTTCTGGCGCTCGCTCCGTGCTGTGGTTGCCACGGAGGCCTCGTCTTCTTGCACTCTTCCTCCTCCGTCCTGCAGGTGAGAGATCAGGGAGTGATTAGTTTTTTTTTTGCACGTACGGATTGTGCGCAGCGAAGGTCTAGTATTATCTTATACTTTAGCCAAACATATAGCGCCGTTACAGGTGTACAAGAAATAAAACAATAATTTCAATAATAAACACTGGATTTATATAACAAAGGCAAATTCTATTTTTAAAACAAACAATATTTGAGCGATTGTGCGGAAAAGTGGGCTAGTTATGTTTGTAAAGCAAAATAACCGTGTTAGGCAAAGTGTTTGATGGTTCAAACGATGTGACACCTAGGTTGGCTTACTAAATGCTAGAGCCTGATTATTACTACATGTATTTAGTGAGTTATTTGTACATATTGCATTATTTGATCACATGAATTCTCGGATAGGTTATTAATTTCTCCAGAAGTATCACTGTACTTAAATGCTCTGTCAACCGACTCCCATGTGTATTTGCACGTTACTAAGTCTATATAACATCGTGACCAAGATAATCTACTAACGTTACTAGTAGATAAGAACCAACTGAACTTTGCGTGGTATGAACAAGATATTCTACTGCTCTTTCCATTATTTTTTACTTGGCTTTCTAGAATGTATAACATCAAGCTTTAGATTTTAAACTATCTAAATTAGTTATATAAAAATTATATCATTAAAATTACTTTCATAATTTTATAATTTTATTAATATATCTTAGTGTAAAGTAATAGTCAAAGTCGTATCTCGAATAACATAAAAAATAAAAAAACATTAAATAAAAAAGAATGGATAAAATATTTTAAACTATCGTTCTGATCTATATAACATCGTGACAAGGTGGTGCGTATATGGTCGTACAGAAATGGCAAGCTCTCCATACTTTTTTTGGTCAAACATTTATTTGAAAGAAATAAGCTGTCAGTCAAAAAAAAAAGCAATTATCATTGACATTGGTAGAGAGAGATTACAGACCTGTCGTATGTACCATCTTGCAGATATAACAGATGCTAAGGCCGCATTGTCCAGCCTAGTTTTTCAATTAATTAAGCAAATCTAAGAAATTTGCTTTAGTCAGCTCGATCTTAATTTCATCGATCGGCACGTTGTGGTGATATGCTGTTCAAATTAAGGACGCGCATCTTGGGCTCAGACCAACATACTTACTAGTCCAATAATAAGTGCACATGGCATCCTCTTCAGAGATAAAAAGGAAAGTTGAAGTGGTTATATCCACGGCTTACAATCATTTTGGTTAACTCTTCTTGTTCTTGTATTGTTTGTTAGTTTTCGGAGAGAAAAATCCAATAACCTTCCACGAGCGCGTAACATAGCTGGTTAACTTGGTAGCGTGCTGAGTGCAGTATCAACCAGGCCACGGAAACCTGGTTTTTCCACCATGGCAAACATAGAATCCCACCAAGCCCCAGGATGACTTCCGAATATAGCTCAAGTTTTCATTCGGAAAGATATCAGGGAATGAGTCAAAGAGGATAAAATTCTAGGAATTCACTGTGCTACTAGTATGAAATTCTAGAAATTCACCGTGCTACCAGTCTGAACTCTAGTAATTTTTTGTTAAACCTCTAGCAAATTCTGGTCAGACCTTTAGTGATTTTCGATCAAAGCGGTGAACAGTAAAATCAGCTCGATAAATAGTAAAATCAGTATGATTTTAAAACCAAGAATCGACGTAACCTTTGATCCGTAGATCCAAATGACTTGAAACTTGGCATGTACCTGCTCTAGAATGTCATGAACCTATTTCAATCAATGATCGGGAGAATCGTTGTCAAAGTTGTGACTTTTTTCATTTGAAAGAAAGTTACACTAAAACCAGACGAAAGAGAGAAACCTCGATTTGCTCGTGAGTCCTAGATGATCTAGATCATCTTAGATGGGTTCTCACAAGTCATAGCAAGCTAGATCACATTATAAATTAGACCCAATTCACTCACAAGAGTAAAACCCTAAAATTACCTTTCTTTTGAGGGAAACCGAGCAAATTCAAGAACTTTCTCTAGATCATTTCTAGATAGATGAGATCCTATCTCTAGAAGATATCTTCACATCTTATATGTCCTTGACACTAGAAAAGATCAAGAACAAAGAAATCCAGATAAGAAAACCAAGCAAATCAACAGCATAAGAGAGGATCTATGGCACAACTGATTTAGACAAACTTTGAATATTTATTTCACTTGGAGATGAATGTTTTATAGTCAATCCCTCGTGATAGTAGAGCTCTAAGCCTAGAGCACACATATAAAAGGCTCTAATATAAGAAAACCATAACTCCAATCTTGAAGTCTCACATGACTCAACTCAACACAAGGTTTATATAGTGGAGGCTCATCATCTCTCACTTAACCCTAACAACCAACCACCTCTTTTCAACTACAAAAGGAGGTTACCCGAAGCCCAATAGATACAAAACTTTTCAGTTTCCTAGTTAGTTTCTCAACTTTAAAGTAAATACAAACCACTTCTTTACTTTTGTTGTTAAAGGAGTAGTTCCTCAATTAAGATTGGATTGGGAGAAATTTGTATCATAAATTCACTTAAAAGTTCGGAGACTACCTGATGAGGACTAAATAAATCCATAAATATGACTTTAATATTTAATTAAGGCCATGTGGCCCCTATGGTCATAAAACCACTAAAGGCTATTCCCTGAGTATTGTCCGACCAGATGATCGCTCGGAGATTCTTTGAACTGGTCAATAGATCTGATTTTAGGATATTTCTTCTGTGCGATGGATAGAACATGTGCCTTATCCATTTCAAACAACACGATGCTTTTAGCCCTAAGTCACTTACAACAACTATCATGCGGTTGTTATCCACACCTATCTCCCGCTGAGAACAACTGACGATTAGATATTCTCTCTAACAATAACTGCTTCCCCAACCAGCCACACTGTTTCCATAAGGCATCTTCTCCGGTGGATAACCGGAGTCCCTTCGTTGATATTTAAGGCTGGATGACGATGACATAGATAGAACCAATTGACTCAAGATGGATTCAAATGAATTCATTCCTATTCAATTCAATGTAGGGCTAATCTTTTGCCTTGTTAAAGGAACCCATGTAACCAGTTTATTGCAATAAAGAGCATCGCTATACTCTTTCAAGGATTCTTAGCTATTTTTCTTATATTATTTTGTAAGATCGGCGACTCGATCGTCGATAGCATAAATCATAAGAGGATCACTAGAGCAAAACTAGTCATAAAATCCAATATTAATATGATTTAGTTCAAATTTTTCATAATTAAGCAAGCTAGCATGGCAAAACTAGGCTATACATAGAAAGATATAATAAATCTAGCAAATTTGCACAAGACATAACAAGATTTAAAGCAAACATATCATGTCATATAGAGATAATATTCAAAGCTCCATACAGTAATTTACACTGTAAGTTACTGAATTTAAATATGTATTATGATACAATTGATGTAAAAGAGTCAAACTCTTTGTTAAAATAGGCTAAAAGGACTAATAACCCCTAGCTCCCCCTGTAAAGAAGCAAAATGAGAAGAATGGAGAACTTTAGTGAAAATGTCTACTGCCTTGGTACTCTAACTCTACAAAGTAAAGCACAACATCATCATTCTCTGCATAGCAAAAAAAAGACACAGTAAATCAGTCGTTGCATTAACTCATTCGACTCATTAGTAGCTGTCCACTGACCTCCCATCCACATCCAAACAAACATTATCCCTTCATCTTCAAAGTCAAACCCATTCACACGCACTCCTCTCTCTCTCTCTCTCTCTCTCTCTCTCATCTCTTGGCTTCACATGCACTTCCCCTCGATTCGCCGACAAGGAACGATGAGCGACGCTCGCTGCACACAGTGGTCGTGGCGTGCAACAGTGCTCGTGGACATGGCCGGCAACGCATTAAGCGGGTGGAGGGGAGCAAACCCAAGTAGCGAGCAAGTGTGGCTACGGGTTCAACTATTGCAAGTGAGCAGGCGTTGTAGTAGGTGAGCATGAGTGGTGAGTAGGCAGTGCACAAGAAGAGCACGGCGATGCCGGAGCATGTGAGCATGGCACGACGGCGCATGTGATGTAGGAAGGCAAGTGGCCACATGGGTCGTGGGAGATCGCTGCTGCGTGCATCCTCGCCATCGAGCGCTCCCTAGTGGCCTCCTAGCACATAATTCCTCTTATTTTTTCTAATTTCTCTGTGTCCTTCCTTTTGAAACTTGATTGATACTTGTTTTTTTGGGAAACTTGGTAGAAACTTGAAGTCCACTCAAAAATTCGAAGTTTTCACATGGCATTCATTGAAACTCCATGAAACATGTTCGGATCTCTCTTGAAACTTGATTAAACTCGCTTGAAACTTTTCTGATAGACTGAAGGCTGACTCTGAGGAGACTATAGAGACAAGAACAGTCAACACATCCCGTGCTAATATGGACAGTACTGCATATGTTACTTTCTGGGTTTGCCACCATGAGAGGATGTTCAACTCTTGCTCGAAGCTGACGCTGTCACTGTTGAGATAGCTTGATATGTCTCCAGTGCTTTGTCGCCTTCCTCTTCCTGACTGATGTGTACCTGCACCTGCACGAGAATCTCTAGAGGAAGAACCAAAAATCTTGCACCATTGCATAGTCCCCCTAGAAGTGCTAGGGGCCACCGGGGGTCTTTCTAAATGCACAGGCCCAAACTTATTTTCATATTTCTCATATACCTTACATAATTTATCCTTAACTACTCTATAGTATGTACAATAATCTAAACTGGTAGCATCACTTAAAAGTTGTAATACATTTGTAAATCCTTTGAGTTTGGTCCTAGGATCCAAAATAAAGGCGAATGTATATAAAATAGGAATTTCTTTCCAATATTTTAAAAACTTAGTTTTCATGGCAACTACAGCATCCCGTAGTTCAGGATCATTTTCAAAAACCTTTAGGTGAGCAGCAATTTGAAGAATGTTATGAACAATTAGAGGAGAGATTAGATAGTATACTCCAGAAATATAAAATGTAGCTTTATGAAAAAGTTCTAAAAAAGAAAATATTTTTTCATCAACAACCCAATCGTCCTCAGCAAATTTAGGGTCTCTAACTTGGGTTCTACTGGAGGAGCTACGAGATTGATAACCTTGAGTGTGAAAGAAAACAGATAAGGTGATCTTATATGGCAATATATGTTTAAGCATAAGGCAAGTAGAGTTCCATCTAACAGGCATGTCTAAGCCAACTTTTTTAGGACAAACGTTCATTGCTACGTTATCCTAATATATTTTTGAAAAGCATCAGACTCACCAAAATTTAAAGGTAAATATTGAGAAGCAATTAATCTACAAAGAGATTCCCGGGCTACCTCTGGGTTGTACTCCCAAGTACGTATCGAGCCGTCAGGGTTATATTGCAGCTGCATTTGGCGCATTTGTATTCCTTGCCTTCTTTTGCAGCTTGCAGATGCTATTGCAGGTGACCTATCCCACCTAAAGATTTTGCAGACAATTCATTACCATAAATTTTACAAACAACATACCTCACTGAATTCCCATCATCGTTAGTCTTGAACTCTTGTCGAAATCGTTCCAGACTCCTGATGTAGTAGCTCTTGTTCTTTTTGCACCCGTGCTATGGGTTGTGGATGCACTTGTTGAGCCAGCAGAAAATGGATCGATTGGACCCTGTTCCACTGGGGCCGTCGCTTTTTCTGGCTCTCCGGTTTGTTGTGGATGTAGACCTTTCACGGATGAATATCCTTCTTGAAAGGATTGCATATCCTCCACTGAGAGGCTGAATTCGGAGAGTTGAAAATCGTAGTTCTCCATTGAATCAACTGCAAATTGAAATAGCAACAAATAATTAACTTACTATTGAATCAACAAATAATAGCAAAAAATTAAAATAAGATAGCAAACACTGTCTGTGATATGGTTCATATCATAGATGGTTTGGTGTTTCGAACTGTCTATGATATACACGATATCATAGACGGTTAATAACAAACACTGTCTGTGATATCATTCATATCACAGATGGTTTGGTGTTTGAAACTGTCTGGGTATATATCATAGACGGTTTGGAACACCGAACCATCTGTGATAGCTATTTCAACAGCGATTTTATTTGCTCTTTTTTCGGCTAGCCTCAGGATATGCTAGCCATGCCCTCTGAAAACAAGCAAGATCACGTATATAGCACAGGACAATCATTACATAAATCACACAGATGAATGAAACAACACAAGTAGATCACATATATATAGCATGACAATCGTTACATAAATCTCACAAATAAATTAAATTGAATGAATTGTTTGATTAAGCACAATTGAGGGATTACAATTGAATCTAATGTTTCAACATCTAATCACTATTGTCGGGGTGGAACTCTCCAGTCTTGTTTATGACCTCTGCTACCAAGAATTAGGAGAGGTTTCTACGAATTTCGACAAGTTTGTCAAGATCAAATGCACTTTCGTCGAAGTCCACCCGTTGTCGCTAGGAGCAATGTTAAATCATTAATTAGCATGTATGAAAAAAATAATAATTATTTGAAGGTTGACAAACCTTTGGATCATGCATCTTAGTGTCCATGATTTCCCTTGGCGGCAAACGTAGAATCCACATATATTGCCCTGTAGCTGCTAGTGGCACTGCAAAAATAAAATTACATATATAGGTATTGTCAATTCTAGAGGCATTATAACAAAGTGTGATATAGTATTGTTGTACTATAGTGGGTATCAGAAATCGCGTCCTGTGTCACAGCGTGTCACTGGATTCCTTATGGCTCCATCCCAGGGCAACATAAGCGGTACTTGTAGCTACCGACCACTATCGATTCTCTCTTATCTCTTTTATTTGACTGCTACAGTACTCTCGACTACAGTACCCACTATGACTGGTATAGTATTTTAAGACTTCTACAGTGCTCTACCTTAATACTGCTACAATACTCTAACTTAATACTAGTACAGTAACTTTAAGATTGCTACAATACTCTAACTTCTTTTTCCCACTGCTATCAACACACGAGTGCTACTTGAACACGTGTAGTCACTAAACAACTAACTCCCTACTGACAAGCATCAAGATTAACTCTAACAGAGACAAGTTGAGAAAGGAGATCAATGAGTGATTTCCTACGTGAGAAGAAGAGGGAATTCTGTGAGTATATTCCCAACATGCGTCCCTTCAATCCCTTGCATGCATTGGAGCATGCAAGCATATGGTCTTTTTGTTCGCGGATAGCGCGTAGTGAAGGCGCGCGAAATGGTCTAGTTAGTATCATCGTCTACTTCGTAGTCGTGTTAAAAATGGGAGGACTGGTCGAGCATGCATATGCTAATCATATTGGATTGGCCTCGACTCGATCTTCAGGGGGAGAATGGCACGTGGCCAGAAGCTCATTGATGGCTCCATGTGGGAGGAACGAATCATAAACTTGCATTGCATCTCCATGGGTTTCCTGTTGATGTGCATGAGGGGCCTGGGCTTCCTGGTGCTTACTTGGACCACCGTCGTCCTCCTCGGTGGCTTCGTCTCTGGGCTGGAGGAGACGGACTTTTGGTGTCTTACATTTATTACCCTCACGCAGACAACTGGGTTAGTCTTTCTCACCATATTAATTCATGCATCTTTACTGCTTAGTTTCCTACCTTTCTTTCCTTCAATTTTTTTAATGATAGTTCCTTCTTTGGCTCCATCTTTTCGAGTGTCCCTTGTAACTTCCTACTAAAATAATGAGTTGAATATGTTAAATCTCCCAGGTGGGGTGCTCTATTGTTGAAAAGATTATTTTAGACTAACCCTAAAAGTTTAGGATTTAGAAGGGATAATGGAAATGTTAAAGACTTCAAATAGATCAAGCCCTCAAAAGTAGAAACAAAAGGTGTTACGAATTGAGGTATCACGTGCAGCTCCGGGTTAAGCTTTTTAGACTTTTTAAATGTTTGAGATAGGAGTAGCGTGACAATAATTGCACAAAGTATCAATGTTAATGCATCTACAATAATTATAATTGGATCATTGGGAAAACATTGTACAGCTAGCTTGTCATAGTTTTTAATGCACTGGATTCAATTTAAAAGTTGCATGAATTACATTATGAGGATGATGGTCTTGTAAATAAGCAACTTGAACCTTGAAATTTTGAGGTGAATCTTACTAAAGTAACTTGATAAACATATGTTAAGTATCCGTACAGGTAAGATAGCAGTGTTGACATGTGATACACGTAATAAATAAATATGGCAAGTGCACGGGTCAAATGTAGCCTTTCACCCGGAGCATTCCACAGATAATGGTCTAACTTTGCCCTAGGTTCACAACTCAAATATCATCTAACTGCCCAAGGTTAATGTATATGAGGGGTAAATATGATCCAACTACAACAATATGATAGCTAGGTACAAAGCAATTAGCCTAAAAGCTAATATCTGACTAGGTTTAGGTCATGAGCACTAGAATCCAAGGTAGCAATGTTAATTTGATGAAAGAATACTAAGGTGGCTCTCACTCTACAAATCTACATTGGTCATTTCCGAGTTTTACCCTTGTCATGGGTTCATCACCATAATCAACACCAGCAAGAATTGCATAAGTTGATATAGTTCTGCTTATTAGATCTAAACACCATGTCTTAACTACATCTTGTGTTCTTGTTCTACTTTTCGTATGTTGGACTGATGATGATAATCAAAGGGGTGAATGATTGCAAAAGCTTTTTCAATTCCCCAAGTGTTCTAAATCTTTGCTCGAATGACTGAATTTCGTCGATCGGAAGTTGGACATCGCTTTGGTTAGATTGGTTCAGAATACAGCCACTACTTTCTTGGGATGTAGAGGGACCCCAACTAGATTGACCTCCATGATGGTCGTTTGGCTCTCAGGCATTTTGGATATGCCTTGGCCCTCTCGCTTAGCTGTTCCTTTGGTCTGGTTATCAGACGCATTCTGTGGGGACCCCAGCGTTACCCAAAATTACCATATGTGTTCTGTACTGATCCCATGATCAGTGGCTAGTACACACATTTACAACATCGAGATCACATTAATACACATTGCATACAATAACTTTATACAAAAGGGGGGCAATATGATAGTGATGCATAATATGGTTTACAACATAGGGCCGACCAGCCAAATAAATATTAGAGTCAAGAGTAAAGTGTAGCGGAAGATTAGTAAATAAGCAGAAACATCCAGTGATATGCCACCATAGCCTACAGGCTACCGACTGACGATTAGGCCTTAGAAATACCCATCGTCGAATTCCCCAGATCTGGGGGCAAGGTACACATCGTCGGGCATGTATCTTTCTTCATTCCCTGATCAACAATAATTTAGGCAAGGTTGAGTACATTGTGCACTCAGCAAGATTTGTAATGTATCACAACTATATGTGTGTGTGTGTGTGTGTGTGTGTGCAAAGCTGTCAAAGGATGAGACTCTATACTAAGTTATTTTCAGCATGAAGCATATTTTATTTGCAATAACGATAAATAGTAATTTGCAATAGAACTGTAAAGAACATTTGACATGTAATGAAATAACATTTATATAACTTTAATTATAGTAAATCATATCCATTCGTAGCTTTCCTCGGTTGTGAACATCACATGATTTATATCCATGGGCACGACACACGATTAGACGTACATGTAATCCCATTATGTTTAGTGAAGCAGTTTTGAAAAGGAAAACTATACCTATTGTGGTTGCATCCAAGCATGCTCATGACCATGAGCACAACTATTTAAATAGTTTTTAACACTTTGCAGAGGTTGTATAATTTTACCCACATGAGATAATCAAATATACTATTGATAACTTCATGCTTTTCTTGGCATGTGACGAAAATAATTATCAAATAACTTTTAGGTCACCTAGCCCTAACATTGCACCAGCCCGATGAATAAACAATCCCTCAGTTGAGCATGTCCTTTCCCCAAGTGAGCTAACTAATAAACCCTCACTTAGGTATGTCATTCTCCTAAGTGAGCATTCATTGTTGTATTAATAAGTTTTGGTCCCAACACCTTGATGAATAGAGCCCCTATGAGCAAACCTAATCGTAATACCCTTACTACTTCTACGCCTACCACAATGCAAGGCTAGACCTAGACAATTTTAATCAGCTAAAGCCAGAACTCATAACACATATGGTTGTATGGTGTGACTTAGATGTGCGACAATAGCATTCAGTCCTTAATTGACCTAGGCGAAAATCTCCCCCTACCTACATGCGATGTTCTTCTTCACATTTGATGGTTTATCATATAATTCGCCAGCGTCTGAAAACTAGATATTTTATTTTATACCAAATTAATAAAGATTCCTCCTCTGGACCAACATTTTGAAATCACCCATGTCTATGGATAAGTTTTTCGAATATTAAACTTAGTGAAAACTAGTGTGTGGCTAAACATCTAAACATTACATAAGGAACATAGGTGTCTAGATTCTCAAATCAAGAACCGTCTACATACATGTATATGATTGATATGAAATTTAGAATTTAGATATGAAATGTTTTTACCCTTATATATGTGTGTGCGGTACATACATATATCTGGTCCGAATCTAACTTGGAACTTCCTACAACAGGCTCTTCGATGTGTTTTCCACTGAAAAGTTAAGCTATGTTGCGAAATCAGCCTTGGGCATGTTTCGTGACAAAGTGCGCCAAAAGTTCCGTTGGATGGCTGATATTAGATGGTTCCACTGGGTAGCAATTGGTGTACTTGTGCCTTACCTACCGATGATGGCCATTGAGTTGTGCGCTCTGGTGCCTATCTATATGTTTGGGTTGTTGATCTCAGCCGGGATTTCGTATTGGCGTGTGCTACAGCTACTCCGGCTGCACGATTATAGGGGCAGCGCGGATGGAGATCAAAACCTGAAGCCGGCACTGCAAATCTTGTACAACCTGGTTGTGCTCCAGGGTACGCTCTTCAGTTTCTGGTTAATCTTTTCTTTTCCGAGGACAGTGAAGAAAGTGGTCAAAGAATACCATTTCGATGATCGGGCAAGCATATCCCTTCGGGACTACGAGCACGAGACCAGAATCGGATGCGAGAAGGACCCAACATTCGCCAGAGGAAGGAACCTGATCACATATGCCGTGGGCCTAATGATGGATTTCAAGCTACCTGACAGCTACCGTTCCGGGGTAAGGATTCTGGACGTACTCATCCGTCAGCAGGAATCACTTATGCTCGATTCTGACAGTAGGCGGCACATGCTGATAAAACATCTGGTCGGGTCTGCATCCTCTAGCCACATACTCCTGAAACTGCTGCAGATGTTGGATTCGAGAGGCCCACATGACAGAGAGATGAGGGAGCGCGCCGCGAGGATAATGGCTTACCTTGCCGGTGAGATCCATTTGGATCAGTTCCCGCGAGGAATCCAGTGCATAACCTCCCTGCTCGACACATTCGAGGAGTACCGTCTAGTCCAGCCATATCAGCGAGACTGGCTACTCGAGACATGTGAGCAGGACTGGAATCAAGAAGCTCTCCGTCTTCCACGTTCAGACAGTGATGAGCGAGAGGACGGTGAGCTTCGGGAGGCCTACAAGGAGCTGTTGCTGCAAGGCCTGCGTATCCTTCGGAAGCTCGCCGCCGACGAGGACAACTGCAGAGTCATGAGAAACACCAAGGGTCTGCTCCCCAAGATCATGGCACCTGTAACCTCCGACCTACTCCACAGTATCCAAGATCATGTTGCCTGGTCCAGCATAGTAGAGGGATCACTGAGGGTGATGGGCCAGCTCGTGACTGCTCCTGGAGAGACTGGCGCCAAGCTGCGCCACGAAATCTCTACAAACAAGGATGCAATCAACACCATGGAGAGCATTCTCAGGTGTGACGAGTGTGGTGAAGAGCCAGCAGAGCTGCACAAACAAGCCATGGGGATTCTCACACAACTATACATGGATGAAAAATATTCGAGTATGATCACCGAAAGCAGAGAAAACTTCATCAAGATGCTGCTACACATCTTCACTGATGATAACAAGGGCAGTTACATCAGAAAATTTGCAGGCGAAGCACTGGCGATGCTATCTTCGGAAGGCGGAAGCAATGCAACGATTATCTTACAAGTAAATGCTGATGCTGTTGATAGTCTCACTAAGATGCTTCTACGTGTCAGAAACAACAAATACAGAATAAGTGCAGCACAAATTCTGGAGCATCTATGTAGTTATTACACTAAGGATGATGAATGTCTCCAGGAACTTAAGAAATCCATGACCGATGCAATGCCAAAGGTAATCCATGTCAAATAAATAACCTTTGTTTTATTTTGATCAACATTATATATGGGGCGATCCTGCCACCTGTCAAACTAAAAATGCTCTTACTGTTGCAGTTGCTTGGAGAAATACTCTGCAGTGGGTTAACAGGAGAAATACGTACAGGAAACGAAGCTAACCAAGCCGGCTCATCGGTACCAAAATTTGACATAGAAAACCCTCATGATGGTTCTCAAGATGGTGGCCGGGGCAACAGCTCTTCTAGGCAAAACGATGAGCAGGAGGAGGAATTCCAGGCAGCCTTGTTATTACCAACCTTATTATGCCTTTGTGTGACGGTATGCGACATATTTATCAGTGCAGATCAAGATTTGGCTAGTCAGTTTGGTGCAATTGACATTGCGAAGAATCTCCAGAAGATGGTAGAAAGAAACTGTCAGCTCAGGGCCGACTGCCTGAGAATAATGAAGCTTACCACTAAGATGGTCATATCAATGATGAAACACAAAGGCAGTTACGTGCAACAAGACCTGGAGAGCTTGATGGAATCACTGTCTATTGCTTCGAAAAGCATGTTGGATCTTGACTGCTCCATGGTTTTCGCCAGCGGCGATCATGGCGCAACGACAACGAAGCCTATCAGGACTCTCGCTTCCCTCGTGAAAGAAGCGCAGGAACTTGTGGACAAAAAAAGAGGCACTGGAATTGCCAATTGTACCGGCTAGCTCTGTCGAGGGAAACCTGATTGAGTACGCAGACTAGTAATTCTCTCTGTTCGTCCGTACTGTCGTTGGAAAATTCTGTGTGTTGTGACTTGTGACAATTTTGTGTTTTTATGTGTCGTGAGGGCGTGAAGGATGAAACCCAACAGCTACCATGTGTCATGTCAGTCTAAATCTGAAACCTCGAGTTAAAAGTTACTCGTCTGTTGGTTCATTTGTGAAACACCTTGCCATTTGGTTTTTGTCTTCCGACGACAAATGTCTTGCTATTTCATCATGCAGTATTGCACCAAAATGAAAGTTTAAATCCCCTGGTTGAAACTTAAATCTAGAGTTGAAGGTTTGATTGTTGGAGTCGAAAGGTTTTGAATTTGGAAGCTCAAAGCTCAATTTTGTTGGTGAAAGTTTGAATCCACTAGTTGAACGCTCAAATTTGCTCGAGTTGAAAATTTGAATACGCGAATTGTAAAGCTGTTCGATTTGAAAGTTGTGCATAGAAAAAGTGGAATTGCCGGTTTGCTACGGGTGCCAACAGGAAGATAAACACAAACAGGAACAAAAGCAAACAAAGTCGGGTTTTGGGCACCAGATGATGACATAGATTGCTTTCTCTTCTTTTTACCCTTTAATCTTTATTCCAGTTGTTCAAAGAGTGCAGATGGCCACATGTATATAACCAAGGTATGGAGTGCTAGCTAGATTTGCTCTTCCTGGGTCTGAGCTGAGATTCTTCCCCGCCTTGCTGCAGCGCGCGCGGATCCGACGCCGAGGCCGAATCCTCTGGTAGTGTTCCTCGTCGACCTTCCTCTGGTAGCGTTCCTCTCATAGCCCTCGCTGAAGTCATACTAAGTAGTGATTTCTTTAAGAAAATATTTATTTATTATTGTAAAAAATGTTAAATTTTACAGAAAAAAAACAGCAAAAGAGAAGAATTTAGGGTTAGATCACAGATCACTAGGCACTTATTTTAGTCTGTATGGGCAAAATAGTCGCCATTTTATTTAACAAATTGCAAAATATTAAAACACATCCATGAGGGTTCATAGATTTTATACTTGTTACGCACTGATATGTCAACTGAATCTCTTATACCGATCCTATTTTAATTGAAATGGACTATTTTCTGAACTTGATATTAAAAAAATTCAATTCTAATGATTTATCAGTGTAGAAAGATTTAGATATTATGGCAATGTATTTGTGTAATTTCATTTGTTATTTGAGAAAGGATGAGAAAAAGTGTTTAGTGTAGCCTTCTTATGCCTTGCAACCCACAGGTGATGAATTCAAATCCTGAAAAACCGTAGTGAAAAATCCCCACAAATAAGGAATCAAACTCTAGCCACCGGCCAGAGAGGTAAGTAATTAAGTGCTATTCTTCTATTGGTGCATTTGCTTAACAATGGCGCAATTCATTCTCCTTGAAGGGAAAGTTTGTGGTTGTTAACATGTGGTTTTGTGACGTGCATTCGATGCTTATTTTTAACGCTACTGTGGAAAAGCAGTTATGGCTGTTAGGAAACTGGGCCCGTGGCCAAGAGTCCTGACATATTTGGGCACCCCACCGTAGACTATAAATAGAGAGCTATACCCCCCTCATTATGTACGTATGAAAGAAAAGCAATAAAGAAAGACCGGGAGTTCTCTCTATCTCTCTGTGTGTTCAATCTATTCTTCTGTGATTCTGTGATTGATTCGTTCTTATTCTAAGCAGAGAAATCGTTCGGACTGGTCGCCAGCGACGGTTTCTCAACACGTTATCAGCACGACTTCGCTCCGGTGAACGAGGTAATCATCGAAGCACAGATTGATTTTCTAGATCGCTTTTGAATCTGTATTTTCTTTCGCGTTCTAGATTGAATTTCTATGGTGCAAATCCGCCCTAATCTACCGCGAGCAGACTTGAAGTCGCCGGCACAATGTCGATCGGTAGATTGTGAAAAAGGGTAGATGTTGATTGCATTGTAGATTAGAACGATGCAAATCCGCCCTAAATCCACCGCAAGCAGATCTGAAATCGCCGGCACAATGTCGATCGGTGGATTGCGTAACGGGGTAGATGTCGATTGCATCGTAAATTAAGATCGAAATTTTGCATGGTTTGTTTTGATCCTGCATGATTACTGTACAAGAAATTATGCATCTGTTCTTTTGTTGTTTGGTTGGCCCCTACACGAAAAAAAACAACACAACACAAAGATCGAGCAATGGCCTGAAGCCCCACCATCGCCGGCATGAGATTGCCATGGATCATCGGCTTGAAGCCGCTGGCCACGGGCTTTTCCCCCCAGCACTTCTTTTGGTTTTGCCCTGCATGGCATCACGAAAAAAGGGGGAAGGAACGGTGCTGGCCGACAGCTCGAAGCCAGCCGCCCCATGCCGATGGCTCCATCTCCTTGCCCAGCCACCGTCGCATGAAGGGGACGCGCCCAAAGCGCCACCGCCAACGGCCTTGGGTCCACCGCGCCTACACGCGCGGGTGCGCTGCCGCACGAAGTGGTTGTGCCGTCTCCCCATTGGCTCCTACACCTCGGCTCGCCGGTTAGCCGCGCGCCGCCACGACCGTGCCCGCCGCCTTGTTGCGTCACATTTGGCCGGCCGGCTGGCCCGAACGTCGCCGCGCATCACCAACCAGTCGGCGCCCGCCGCGCTTGCGCCAGCTCGGGGCAGCCGACCCGCGTCACCGCCGGCTGGGCCGCCTCCTCGCGCCGCCCCGCATGGCGCCGCCTTGGCCGCCTCCCTCGTCGCCGCCTCACCTCCCGCACCCGAACGCGCCGCCTCGTCTCCCGCGCCCGAATGCGCGCGCCGGCCGCCGCTTGCCCCGCACGGCAGCGCCGACCGCCCGCCGTCGAGCCAGCCTCGCACGCCACCCCGTCGCCGGCCGCCACCTCCTCGCGGCACCTCCTCCGTGCGCCGCCCGCAGCCGGCGTTTCCTCCCGCGCGTCGCCCGCTCGGAGGCCCCGCTGTCCTTCGCGCCGGCCCCGCCGCCTTGCCGTGAAGGCTCGGCCTGCAGCCGCCGCCGTACGGGGCTTGGAGCCGCCGCTGCCTTGCCGTAAGGGCCCGGCCTGCAGCCGCCGCCGCCGCCCCCCATCTGAGCGGGTAGGGGAAACCCTAGGCTCACCCATGGATAAGGCAGCCGCATGGGCCGGCCGGGCCATTCGGCTCTAGCAAGCCGAATTAGGTGGGCCGGCAAAATAAAATAAAAAGAGGAAGGGGATGGGATGGGCCGGCGCTGGCGATTTTACAGAAAAGTCCTCCTATTTCGTGGCAATTACCAATTGGTCCTAAAATTCGCATATAAGTCCTGAATTTTGCATAAAAGGTCTTGCAGTTCCGAAAATTGCAAATAAGCCCTCAAATTTATGAGTGGGTCCAGAATTTTGCAGAAAACCCCTCGGTAAATCAGAAAATTGCGCGAACTTTCCTCTGAATTGGAAATTTGCGTAAAAACCCTCTGGAATTGCAGAATTTGCTGAAATTTCTTATTTTAGCATAAAAGGGCCTCGGGAATCTGAATTTTGCATTATTTTTAGCATTTGAAGCTTATTTATTTCTGCCATTATTATTCTCTGTATTTTCTATATTTATTTACTGTTTTGGTTAATTGTAATTGTTGAAAATTGCTTTTAATCACTGAAATTAGCAGTAAAATTATAGAAAATGCACAGAAAATTATGAAACATTGCGAGAATCTTTTGTACCATTTATTTACCCGCAGTGAATTATTCCATGCGTGACTACCAGCAGTAGACTTATACACATTTAGATGACTAGCATCACGAACTGGAAGTTCGAGGAGCTGGCCCAGCATGGCCAAAACTATCTGATGTAGGCATCCGATGTCAAGATTGTGCTTGGAGCCAGGAAGCTCCGCGCGACTATTGGGATTGGCGGACTGAATGACGCTCAACCTAACCTGAGGAGAATGATCAGGCACTTCATTTTCTCAGGCATCACCTCTGCCTCACTCTCAAGAATGAGTATATGGCGGAGAAAAGCGCGCTAGCACTCTAGACCGCACTCAAGAAGCGGTTTGAGAGGCTAAAGTACATCATTCTTCCTCAAGCAGAGTAAGAGTGGATTAGACTGAGGTTTACCGACTTTAAAACGGTCGGGGAATACAATTCTGCCTTGCACAGGATTTGTACCTCAATACAGAAAATTGAGAAAATCCTACCACCCAAATGAAGTACAATCCGCACGCAATTATCGTCAAGACGACTATAAGGAATATGCCGAATTGATTGATATGATGCAAGTTGCGGAAGCTCAGGACGAAGTTCTCCGCAAGAACTAAGTCACTTAGCCATCTGGGAGCTCCACTGGTCATGAAGCCAACGCCAGGAGCAACAAGGTGCGAAAACCCTTGATAGAGAAAAGGGGAAGGAAGGGTAAGACCGCAGTCCAGAAAGGCAAATCAGATGCTCCACGAGAGAATAAGGCTAGCAAACCAAAACGGGATGGCAAAGGGCATCTTGAAGCCCACTTTGCATCGGTTGAGGGGGAGAGTTCCGAGCAGCTGCCCGCGCTGATGGAGGTTGAGACCATCCAGGCAGCAGCACCCCCTCTCGACCTAGAAGCAGCCAATGCCATGATTTCTCTTGAAGAGAATGTCAACCCCCGAGAAATAGCAGAAGAAGTCTAGTGCACTGAATGCATTTAGACTTTAATTGTCATTTATTTTGTGTGGAAGAATATGTTAGAATTTGCATGGATGGTACTTAAGAATTATTATTTTCTCGTGATGGTTGGATGATATTTGAAGAATTCATTCATTTATTCAGTTTATGATGGCATGATATGTTCTGATATTGGAGTATTTTATATATGTGTTGATTGCCTTCTCATACATGTTAATAAATACCCTATATTAGAACACGTGTAGCGCCCTATGAAGGAAGTGTGCTTAGCTAGCAGCGGCACAATGCATACCATCTTAAGAGAGAATAATATTTCCAGTCGATTCGTAAGAGCACTAGTAGCCTTACGACAATCGCCGGAAGCGATGTATGTATAATTGGTTCGGAAAGAGCCACAATGGGCACAACTTTGGTCATTGAAGAAGCCTTATTGTACCCAGAATCGGCTAGAACTCTCCTAAGTTTTAAGAATATTTGCGCCAACGGTTTCCACGTTGAGACTAAAGAAGAGTACGGTAAGGAATACCTACTCATTACGAAGCGCAAAGAGAATAGAAAAGTGCATTAGAAAAACTCCCTTCACTAGAAACTAGGCTATATTATACCAACATTAAGACACCCGCAGCCTGCACTGTCCCCGAAGACAGTATTTAGAAGCTCTGAACTCTTCTGTCTCTAGCATGATAGATTAGGCCATCCAGGTCTTAGGATGATGAGAAACATAATCAAGGGCATAATATTAATGTGAAGAATTTCCCGAATCATGAAGATTTTGTGTGCCCTGCATGTGCCACCGGGAAACTAATAACTAAACCCTCCACTCTGAAAGTGAAGGATAAAATACCTACATTCCTGGAACGTATCCAGGGGACATTTGCGGTCCCATTCAGCCCATCTCAGGGCCATTCAAGTATTTCATGGTGCTCATTGACGCTTCATCGAAGTGGTCATATGTGGGTTTGTTGTACACAAGGAACCACGCCTTTGCAAAAATTGATCTCGCAGATCATTCGCATCAGAAATGTGTTTCCAGATCATCATATCAAGTCCATCAGAATGGACAACGCCGGAGAATTTACTTCGAAGGCATTTGATGATTATTGCATGGCGATGGGAATTGCAGTTGAGCACTCGGTACCGCATGTCCATACCCAGAACGGTCTGGCAGAGGCTTTAATTAAAATAATTAAAATTATTGCCCGACCCCTCTTGCATAATTGTAATTTACCAGCTACATGTTGGGAACACGCAGTCCTGCATGCAGTGAATCTCATCAACCTTAGACCTTCGGCCTACAACATCCATTCACCTATGCAACTAGCGCAAGTGTCACCACCGAAAATTTCCCGACATTAGGGGGAGGAAATCAACCCCTGATGAAGAATGTCGAGAACTTACGTGGCAAGCCTGGGGAATCCATGCAGATGACCCGCGCACTAGAGAAGTCTAGAAGACAAGAGAAGTCCAGAAGACAATAGATTTGCAAGCATTAGCAAATCAGCTGCCTGATCACTTCAGTGATTTGAAGAGCGTGACTAAGTCGCATGTGTCTGCACGCACTGCACCGGAGAGGGTTGAAATACCAAATAAAGTAGAAGGTATCCCTAATCTCGTCCAGAGGCCTCAGAAAAATAAAAAAGACGACGAGAACTCCGGTTCCTCGAATCCTTAGTAACCGGGGACGCCTGGTGAAGAAGGATAAGAGAGATTTATCACAGCCGATCATTGAAGTCCCCCAGAATGAGAAGGGGAGCCAATTGAGACCTGGCACAAGTATGACACCTTCAGAAAAGGGCATACCGGATCTGAATATCCCCATCGGCATGGATGTGTGCGCACACATCGGAGCCAAAAAACTAAAGGGACTTGCCACCGCAATTGAAAGAAGCGATGCGCAAGGTAAAGCTTCAGCAGAAGCAATCGCTCCAGAAGAAGCAACTCATGAAGAAATAGCTATAAATTATGTGCACACGGGAGAGTCCCTGAATAGGACAACAGCTAATATCGATATCTACTTCGCAAAGAAAATTGCCACCATCATCGATCTTGATCCCGAGCCTGCATCGCTCGCTGAATGTAAGAAACGATCAGATTGGGGAGATTGGAAGAAGGCAATAGCAACTGAATTGCTATCTCTGAACAAAAGATAGATGTTTGGGCCCGTATGCCGCACACCTCCCCACATATACCCCGTTGGGCACAAGTGGGTATTTGTTCGAAAGAGAAATGAAAGAAATGAAGTAGTGAGATACAAAGCAGGGCTGGTAGCCCAAGGTTTCACTCAACGCCCTGGAGTTGATTATGAAGAAACCTACTCCCCAGTCAGTGGCGGATCCAGGAAAAATTTTTGGAGGGGCTGAAGTACTTTCAGCTCGACCTCAGCCCCTTCTACATTATACATTCATGGCTAAAAATTTAGGGGGGGCTCCAAGGGTCTGGTAGCGGTAGGGGGGGCTCGAGCCCCCCCCCCCGGCCCCACCGCTGGATCCGCCCCTGTCCCCAGTCATGAGTGGAATCACCTTTAGATACTTGATCTCAATGGCAGTGAACTTGAACTTGGAAATGAAATTGATGGATGTTGTGATTGCATACCTTTACGGTAATTTGGATTCGGAGATTTACATGAAAGTCCCTGAAGGAATCCCTCTCCCGAACCAAGACAGAGCAAATAGAGATCTGTACAGTGTGAAACTCAGAAAGTCACTGTATGGACTGAAACAATCCGGAAGAATGTGGTATAATCGTTTGAGCGACTTTCTCTGCAAGAAAGGCTACACGAACAATGAAGACCGTCCTTGTGTATTTATACGGCGATCCTAGAATGGATTCTGTATACTCTCTGTGTATGTAGATGGTCTGAATATCATCGGGACAGCCGAAGACATAAAAGAAGCAAGCTCCTACTTGGAGTCGGAATTTGAAATGAAAGATTTGGGCAAGAGCAAGTTTTGCTTAGGCCTGCAGCTTGAGCATGTCCCTGAAGGAGTCTTGGTACATCAGTCGACCTACACCTTGAAGGTGCTTGAAAGGTTTGGCTTCGAGAAGGCATTTCCCTCGAAAGTACCGATGATCGGTAGGTTTTTACAGCAAGAAAAGATCCTTTCCGACCAAGGGAAGAGGGGGAGGAAGTCCTGGGATCGGAATTCCCATACTTGAGTGCAGTGGGAGCACTCGTGTACTTAGCAAACTGCACTAGACCGAACATTGCATTTGCCGTGAACCTCTTAGCAAGGTACAGTGCAGAGCCCACCAAAAGGCATTGGCAGGGCATAAAGGACATATTCCGATACCTCTAAGGAAACAAGGACCTTGAATTGTTCTACAGAAAGAATCAAGATCTGAACTTGATTGACTATGCAGATGCTGGGTACCTGTCGGACCCACATACCGCAAAGTCACAAACAGGCTATGTATTCCTGTGTGGTGGAACTGCAATTTCATGAAAATCGTCTAAGCAAAGTCTGGTAGCTACTTCGACGAACCACTCAGAAATTATAGCACTGTATGAAGCCGCACGAGAGTGCGTTTGGCTCCGCCGAATGGTTCACCACATCCAGCAGTCATGTGGGATGAACATTGTGCAAACCCCCACAATTATCCATGAAGATAATGCAGCTTGCGTTGCACAAGTGCAGACGGACTATGTAAGCATATCAACCCCAAGTTCCTCTATGCTCATGAATTGCAAAGATGGACAAGATTAGAGTACTGCACACTAAGACTTGTTCACTAAGTCACTCATCGCATCTAGCTTTGAAAGGTGCGTATGAGGGATTGAAATGATGAGACTTAGAAAAGTGCAGAATTCAGGGGGAGAATTCTCTCAAGCCCGTTATTAAATCTTGATCATGAAGATTAAGTACCCAAATGAAATTGGGCGAATTGTACTCTTTTTCCCTTGACGAGTTTTCCATGAAGTTTCTCGACCAAGGTTTTTAATGAGGCAATTCATGCATCGCAACATCACATGTATCATGTACTCTTTCTCCAAATTTTTCCCACTGGGTTTTTATGGAGTTTTGACGAGGCATGAGCATGTTAGGTGAGTGCCCAAGGGGGAGTGTTAGGAAACTGGGCCCATGGCCAAGAGTCCTGACATATTTGGGCACCCCACCGTAGACTATAAATAGAGAGCTATACCCCCCTCATTATGTACGTATGAAAGAAAAGCAATAAAGAAAGACCGGGAGTTCTCTCTATCTCTCTGTGTGTTCAATCTATTTTTCTGTGATTCTGTGATTGATTCGTTCTTATTCTAAGCAGAGAAATCGTTCGGACTGGTCGCCAGCGACGGTTTCTCAACAATGGCAAATCTAGCAATTTGTTTGATAAACTAGAATCAAGTCAGACAAATTCCGTTGTCCAACTGTTGCATGTTCCACTCATATTTCCACTCACTTGTCCTTTTATTTGGAATGCAATAATATATATATCTCTGTCTGCAACTTAGTATAGAAAAAAGAAACTAGCCGAACAGCAAATATCCCAAATAAGATTAATCATAGTTCACCACAATTTCCAAACGGAACCTAGCTAGGTGTTATCCTTTCTTCGTTGTTGCGAACTCTCCCCGTTGAGTGGCCATACAACATAGATGTTAGTCGGTTGCCTATGTTACATTTGGACATTTACACGTACGTACGTATCATTCTCGGCGTTCAAATTATTTAAGCTATATAAAAGAAAGTAATTAAGACCTAGCTAGCTTGCTTGCTGCTGAACTAAACAGGCTGGATATTTGAATTAACAATGACCTCGCTTGCTGTAGGTCAAGAGCTGTTCTCGTTCACGGCGTGCTCATTTAGGGGACAGCCAGAGGAGTGTGCATGCATGCTAATATATTGGCTTGCTGAGGTGCAATACACATCAACTCTTTACGCGAAGAATGGCTCGCGTGATTGACGACTCCGAGTGGGATGAAGTAAAGGAGTTCAACAGCTATGCCGTGTTTATGGGGTACCTGTACATGGCCGTCAGGGGGGTGGGTTACCTTGTGCTTGGGTGGACCACCGTCGTGCTCCTCGGTGGCTTCGTCTCCGTGCTGGGGAAGAAGGACTTTTGGTGTCTCACATTGATTACCTGTGAGCACTGGTGCTGCAGGAGCTGATGACACTGGCAGAACTTCGAGTGAGGTCGGCAAGGATTGCACGGAAGAAAAGGCCGGCCCAAGCGCGGCAGCCGGGCGGAGGCCCACGAAGCCTAACACAAGATTCTTCGGTCCAGAATGGAAGAACGCGGTGTAGTCGTTAGGGAACGCCGCCTGCGTGCGGATAAAGCAAGGCGGAATGCCGTGTAAGAACCATCGAAGAACACAACAAGACATTCCTTCCCTCTGCTAGTTCTCAACTGGAGTGGTTTCTTCCCCCATTCTACTCCCTTTCTACCTTCCTCCTCAACTAATGCTAACATAATTGGTATCAGAGACACCGATCTGGAACCCCACAATATCCAGCACACCCACTTCACCCGCTTCCGCAAGCAAATGGGAGCGATGGATCCCAATCTTCAACTCATCATGCAGGAATTGAAGGGCATTCGTGGTGATTTCTCCGATCTTCAGTCGTCTTTGTCACAGCGCATCGATGCTGTGGAGAAGACGTTGGCGGATCGCTTTGGTGCCATGGAGAGTGCGGCCAAGGTGTTCGATGAGTGGAAGCCTCGAGTCGATGCTACCGTCGATGACCTTCGCGTGGAGATCGGGGCGCCGCGCAAGACGGTCCATCGAGTGGTGCTCGATGGCAATCCAGCTACATCGACGGGCATCTTATCCAGTCCAGTGGCGACCGCGGCAGCTTCATCCTCCGGTAACCCGATCGTCGGCCCAGGCGGGCACCGCATTGCAACCAATCACCGGGAGACTGGGTTCCACACCCACCTCCCGGTCAAGGGTACGCATGATCTCCCTACTCCTCAGTTGGGTCGTTCTTCTTCCTTACCGGCATTTGAGACTTCGGGGTCTGGGGGATTTGAGTCGCGGTCTGGTGGGGAGCGTCCTCATTCAGCCTACCACCAATTACCTAAAATGCATTTTCCGTCTTTTGATGGGGACAACCCTAAGTTGTGGATTTCGCGTTGTGAGGATTATTTCGACATGTATTCTGTTGAGCCGTCCTTATGGATCCGGGTGGCGAGTATGCATATGTCTGGGGCGGCGGCGCGTTGGTTGCAGTCCGTCGAAACACGCGTTCGTCGTATCCTGTGGTCGGAGTTTTGTCAGTTGCTGATGGAGCGTTTTGGCAGAGATCAGCATGAATTGTTGATTCGTCAACTCTTCAGTATTCGTCAACAAGGTTCTGTGTCCGAGTATGTGGAGAGGTTTTCGAGTTTAGTTGATCAGTTGATTGCTTACGGCCGTCAGACTGATCCTCTTTATTATGCCATGCGTTTTGTGGACGGTCTTCGTGATGATATTAAGCACGCTGTTCATATGCATCGACCTTCGAATTTGGACTCTGCCTGCGCTCTTGCTCTGTTACAGGAGGAGATGGCGGATCCATCCAAGCGCAAAGAAAACCGCAAGCCGGAGTATTCATGGACCTCCCGGTCAAGTCCGCGCGGTCCCCTGCCGCTACCTCCACCTCCTCGTCCGGACAAGATGATCGTGTCATCATCGTCGGGGGAGGAGCGGCGAGGTCGTCCTATCGACGACAGGTTGGCCACTCTTCGCGCTTATCGCCGTGCTCGTGGCCTCTGTGTTCGGTGTGCAGAGAAGTGGTCCCGGGATCATCGCTGTCCAGAGAACATTCAGTTACAAGCTCTTCAGGAAGTATGGGATCTTTGTCATTTGGATGAGGCTCGTTCTGACGCTGGTGAACCGGTGGTGGACGGGGATTCGCAGTTGTTTGTTTCCATTTCAGTTTCGGCAGTCCAAGGCCATCTGGACGTTCGCACAATGAAGTTTCAAGGGACTATTCAGAACCGCTCGGTCTCGATTCTTCTGGATTCGGGCAGTTCGCACTCTTTTATCAGTCCAGCAGTGGCTGCTTCTCTGCGGGGGGTTCAGTCGCTGCCCACGGCAGCTATGGTAAGAATGGCAGATGGTAACCGCGTGGCTTGCACTTCCCATATGCCGAAGGCCATCTGGTCAGTTCAAGGTTACAAGTTCACTTCCCAGTTGAAGATTTTTCCCTTGTCCGTATTCGACATGATTGTGAGTATGGACTGGCTAGCCGATTTTAGCCCAATGAAGGTCCACTGGCGTGACAAGTGGCTTCGTATTCCTTACAACGGGGGCTGGGCTGAGTTACACGGGGTAGATGCGCAGTTACCTGTGGGTTCCGTGGTGCAACTATCCGTCCTCTCTTCACTGCCAGCTGACAATTTGGCTCTGTTGCCTTCCGAATTGCCGGATCTCTTGACGGAGTTTGAGTCAGTATTTACCGTTCCTTCTCAGCTGCCGGCCCGGCGTACCTGTGACCATACAATTCCTTTGCTCCCCGGCGCCACACCAGTGTCGGTCCGCCCATATCGTTATCCTCCGGCTGTCAAGGATGAGATTGAGCGACAGATTCAGCAAATGCTCCAGTCGGGGGTGATACGGCCCAGTACTAGTCCGTTCTCTTCGTCCGTGCTTCTCGTCAAAAAGAAGGATGGAACCTTCCGTTTTTGTGTTGATTTTCGGCATCTTAATGCCATTACCGTCAAAGCAAAGTATCCGGTGCCAATTATTGAAGAGTTGTTGGACGAGTTAGCAGGGGCTAGTTGGTTTTCATGCTTGGATCTGACGGCGGGCTATCATCAGATTTTGCTCCGCCAAGGGGAGGAGCATAAGACCGCGTTTCAGACGCATACCGGCCATTACGAATTTCGTGTTATGGCCTTTGGTCTCTCGGGTGCACCAGCCACATTTCTCAAGGCCATGAACACGACTCTGGCTCCACTTCTTCGCAAATGTGTTTTGGTTTTTTTTGATGATATCTTAATTTACAGTCGGACCTTCGAGGAGCACTTGCAGCATCTTCGGGCCGTCTTTCAGCTGTTGCGCACCGATCACTGGTTGGTCAAGCGTTCCAAGTGCAGTTTTGCTCAGCGCGAACTCAAATATTTGGGGCACATTGTTTCCGCGGAAGGGGTGGCCACGGACCCAGCGAAAGTTCAAGCCGTCCTTCAATGGCCCCAACCGACTTCAGTGAAGGAATTGCGCAGTTTTCTGGGCTTAGCCGGGTACTACCGACGGTTTGTGCAGCATTTTGGTATTACATCTAAACCTTTAACAGAGCTCTTACGTAAAGGATGTTTATTTGTGTGGACTATTCACCACCAGCAGGCGTTTGATGCCCTGAAATCTGCTCTCACTTCGGCTCCAGTCTTGGCGTTGCCGGATTTTCGTCAAGTTTTCGTGATTGAGACGGACGCAAGTGGCAGCGGCATTGGTGCCGTGTTGATGCAGGCTGGACATCCGCTGGCGTTTCTGAGCAAGGCCTTGGGTCCTCGTTCATCGGGCCTTTCCACATATGAGAAAGAGTACATGGCTATCTTGCTCGCGGTGGATCATTGGAGAAGCTATTTGCAACTGGCGGAGTTCCATATCCTGACGGATCAAAAGAGTCTGGTTCAGCTTCAGGAGCAGCGGCTGCACACACCATGGCAACAAAAGGTGTTCACCAAGTTGTTAGGCTTGCAGTACAAGATCATCTACCGTAAGGGCGTTGACAATCGAGTGGCGGATGCCCTGTCTCGTTGCCCCAATTCTGCTCTTCAGTGTGCGGCTGTCTCTGTCGCCACCCCGGCTTGGGCTCAACAGATCTTGGACTCCTATGAGTCGGATCCATTCTCTCAACAGCTCCTTACTAAGTTAACTATTGATTCCAATGCGGTGCCACACTTCACTCTGCAAGACGGTTTGCTTCGTTACAAGAATCGTCTATGGGTTGGGGCCGATCCATCTGTGCATAGTCAGTTGCTATCTGCGCTTCACTCTAGTCCGGTTGGGGGTCACTCTGGGTTCCCTGTTACTCTTCGTCGTGCCAAGCAGCTGTTCGCATGGAAAGGTATGAAGGCATCAGTCAAATCTTTTGTTGCAGCTTGTCATATCTGTCAGCAAGCGAAACCGGATCGTAGTCGCCTTCCTGGGTTACTTCAACCGTTGGAAGTCCCTGACAGAGCGTGGAAGGTTATTTCCATGGATTTCGTGGAGGGTTTACCGTTGTTAGGTCGTCTCAATTGCGTCTTGGTCGTTGTTGACACATTTTCCAAGTATGCACACTTCGTGGGATTGCGCCATCCTTTCACTGCCATGACGGTGGCTACGGTTTTCATGCAGCAGGTGTATCGCCTTCATGGTTTACCTTCAGCCATCGTTTCGGACAGGGATCGCATTTTCACAAGTCAGCTGTGGTCTCATCTGTTTAAAATGACGCATGTTCAGTTGCGAATGAGCTCAGCATATCACCCGCAGTCGGATGGCCAAACGGAGCGTGTCAATCAATGTCTGGAGACGTTTCTCCGTTGTTATGTTCATGCCTGTCCCACCAAATGGAGTGCATGGTTGCATCTGGCGGAATACTGGTATAATTGTAGCCATCATTCAGCTCTGGGTTGCTCACCTTTCGAGGCTCTGTATGGGTACGCTCCCTCTCACTTTTGCATCTCTGATTCGGATGTGGTTCCTGTGACCGATCTTCAGGTCTAGGTGGAGGAACGTCAGTTGATGACCGACCTCATCCGTCAACATTTGGTTCGAGCTAAGGCGCGTATGGTTAAGCAGGCAAACCAGAAACGTTCTGAGCGTCAATTCGCAGTGGGCGACTGGGTGTATGTGAAGCTCCAACCATATGTCCGTTCGTCGCTGGCACCTCGTGCAAGTCAGAAGTTGGCTTTTCGTTTTTTCGGCCCTTATCAGATCATATCTCGCGTCGGCGCCGTCGCCTATCGCTTGGCTTTACCAGCATCTTCCCTGGTGCATCCGGTCTTTCATGTTTCCCAGCTGAAACCGGCAGTTGGCAATCTGTCTGGGGTGTCTTCCGTTCTCCCGGATGACACCGTTCAGTGGAGTGTTCCGGCTCGAATTCTGCGGCAACGTTCCGTGGTCCACGGTAATACTACTTCTCTTCAGGGTTTAATTCAGTGGTCTAATATGCCTGCTTCACTGGCGACATGGGAGGAGTTGTTACCTTTACGGCAGCGTTTTCCTCGGGCTACTGTTTGGGGGCAAACAGCTTCTGAAGAAGGAGGGGATGTGAGCACTGGTGCTGCAGGAGCTGATGACACTGGCAGAACTTCGAGTGAGGTCGGCAAGGATTGCACGGAAGAAAAGGCCGGCCCAAGCGCGGCAGCCGGGCGGAGGCCCACGAAGCCTAACACAAGATTCTTCGGTCCAGAATGGAAGAACGCGGTGTAGTCATTAGGGAACGCCGCCTGCGTGCGGATAAAGCAAGGCGGAATGCCGTGTATGCGACTACTACATAATATATTAGCTAATCTAGGGTTCTCTGTGAAACTACTACATAATATATTACTGAATCATTTTATATATGACGTAAACTATATCATGCATTAACATTACATTCACTAGAGTTTCAATAGACCGTATCAGGTCAAGTTTACAATAAGGGCCGATCAGGCCAAATGGATATAGTACAAAAATACGGAAGCGGAAGCGAAAGCAAAAAGGGAGGGCACATCTCACCACGGACAAGAGACTGGAGTAAGTTGTATGCGACTGATATTAACCAAAGACTTGGATAATATTGGTGCACACAAACACCAACTTAGTCGGTAAGGCTGAAGTAAGACCTAAACTATAAGAGACTATTCTAATCTCCTCCATATTCTTCACCATCAGCTCTTGAGGCGTCGTAGTACACGTAGTGTCCTTGATCCATAGGTTCTGAGGGATTTATGAGCGAGAGTGAGCACAAGCAACAGTACTCCACGAGCCAACACACAAAATATAATATTTATATATGCAATGTTCAACAAAGGTAGACTCGGGTTCTTTTATTTCCTAAAGGCAACATTTTGAAACTACAATAATTAAAATATTCTTATGACTTAGCATTTTAATCAAACAACATGTTATTAAAGAAAATGAAAGTGTGCAATATTTATAACGATGTAGGTTCCATCCAACTGTTACATGGTTCCATCCACCATATGCTAGTTTTTTATTATTATAGTTGCATCCATCCAATTATCAACACTGAGTTATATCTACCCAAGGAAATCCAAAATCAGGATAATATCCACCCGACAAGTTTTTATCCCACCTACAAGGTTTTTGAAATAGAAACTGACTCGACTAAGTTCACATGCCGGTCCTTGGCCATGGGCACGACTATTCAAATAGTTTATACTCTATAGAGATTGTACACTTTACCCACAAGAGGTATGTTTCACACATTTTCTTGGATATGGAAATCAAAAAGATCACCACAAGGCCTTATCGATGCATCACCCAGTGTAAGCTACACCAGCTAATATTTTATCTGAGTGAGGTTACGTCCATCACGCTTAGGCTCCCTCTTACACCACATGATAGCTTACACTAACGACACAGCCTGTGTCCACGATAGCTTAAAACCAGTGACACGATTCATGTGTCACTACAATGATGCAACTTGCACTGGTGGATGCAAATTAGTTAGACAGATCGTACCCATTATAGACTTATGATGTACTGTTTTACATTAGAAGGTGTCAAGACCTGAATATGCAAATCCGGACTCTCTGTGTAAACTGCACTAGTCCAGAATCACACTAGTGTATATAGTATAAACATAGATGAAATATCGACCATATGCACGATTAATAAGGAAAAAAGACTCAAATATTATTAAATATCATAGTATGATCTTATGGCCAAGCTTACAATTAATAGTCTGAAGGGCTTAAGAAACTAACAGCGGAGAACAAAAATAAGCATATTAGCTATTTGATATACCCACAAACAATCGACTAGGGAGCGAAGTCCTAATATGCAATGTCATCAAATTATTCTCCTGTAGGTACCTCCAGCTGATATGGTTGCTCCTCCTCAACTGAGCAACAATAAGCATAAAGATGTGAGTACATTGGTACTCAGCAAGTCGTTTGTAACAAAGATGCAATAAAATATGCAAGGCTTACCAATTGATGGCTGAAAGATTAATTTTGCAAAAAGAAATAATTCAAAGTAAATACAATAATTAGATTGGAAGTGGGATTTAAAGAAAAGAATGAATTAATAAATAAATAACCAAAGGAATTAATTAAACCACAAGTGACCTAACCGTCCATCCAATGAACCACACGTGAACTAACCATTCACGTAATGAACTACCAGTGGGGCGGGGTGAAACTGTTTTAGGATTTTTTTTAGGGTTTTTATTTTTTTAGAAATTTAAATAAAATCAAATGATCTCTAGAAAATAGCAAATAAATCCAAAAAATCTTCAAATATTCAGAAAAATTCCTTGCAGCACAAGGAACCTAATAAAAATTGGTTTTCCTTTTTCTGATGTTTACTTTAGTAATATTAAAACTTTTAATTTACTAAAAGTTCATGTTAAGCTTGTTTTTATTCCAAAAAATCCAAAATGGTGAATTTAAAATTTTTAAAACTTCAAATAACTCTGAAAATCAGATGCTTCAGAAGGTCGTCATAAGATTTAGTCCATAAAATTATCTGGACAATGCATACCATAAGCCATAATTTCTCATGCTACATCTGCACCAATCATCTTACTATCCACCTAGATATGGTAACAACAAGTTTTAGAATTTTGAGAAGCAAAAAACTAAGTTATTTCAAATATAAATGTTATTTCCCTCTAATGACTGCCCAAAACAAGTTTCATGATTAAAAGATGATGATAGGGTAAATTAATGTATTGGTACTTAAACAAGACTAGCATCACGATTAAGTTTGATTTATAACTAGTAGAGTAACCATTATGTTTTCTAGAGTGACAACGATTACATGATTCAAGTGTCTAAAAGATAGTGTAATAATACTACAATGGCAAATAGGCATGTATCTAACCTTAAGTTGAATATACATTTGCATAATAAATAAAGCATGTATTTTGATAATTTAAATGAATATAAATTTGCATAAAATATAGGTTCAATATGATAAAAGAATTGACTCGCTTGGTTCATAAGCTGGTTGGTCTTGAAATTCTTGTGTTGTCTCAAGCTACAGCTCTTCCGTGTCCTCGTATTCTATTCAGATGATCACATCGAAAAGCAAATAAACATACGAGCAAAACAAATAAATAGGAAAAATTCAAATAGAGTCCAATTGAACAATTATACTACTTTTAGATAGATCTTGAATTTAGACAAATTTATAAATAAATTTCATTAAATTTGGAGTCAAAATGAGTGAGAACGGGCTCTTCAAAGTTTAAATTTGGATTAAATACAAAACTAAATTTTGGAGAGAGAGTCTCTCATTGACAGGTGGGGTCCACAGAATTTATTTAATTTTTGAATTATTTTTCTATTGAAAATGGACACTAAGGTTGACAAGCAGATCTCACGGGCTTTAAAATCAATTTTTGAATTAAATTTCTAAAGGAAAAGCCCGAGAGGCCAACAGGGAGGACCGACATTGTGCAAACAGTAAGGTGAGCTCACTTGTCAGTGGCTTACAATTATTTTACCAGTTTTTAAAGGTTTTTAAAAGGTTAGGGGCCATATGTCATAGGAACACCGGGTTAATTAAACGAGGAGGCCTCACACGTCAGAGGGGATTAAAAACTACTAATGGTAAGTCATTAACTTAAGCTAAACATGGTTTAAACTTAATGATGTGCGCTACAGTCTTCTTCTCCTGCCAAGAGGGAGCGAAGCTCATCGCCAGTGAGAGGGACTATGGCGGTCGGCGAGGAAGGCTAAAACGAACTCCATGGCTCGGCCTGAACCTCTAGGCAAGATGACGTGGCCTAATTTGGAGCACAGAGAGGTTGGTGGCGAGCACAAGTGGCAGCGCCAATAGGAGCATGGCCTCACGGCTCTACATGGTGCCACGGCAAGATAGCAGGCAACTGATGGTGGCGGCTGCACCCAATTCATGGAGGAAACAATGGCAAGGTCAAGTCAAAGCATAAGCAACCATATTGTACAATACCAAACTTGACTAGCACCGTGGCGAGATGGCAAGTTATAGCTTGGTGGTAGTGGCTATGCCAAATCGGATGGAGGCAATGATACCAAGTCAAATCGATATCGATTCTCTCTCTTTCCTTGGTTGAATGCACCTCAAAATTCATTGGTAACGAGCCTCCTGACAGCTCCTCTCTTTGCTTTGTCTCGTTCTTCACTAAGGTTGCCCTTCTCCCTCCTCTACCCTCTCCACCTCCAGATCTAGCCACCCCCTCCCTATTTCCTCTTCAGCCAGTTAAGAGTGAGGGGGTCGCACTCCTACATAGCTACTACCTCTGTTTGCAAATACTTGGCTTTGTTAACTTTTCACAGTCTCCAAGGTTAAACTTTGACTGTTAATTTTACACTAATACATTTATAAAATATATGAAAAGTATAATACTGTGAAAGCATTTTTATAACAAATATAAAAATAGCATGTTAATATAATCAATCTAAATATTTGGAAAACAATAATTGGTTGAAGATAACAAAGTTTGACTGGTCCAAGTCAACAATACCAAGTAAACAAAAATGGAGGAAGTATAAGATAGGTTTTCTTTCAGTTTTCTACAGATCTGAGAGTTTTTTTTGTCTCTGTTTATCGCCATTTGGTGGTGGTTTGTTCCCCTAGACGTTCTTCCCTTTGTAGTTTTGGTATGATTCCTTCCCCTTCCCCATAGATGGAATCATGATTGTTGGGTTCCTTCCGGATGGTCACCATCAGGCGGTCACCCCTCCTCCTCCTTGTTTTGAGGTTAAGCACTTCAATCCCCAACAAGTTCCATTACATTCCCCTCCAATTTTGGCTGGATTAGGGCCTATTGAACAAGAATTTGGCGTTGACAGCTTAGATTCACCACCCTCTCCATCGGTGGCTCCTTTCACTGCTACCTCCTGCACATACTGCCCGCCTTCAATCACATGTGATCTCTGCTTCAACTGCGGTGGCTCATGAAGTCTTCGTCTCACGATTTGTTCCAAGTTTTAGAGGGGAGAAGTCCTGGAGGACTTCTTTGCAAATTTCTCCTTTCTAGGGGTTTTTTATATGATGCGTGGGGCTTTGTAATATTTGTTCTCATAATATAATATAATATAATATAATATAATATAATATAATATAATATAATATAATATAATATAATATAATATAATATAATATAATATAATATAATATAATATAATATAATATAATATAATATAATATAATATAATATAATATAATATAATATAATATAATATAATATAAACCCTTAAAAAACCGCCGCACTAAAATAACTCAAGCGGCTAATGTGGACCAACTGCTTCATGAAAGTTTCTGCTACGGTCAAACACCAGGTCCACAATATGGGTTTTGTTAAACATCATCCGGATATTTTCTTCCTAACTATCATCCAGATTTATGACGGTTGGATTAGAGATCTAATGGCCATAAATTCTCCCCCTCCCCCTTAAACTCACCTCTCCCCCTTGAAAAAAAATCTCCTCCCTTAAAAAACAAGGGCCCTTTGATCTTTAATCATGGATCATAAATTTGGATGATAGTTAGGAAGAAAACATCCGAGTGATACCTAGACACTCCCCCCACAATATTGTGGCCTTGTGGTCATGATGGCCGCATCTACAAGCCGATGATATGGGGGCAATTGAGCCAGTTGACCCTGCGGGTGGGCAGCATATTTTAGATAATGGAACTAAGTTCCAGCCTCTACCATCCGAGGATGGTACACAGCTGAGGGTGGGCAGCATATGTCAGTCTGGCTTTTGTATTTCAATTATCTGTTGTTTACAGCTAAATGTCTAGGCTATTATTACTTCAGGGTGTGTTTGGACCTCTTGATTCGCCTCGCCATGCAAGGATATATACTTGTTTGGTAGAGCAGCTTTGCCAGGAACGGAGAGCCAATTTGGCTCACTCACTCTGGCAAGGCCAGCTAGCTAACTGAGGATGCAAACAAGCCCTTATTTGCCACGTGCTAAAACACCTGGGCTTTCCAACTTGTGTCACAATTACATGGGGCATCGTGTGATTTATTCTCATATTGTTTTACTAGATAACGTACGCCAGCTTTGCCTCGTCACTTATCTTGTACTGGTCAAACTGGAACGTACTACAGGGTCTTCAATGTCTTTCTGCATGAGAAGTTGAGCTATATTCCGAATTCGTTGCACGACTTGAGGGTTGCTATGCGAGCCATGGCGCACACTGGTCGTAGGAAGCAGTCCAATCCATGCGACCGGATACTGATTCCAACACTGCTTCTAGTGCTTTTTCTAGTGCTTGTTCTATCACCGGTTCTAGGACTGGTTCTAAGCTTTCTACCGGTCATCTACAATGGGGGGTTGTTCATCACCACCGGGCTTTCGCTGTGGCGTCTAATAGAGCACGATTACGGGGGCACCGCGGCTGATGGAGATGCAGCAAACCTGAAGCCGGCACTGATTGTCCTCTACTCGCTAGCTCTGTTCCAGGGTGTGCTCTTCTACTGCTGGTTCGTCCCGTTTCATGTGGGGGGGGGGGGGGGGGAGTCTAGAGAGTGATGTGGCCGAATGTTACGAGTTCGAGAAATCGGCACGCGCATTGGTCGAGGACTACTTGCGTAAAACCAGGATCGGGTGCGAGAAGGACCCATCATTCGCCAAAGGAAGGAACCTGGTCACGTGTGCTGTAGAGCTGATGGAGTCCAAATCACCTGACAGCTACGTTTCCGGGGTAAGAATTCTGGACGAACTCATCCGTCCAGCTACGTTCGATTCTGACGGTAGGCGGCACATGCTGATAACTGCATCCTCTAGCCACATACTCCTGAAACTGCTGCAGATGTTGGATTCGAGAGGTCCACATGACAGAGAGATGAGGGAGCGCGCCGCGAGGATAATTGCTTACCTTGCCGCTGAGATCCGTTTGGATCAGTTCCCGCGAGGGATCCAGTGCATAACCTCCCTGCTTGACACATTCGAGGAGTACTGTCTAGTCCAGCCATATGAGCGAGACTTGCTCCTCGAGACATGTGAGCAGGACTGGTATCAAGAAACAAGAAGCTCTCCGTTTGCGACGTTCACACCGCCGACAACTGCAGAGTCAAGGAGCTGTTGCTGCAAGGCCTGATGAGCGAGAGGACGGTGGCGTTAAACTTTGGGAGGCCTATAAGGAGCTGTTGCTGCAAGGCCTGCGTATCCTTCGGAAGCTCGCCGCCGACGAGGACAACTGCAGAGTCATGAGCAACACCAAAGGTCTTCTCCCCAAGATCATGGCGCCCGTAACCTCCGACCTACTCCACCGCAGCATCCAACCTCATGGTGCATGGTCCGGAATAGTAGAGGGGTCACTGAGGGTGATGGGCCTGCTTGTGACTGCTCCTGGAGAGACCGGCGCCAAATTGCGTCGTGAAATCTCAGGCAACAAGGAAGCAATCACCACCATGGAGAGGATTCTCAAGTGTTACCAGTGTGGTGCAAAGGCAGCAGAGCTGCACAAACAAACCATGGGGATTCTCACACAACTATACATGGATGAAAACTATTTGAGTATGAGCACCGAAAGCAGAGTAAACTTCATCAAGATGCTGCTAGACATCTTCACTCATGATAACAAGGACAGCTCGATCAGAAATTTGGCAGGCGAAGCACTGGCGATGCTATCTTCCGAAGGTGGAAGCAATGCCACGATTATCTTACCAGTACAAGGTGATGCTTTTGGTAGTCTCACTAAGGTACTTCTACATGTCGAAAACAAGAAATACAGAATAAGTGCAGCACAAATTCTGGAGCATCTATGTAGTCATTGCACCAAGGATGATGAATGTCTCAAGAAAGCAATGATTGATGCTATGCTAAAGGTAATCCGCGTCAAATAAATATATGCAGTGATCCTGCCTTGAATTAGTACCTCTGTCAAATTAAAACTACTCTTACCATTTCAGGTGCTTGGAGAAATACTTCGTTGTGGGTTAACAGGAGAAGAAATACATAGAGGAATAGTCGCGTCCTCGGCACCAGCATTTGACATAGAAAACCCGCATGATGACTCACAAGATGATGGCCGGGGCGAGGAGGAATTCGAGGCACAATTGTTACTAGCCTTGTTATCCCTTTGTGTGACGGTATGCGACACATTCATCAGTGCAGATCAAGATTTGGCTCTTCATTTCAATGCAATAAATACATTTAGCATTCCGAGGAAACTCGAGGAGATGGTACAAAGAAACAGTGACCCCAGTCACCCCACGGCCAACTGCCTGAGAACAATGAAGCTTACCACTAAGATGGTCATATCAATGATGAAACACAGAGGCAGCTACATGCAGCAAGACCTGGAAAGCTTGATGGAAGTACTGTCCAATGCTTCGAAAACCATGTCCGATCTCGATTGCTCCATGATTTTCGCCAGCGGGGATCATGGCGCAACGACAACTCTCGCTTCCCTCGTGAAAGAAGCCCAGGAACTTGTGGGCCAAAAGAAGGCACAAGAATTGGCCATTGTGTGTGTGTAAGCTATCTATTTCTTCATCAGCAGCATGCATATTCTTATGCACTCTGTTAATCTGTACCGTTATTGGAGAATTGTGTGTCGTGAGGATTTTCTGTGTCTGTCGGCGTGAATAATCGATAGCCAGTATCTTGCGTGATGTCAGTCTCTTCCTGAATGTAGGAGACCATATTATGTTGAACTTGTACCTATGTTTTCGTTCGTATGTGCTTAATAAAAGGAGACACAAGGGTTGTTGCTCTTGGTCGGAAAAAAGTCTGTTGTTGCATTTGTGAGAAACCAAATATTTCTTGCTATTTGTTTGCATTTTCTTGCGATAATAAATTAATTAGCGCCTCTTGCCATCACATGCAGCATTGTAGTTGCAGGTATGGACTTTGATACGAGCTCACCAATTAATTGTGTGTGTGCCAAAATTACTTGTTCGGTTGCAGATTTGTGCATGAACCGTGACTCGAGTCCAAATTTCGATAGTGAGAGACCATGTGTCTAAATCCCAAGTTGGTGATAAGTAATTGACACGTGGTTTGGTTAGAGTGAGTTTGGTTTGAGTGATTCGTGCCATTTTGGCATTTGGCGAGGTCGTGTTATGATTAGACAGATTTGACGCGTGGTCATCTTCCCGGTTGGTCATTTGGGCCATTTCTCGCTTGAGTAGGATTTGTTGGTACTAATCATGTTTATATGCTTTGTGCCGTGCTATGCGATGTGGTTTTTTTGTCTGTGATGGCTGCAGGACGTCGAGTGGAGTCGTGGTGAGACACGGAGGACTGGACTAGGCGCAGGTGGCGCTGAGGTCAGAACAGTCGGGATGTGTCGAAGACGACGTGGACTCGAGGTGGAGTCGTGGCGAGGCACGGTGGACCGAACTAGGCGCAGGTGGCGCTGAGGTCAGAACGGTCGAGGTGTGCCGAAGACGGCGAAGCTGCGTGGCTTGCATGGCAAGGAATGAGGAAGCTTCATGGAAGGTGCGCGAGGGGCGTTTCGGTAAAAACGCAAAGCTGCACTAAAGGAAGTGGATTGTGGGTAAATCGCAAAAGCTAAATGGGTAAAGCATTTGGTAAACCCATTAGTGGAGGCTATAAATAGAGAGGGAGATGATGTGCCGAAATTAGAGAGAGGATGTGTAAGAGTTAGGGTTTTATTTGTTTCTCTCCATGGTTGTATGGGATAGGGTTGTGTTCTTGTTCTCCTAAGCATGTATGGGGACTTGTTAATGGGAGATTGAGAGAGATGAGCTGAACAACTATGTAATCATTCCTCTTATTTAATCATGTATGTCTCCGTATCGTGTTCAAGATTTCTTGTGTTGAGTTGATTCTGTCTTTGTGCTTGTGTCATTTGTGCTTGAGCTGTTCTTGGTTTCCTTGTTGTCTCTTGCGTTGATCTCTTTGCTAAAGAGGCTTTGATTTCTTTTGCTCTGGTTTGGAGTCCTTCTCAAAACCCTTGGCTAGCCAAATCTCCAAGAGCAAAGTCATCAAAAAGAGTTCTTGTAGTAGTTGCCATCAATACTATTTTTCTGCACTGCAAGTTTCTCAGCAGGTTGTGCTGGTTGCTCAGGCTGAATATTTTCTTTTGGAGATCAACTTCTTTTCAGCCGAGTCTTGTGAAAATTGCAATAACTTGAAGATATACTTAAAACGGGCAGATCATAAAATTGCTGAACTACAAGCTTCTTTACTTGAGCCGATTGATTCATGCTTGAACTGTCCTAAGTTAACTGCTGAACTTGAAGCTGTCTCCAAACAGTTTCAAGATATGATTGATCATGATAGGAAGTTGGCTCAGTTTGCTTCTAAGGACCCTGTTAGCTCACCATGCATTAATTGTAACAAACTAAAATCTGACTTGATTGCAATGGATGAGAAATGTGTGAAGCTAACTAAGGACCTTCTAGAGAAGCCACATTGTGCTTGTAATGTGATTGTGGAGAAGGGGGAGAAGCCCCAGGGTAAGGTGGAGACGCTTAGCGACGTGAACCAACTGGCTAGTAGTAGGACTGTCCCCTCAGAGTCGGCTGTGCGTGCACAAGCCGTTATTTCCTCTACTGTTGGTTCTTCTTCTACTCCCTTACCTTCTGCTGTCTCTTCTTCTCCCTGCTCTTCTTGCACCTCTCTCTTTCGGGAGTGTCAGTATCTTATGAACACCCTCGAGAGATTTGTAGGCGGCAAGAAGAAGCTTAATCTTATTCTAGACCAATCCAAGATCTGCAAGTTCAATCAGGGTCTAGGATATGATTTCTATGAGGATATGAGGAAGCATCCACCTGCTATTCTCAGACCCATAGTAGGAGGTGTGATCGAGGTCGAGCCCAGGTCTGATGAGTTTAAATTCAAATCAGCGGGTTTTATCCAAGGGGTTTCTGACAGCAAGGTGAGTACACCTGCAGCTTCGGCCTCTCAGAAGGCGAAGCCATCTCACGCTACTTCAGCCTCTCAGAAGGCGAAGTATCATTGCACATTCTGTCAGAAGGATGGATATACGATCGACCGATGCTTCAGGCGCGCCAGGATCGCGCAGAGAGACCGTGTTGCTGCTCTTAGGCGTATTCAGGGTCAGCCCCAGACTTTGAGTGCATCTAAGACCAACACGAGGTCTAGGTTTGCTTCAGATGCTTCTGATGGGTTTGGGCAGCATCGAGGACTTGGTTTTTCCGAGTTTTCTGGTTTTCGTCCTCGATATGCTCCTAGTTGTGACTTCCGCCGTCCTGAGGGTAGATCTCATTTCTTCCATCGAGATAGCTACCCGCGGCGTGATCAGCTTGTTGCCGGTGTTCCGACTCGCTCTCCCGTAGCAGTCGGACCCCGCAATAGCTTCAGGTCTGCTCACAGACCTTTTGCTTTGAGTGACAGAGAGTGTAGGGTAGCTAGAGGTCAGTCGTGTGTGGCTACTTCTGCTACTCGACATGTCGTTCAGTATTGGGTGCCAAAATTACTCTTGATTTACCCCAGTACTGAGACTTTACTCTCTGTTTGACTCAGGTTCGCCGGGCAGGGAAGGGAAAGGTTTGGCTCGTAGACTCCGAGTGTTCACGACATATGACCGGAGATTCCCGTTGGTTTTCTTCCCTTGCCCGTGCTCCAGGTGATGAGACGATCACCTTCGGAGACGCTTCATCTAGGCGTGCCATCGCCAAAGGTACAGTGCGCATTAATGATTCTTTTATTTTGAAAGATGTTGCCTTGGTTAGTAAGCTGCAGTATAATTTGCTTTCAGTCTCTCAGCTTACCGATGACGACTTTGAGGTGAGCTTTAAGAAAAACAATTGTAAAATTCTTGATTCTTCGGGTAGTCTGGTTTGCGGGATTTCTTGTTTTGGGAGGATCTTTCGTGCTGATTTCTCTGAGTCTTCTGGTGATCCTCTCAGGTGTTTAGTTGCTTCTGAGTCCCGCGACCTTTCCTTCTGGCATAGGAGACTTGGTCATATTGGATTTGACCATTTGACTCGAGTTAGTAGCCACGATCTCATTCGTGGTTTGCCGAAACTCAAGATGGTCAAATATCTAGTTTGTGCTCCATGCCGGCACGGCAAGATGGTTGCCGCTTGATGAGGACATCACTTCTTCGGTTACACACAACACTCCTCCACTTGACATTCAAGGACCAATCACTAGAGCTCGCGCCCGACAATTGAATTTACAGGTGAGCTCGTTCCTAAGTACTTCTTTTTGTTCATTTGAGAATAGATTGCTACCTAATGATTTAATTATGATTAGGAACCATGGAGAGGACCTGGAAGTACTTGGAGAAGGGCTACGGGGCGCACAAGTCCAGCAAGGACGGTCGAATCATGTTGGAGGCCCAACTCAAACCGACTTCGAATCCAATTCGGAGTCCAGGACCAGTCCGCACTAAAACGGACGCCCAGATCGCATCCGGACTCCGTTTTGGACGTTCTACATATGTATGGAAAGCTGAGAAGACCACCTTTCCAATGGCTTTGGTCCCATGTCAAAATTCCTTCTGAGTCAACAGGAATCGTCAAAACAAGTGGGCGTTCAGAATCTGTCAGGGTGCTGCGCCACCGTCTTTTGGGCCGATCGGCTTTGTATCGTGTTGGAGCCCATTAGGGGCGCGTCCAGGGGTTTTGCACGCCCCTAACTCCTTTATATCCAGCCGCCACCCCCACCATTAGGGTTTGGGTTTTGCTTAGATTGATTTGTCTTTGAACAGATTCGCCGTTCATCGGTTTGTGAGACCCCAACTTTCGAGTGCTAAATCTATCCATCTGCAATTCAGTTGTGTTCTTCCTTGTTCTTGCTTGTGTTCTTCGATTCGCAGGCGAGGATTAGCCTTCTTGGCGAGGTCAACCGGGCTGCGCACGGTTGATAACCTGAGGAGACGTGGTGCTGCGATTGCGGGGTTCGGAACGTGTCGTTCGGAAGCCGGATCGATTTGTGTCGCGCCTCCACCAAATCGAACTTACCCAGAACCTGTTGGAAGATCGGGACCCCGTTCCCATCACCGCTTCTCACCCTCCGGTCACAGTTACTATGACCGATGCACCGGGACAGCTGCTCCACATGGATACAGTGGGACCAGCTCGAGTGCAGTCAGCAGGAGGGAAGTGGTATGTTCTTGTCGTAGTCGATAACTTCTGGAGGTATTCTTGGGTGTTTTTCTTAGCCTCGAAGGATGAAACGTTTTCACATTTTCGAGGTCTTTTCAGTAGGCTTTCTGTTGAGCTCCCGGGTGCCTTACGAGCGATCCGCAGTGACAATGGCACAGAGTTCAAGAATTCTACTTCAAGAGTTTCTGTGGTGAGAAAGGTGTAGAGCATCAGTTCTCCTCTCCGCACGTCCCACAGCAAAATGGCGTTGTGGAGAGAAAGAACCGTACCTTTGTCGAGATGGCTAGGACGATGCTTGATGAGTACTCTACAACGAGGAAGTTTGGGCTGAGGCTATAGCCACCGCGTGCCATGTCTCAAATCGAGTTTTTCTTCGGGCACACTTGCACCGCACTTCTTATGAGTTGAGATACGGGCGAAAGCCCAGCGTCTCTCATTTTCGTGTGTTTGGTTCCAAGTGCTTTATTCTGAAGTTCGGAAACCTAAATAAGTTTGAGTCACGTTCTTATGATGGGATATTTCTAGGTTACTCGCCTTCTTCGCGGGCTTATAGGGTCTGGAACTACGAGTCTGGCAAAATGGTAGAGACCAGTGAGGTGACCTTTGACGAGGCCAGTTCGGGGACTAGGCCAGATATCTCAGGTTCTTTAGAGCAGTCCGAGACAATCTTTGTGGATGATGAGGACGATGGAGATGATGGTTGTTTACCTGATCCGGCTCCTCATCCTCCCCTTGAGATGCCTTTTTCCACGGTACCTCAAGGTGATCAGCCCTTGCCTACTGCTTCCTCCGGAGCTAGTGGCTCTGTCCCTGCCTCTTCTGCACACGAGGTAGAGGCCACTTCTTCTCCTCATCCAGGACCTCCCCGACATATCCAGAAAAAGCATCCTTCAGAGCAGATTATTGGAGACCTTTTCGAGTGTGTTACCCGCTCAAAATCTGGCTTATCTCAATTCTGTCTCCATTCTGCTTTCATTGCCTCCTTTGATCCCAAAGATGTTTCTCATGCTCTTTCCGATGAGTCTTGGATTAATGCCATGCATGAGGAGTTAGAAAATTTCGAGAGAAACAAGGTCTGGTCGCTTGTTGAGCCCCCGCGAGGTCACAATGTCATTGGAACCAAGTGGGTGTTCAAAAACAAGCAGAGTGAGGATGGGGTAGTCATTCGAAACAAGGCTAGGCTAGTAGCTCAGGGGTTTTCCCAGGTTTAGGATCTAGACTTCGAGGAGACCTTTGCCCCTGTAGCTCGACTTGAGGCCATTAGAATCATGCTTGCCTTTGCAGCTTCTAAGGGTTTCAAGCTTTACCAGATGGACGTCAAGAGTGCCTTTCTCAATGGCTTTATTGAGGAAGAAGTCTACGTCAGACAGCCTCCAGGTTTCGAGAACCCCAAATACCCAAACCATGTCTTCAAGCTTTCCAAAGCGTTGTATGGACTTAAGCAGGCCCCCAGAGCTTGGTATGAGAGGCTTAAGTTCTACTTGTTGAGTCATGGGTTTGAAATGGGAAAAGTAGATAAGACCTTGTTTATCCGTAGGCTTGGCAATGACCTTCTGCTCGTCCAGATCTATGTCGATGACATCATCTTTGGCGGCTCTTCCCATGCTCTGGTTTCATAATTCTCGGATGTCATGAGCACCGAGTTTGAGATGAGCATGATGGGCGAGTTGACCTTCTTCCTTGGCTTCCAAATCAAGCAAACTCGCGAGGGTACCTTCTTGCATCAAGGCAAGTACACTCGCGACCTCCTGAGACGCTCCGACATGAGTGATGGTAAGCCGGTGTCAACTCCGATGGCTTCTACAACCTATCTTGACCCAGATGAGGATGGCGAGCCAGTTGATCAGAAAGAGTACAGAAGTATGATCGGCTCTCTTCTTTACCTCACTGCCTCGAGACCAGACATACACTTCCATGTGGTCTAAATCCCAAGTTAGTGATGAGTAATTGACACGTGGTTTGGTTAGAGTGAGTTTGGTTTGAGTGATTCGTGCCATTTTGGCATTTGGCGAGGTCGTGTTATGATTAGACAGATTTGACGCGTGGTCATCTTCCCGGTTGGTCATTTGGGCCATTTCTCGCTTGAGTAGGATTTGTTGGTACTAATCGTGTTTATATGCTTTGTGCCGTGCTATGCGATGTGGTTTTTTTGTCTGTGATGGCTGCAGGACGTCGAGTGGAGTCGTGGTGAGACACGGAGGACTGGACTAGGCGCAGGTGGCGCTGAGGTCAGAACAGTCGGGATGTGTCGAAGACGACGTGGACTCGAGGTGGAGTCGTGGCGAGGCACGGTGGACCGAACTAGGCGCAGGTGGCGCTGAGGTCAGAACGGTCGAGGTGTGCCGAAGACGGCGAAGCTGCGTGGCTTGCATGGCAAGGAATGAGGAAGCTTCATGGAAGGTGCGCGAGGGGCGTTTCGGTAAAAACGCAAAGCTGCACTAAAGGAAGTGGATTGTGGGTAAATCGCAAAAGCTAAATGGGTAAAGCATTTGGTAAACCCATTAGTGGAGACTATAAATAGAGAGGGAGATGGTGTGCTGAAATTAGAGAGAGGATGTGTAAGAGTTAGGGTTTTATTTGTTTCTCTCCATGGTTGTATGGGATAGAGTTGTGTTCTTGTTCTCCTAAGCATGTATGGGGATTTGTTAATGGGAGATTGAGAGAGATGAGCTGAACAACTATGTAATCATTCCTCTTATTTAATCATGTATGTCTCCGTATCATGTTCAAGATTTCTTTTGTTGAGCTGATTCTGTCTTTGTGCTTGTGTCATTTGTGCTTGAGCTGTTCTTGGTTTCCTTGTTGTCTCTTGCGTTGATCTCTTTGCTAAAGAGGCTTTGATTTCTTTTGCTCTGGTTTGGAGTCCTTCTCAAAACCCTTGGCTAGCCAAATCTCCAAGAGCAAAGTCATCAAAAAGAGTTCTTGTAGTAGTTGCCATCAATACTATTTTTCTGCACTACAAGTTTCTCAGCAGGTTGTGCTGGTTGCTCAGGCTGAATATTTTCTTTTGGAGATCAACTTCTTTTCAGCCGAAAAGGGGCAGCATTAAATGATGTCCATGCAGCTCATGCAATGCTCTGCCGTATACCATTCTCTGGCCAAATGCACAAGGAAACTTTTTTTTTGCTGTTTTCAACCCTACTGCATGCAGTCCAGATGACCTCGGTTTTAGCTGAAATTTTTGCTGGTTATTTGCTGATCTAGGCTCTTCTTAACCTTGTTGCATGCAGTCCAGGTAGCTTTCAAAATCAAATATAAAACTGCTCCTTTGTGTTGCAATTATTCTGTCATTTTCAGCATGCATGCAATCAATATTATTGCTGTTTGTGGTATTCGGCCATCAAGAATCACTTTGAATCATTGAGGTACCAGCTGTAGTACGAGTGATCCTTGTTCTCTTTCCTTTTGGACAGTTTACTCTCTTTTTAGTCTTCTTTAGAAGCAGCAAGTCTCTTTCCTGCTCCTCCTCTTTTGCTTTATAAAACCAGTGCAGTGCTACCTTTGGTCTGTGGCAATTGTTTGTGCAGCAGTAACTTGTCAAATTAAAAAGCTCTTTTGGATGCCCTTTTGTGTGGAGGTTTCAGGTAGCTCTCTCAAGCGTTTTCGGCCAGCAGTTCAGTGAGTTCTCTGCTATTTTCGTACCGTGTCTTCCGCCCAATTTCCTTGATCTCTATTAATTTTCTGTGAGCTCTATTCTCTTCCTCTTTATAGCTTTCTATAGCTATCGGAGAGTTGAGTGTTTCGTGAATACCGAGAGGCGATTTTAAAAGTCGGCATTCACCCCCTCTATCGCCGATTCCGATCCAATAGATAGCATAAACACGTCACATGACGTATGCAATGCAAAATATTCAACATTCCACGTGTAGTGCAGTGGGATCTGTGCATTCAGTACTACTCTGTGCATTCAGTACTACTCTGATGATGTTCACTGGGAACTGAAGAAAACCCTAAACTATGTGATGCCAAAGGTAATCCATGTCAACTTTCGAGAAAAATACAGTTAATGTTGGATTATTATCAACAACGTTTATGCCTATATGGGTGGGGTTATCCTGTCTTGTATTGTTAACATTGTCAAACTACCGTTAATGCTGCAGGTGCTCATAGAAATACTTCGTTGTGGTTCGACAGCGACGACGGGAGAAGGAATACGAACAGTAACTGAAGCAAATAGCGTCGGGTTTTCGGCACCAAATACTTAGAGAAAGGCCCTACTTCACAAAATAATGGCCAGAAAAACATCTCTTCTCACCAGCAAAACGTTAAGCAACACGAGGACAGGAAATTTCAGGAAGCCTTGTTATCCCTTTGTACAACGGCATGCGGCGCATTGACCAGTGCGGATCCACATTTGGCTTGTCAGTTCGACGAGATTGCTGCTGAGATCTGTTTGGAACTGGCAAAACCTGTCAGGGCTTTTGCGTAGCGTACCTCGTGAAGGAAGCACGGGAACTTCTGGCCAAAAAGAAGGCACAAGAGTCAGCAATTGTACCAGCTAGCTCTTCAAGGGAAACCTGATTGAGCAAAGTTAACTACATATTCGTCTGCAGTATGCCATGTTAACCTGTACCCTCGTTGGAAAATTGTGTTTGTCGTCAGGATGTTCTGTATATGTCATGTACGTGAGTGTATATCTGAAACCTCAAGCTAGTGCATTTGTGAAACACCTTGCTATTTGTTTTTTCTGTTTTTGCCATAAATATCTCTTGCTACATGCAGCATTGCATTCGCTGGCATGGACAGTCGAACGTATTGTTTGGTTGCAAATACGTGCTAAGATATGCTGAAATTCACGACTAATTAAATTTCATAACAACTAATTAAAACGCACCCTCTTTTTACGTATCGTTGGTGTGAAAAATAGTTTAGGTTTTGCGTCTCGTCCTGTTGATTGTTCCGTGCAATGCAAAAGTTCAACGTAGCTGACATACAAAACAATTTTTTTGCAACTTCCTACATGCTAGCATGCACTCCGTGTACCTTGCGCAGTAAAAATGGAAGAGTCTGCTCCGAGGAATGGCTCAGAACTTTTCCTCACGAAAAGGAAAAGTATAGGATCGTTGATGACAATTAGAGGAAAGGGGTGAATGATTGCCGTATGCAGCAGAATTTTTTTTTACAATCTGCTAATCACAGTAAGCACAAAAAAATCACAAAAAAGGAAAAAAGAAAGCTCACTCGGATACTGTAGTAAATATCAAATTATATGGTCTGACTAACCGAACAATCAACTCCTTGTATGTAGTGATACACACATCAATGACCTATTTGTATTAGGCACAAGTCTCAAGTATGCATTCAGTGAGTAGGCTCATGTGATGGCTATGTAAGTATGCTCTGATGGATAAAGTCCTCCCTTGCTAGCAGTGAGACGCAAGAGCAAACAAAAAATCAATGAAAACTTTCCTGTGCTATGTCGAGTGACACGGAAAAGCGCCGGATGTGATCGAGACAAAAACGATGACCGAAGAACCAATCTTCTTTTTGTTGAAACGAGACAGGCTGTGCGACGCTAAAGATGCTTCGAATGACGGGAAACGAAAGCGCTGTCTACTCACAATTTTTTCTTCAGAATAGATGTTAACTTTATTTCTAAATCATAGTGGCAAAATTAACATCTAAAAAGCTATAGGGTTAGTCTCCAAACCCATCTCTATTTATAGTTTAGGGTCTAAAACCTGGGCTTATTCCAAACATATGAGTTCTAATCCAATTCCAACAAATAAGTGACCTGAAACCCGTTCTAACACGGGTTTTTCAAAATTCTAACTTTTTCAACTCATCACGTGTCGAAGCCTCCAGGACTGCACCTCTCGTAGCTTCTCTACGCATCATCCACCACGTGTCGTAGCCTCCGGACCACACATTTGTAGCTCCAACACGTATCATCCATCTTTGATCTCCATGCACCCCAAGCATGAGCCCGACCATCTCGTGATATCTTTGACCGTCTGAACTTCGGATCTTTCATCCTAGTCCCGGTTCACCTCGTCACCGACCATGATCGTCTCCATGCCCAATCTGCATATTCAAAAACCAAAGAATATTTTTCCGGTACAAGTTCGTTCTAACTTGACTAACATCAGTCCACACACATGCCACATAACTCACATAACAATGCTAAATAATATCGTTAACTATTTATCATCACAAATTAACCATATCAATTATTTGTCATCAAAATATTCTAGATCTAGCGACATGGTCTAACAAAAAAATTCAGTTATTGCCTCAGTTTTAATCAGGACGTTCGATGAGGAGGCGGAGTAGAGGTTGTTGGTTTCAGCCCAGGATCCAGAGATCATGCACAATGCAAATGTTTCGGACGATGAACAGTAAAGTTCAGGGAAAAACAGACAGAAGTTCAGAGTTCTTCCAGGACAGAAATTTGGGGCAATTTTCTCTATTTTTCTTTTAACTGCCAAGGCTAATACATGCTGAATATAAGTCTAACAAACTAGGAATCGTGCCATCCCATGATCCACAAATATTGGAACTAAATGATTCTATGCTGATCGCACAAATTACAGAAAAACAGGAAACTGCAGAAAAGGAAAATGCTGATAAGTTTTTGAAAACGCAGTGTGCTGTCTTCCGAGCGACTTGGTCTCGCATCCTCCAAGTCACCCATGCCTAGAATAACAGCTCACATTCTCCCCCTTAATCCTGGCATGGATGCAGGTCATGAATGCCAATCAATTGATGCATTGCACCCAATTTCACTCCCGACAATGCTTTTGTCAGACAATCTGCTCGCTGTTCGCTTGAACTCACAAATTCAACCAGGATTTGCTTCTTCTCCACACACTCTCTTATAAAATGGAACCTCGTGTCTATGTGCTTGCTACGGCCATGAAATACTGGGTTTTTCATGAGAGCTATTACTGAACGGTTGTCAACAAACAAAGTGACCGGCTTCATCTCTGCTCCTGTCAACTCGCTGACAACACTTCTCAACCACAATGCCTGGCATGCTGCGGCTGTGGCTGCCATGAATTCAGCCTCACATGAAGACAGTGCTATCGTCTTCTGCTTCTGGGAGCCCCAAGTCACAAGGTTCTCGTTCAGACAGAACACCATTCCGCTGGTACTCCTTCTTCCATCGAGATCGCCTGACAAATCACTGTCCGAGTAGCCATAAACTCTCTCTTCACTATTTCCCTTCACATAGGAAAGCCCAAAGTGAATGGTTCCTTTCAAGTACCTTAGAATCTGCTTTACAACTTTGTGATGCAATGTTGTAGGCCTCTCCATATACCTGCTAGCCATGCCGACTGCATATGAGAGATCTGGTCGGGTATGCAGTAAGTACCTGAGACACCCAATCACTCGCCTGTACTCTTTAACGTCAATTGGTGTTCCCTCTGGGTCCTTGTGCAGCTTGATCTTGGGTTCAATTGGGAATTTTGTGGCATTGCAGTCTGCCATTCCGAATTGGTGCAGGATCTTCTTGGCATAAGCCGACTGTTTTGGCACAAACCTACCCTCCTGCTGCTTCACTTCAATCCCCAAATAGTAAGAGAGAAGTCCCAAGTCACTCATCTCGAATTCTGCCATCATCTGTTTTTTGAACTTTAGAATTTCTGCAGTGCTGCTTCTGGTCACAATTAGATCATCCACATACACACCAATGATGACTCTAGTTGCTCCGACCCCCTTTGTGTATACTGCCTATTCTTGAGCGCATTTCTTGAAGCCTAGCTCTCTTAGACTTCTATCCAACCGAGTGTTCCATGCTCGTGGAGCCTACCGCAATCCATACAAAGCTTTTGTCAGCTTATACACCTTGTGCAGCTGATCCTTCACTTCAAAACCCTCTGTCTGTGTAACATAGACCTCCTCCTCTAATTCTCCATTAAGGAATGCCAATTTTACGTCCAAATGGTGCACCTCCCAGCCTTGGTTTGTGGCATGAGCAAGGATCACCCGAACTATATCAAGTCTGGCAACCGGTGCAAAAACCTCTTCAAAATCAATGCCATGCTTTTGCACATACCCTTTAGCAACCAATCTTGCTTTATGCTTCACCACTTGACCATTTGAGTCCTTTTTCAACTTAAACACCCATTTTAAGCCATTAGGTCTATGGCCTGCAGGGAGTTCAGTCAAAGTCCAAGTTTTGTTCTCAATGGATTCTAGCTCTTTCACCATTGTTTCAAACCAGCAGTGTTCAGTGGATGCCTCCTGGAAGTTTGAAGGTTCCTCGGACAAAGGCAGCATCAACTCCCCCTCTTCCTCTTCATTAGCAGCAGCTACTTCTTCTGAATTTGCATATATATCTGCAATTGACCGAAACCTCATTGGTCCGTCAAATGACTCAGGTGATGACAATACCTAAGTGGAGCTAGCTGAATCTACACCAATATGAAGTGTGGAGGGACTCGGCATCTCGGCTGTGGACGACAAGTCTCCTAAACCAGCTCCTGCTGCAGTGGGTGAAGTATCTCCCTGAGTCTCTCCTGTGACAAGCATTGCTCCTGCTGACCCAGCTGCTGTTTCGGCTGCTGTATGCAAGTTGTCCGAATAGAGGGTGTCAAGAACAACTAACTGCTCTTCTTCTTTGCCATTACCAGCATTCCACCTCCACTCAAGGTCTTCTTGGAACAATACATCCCTACTGATATGCAATTTACCACTCTGAGGGTCATACAACCGGTGTGCTTTGCAATTCTGTTCTACTCCCAAATACACCATGGGTGTACTTCTGTCTTCAAGCTTCTTAAGGTGTGGAGTAGTGTTCTTCGCATATGCCGTGCAGCCAAATACTCTTAAGTGGGCAAGGTGTGGCTTCCTTCCTTCCCATGCTTCAAACGGTGTGCGCTCTCCTAGAACTTTGGTTGGCAGACGGTTCAACAAGTAGACAGCATGCCTAACCGCCTCTCCCCAAAACTTTGCTAGTACCCGCATGCTCTTGAGCAATGATCTGGCCATAGCCATCACGGTGCGGTTACGGCGCTCAGCAACTCCATTCTGCTGAGGCGTGTAAGGAGCCGTGAGATGCCTTTCAATCCCAGCTTCTTCGCAGTACCGAGTGAAGTCAGTGGACAAGAATTTGCCTCCATGATCTATCCGAAGTGTCTTGACACTGTGATCAGTCTTGTTTTCAGTCACCCTCCTGAATTTCTTAAAAGCTTGAAGAGCTTCACTCTTTGCTGCAAGTGCATACACCCACATCCACCGTGTATGATCATCAATGATTAGAAGAAAGTACTTGTTACCAGCTAGTGTGCAGGGAGTAATTGGGCCACATATATCTGCATGGAGGAGTTCCAATGGCCGTTCTGCTTTGAAGTTTGTTAGTTTTGAAAATGGCAACCTTGCTTGTTTAGCAATTACACACGCTTCACAAAGTTTGTTTGGCTGGGACACCTCCGGAACACCGATCACCATCTGTTTCTCCCCTATATGCTTCAAATCATGGAAGTTCACATGACCGAGCCTTGCGTGCCACAGCCATGAGGGATCATCAAGGCTTGTCAGCAGGCAGACAGGTTTGTCAGTCTTCAGACAAATCTTGTACAGTCGGTTCTTTGTTCTTTTCACCCGCATCAACAATTTTCGGTCTCTGCCATACACTCTCATGATATCTCCTGCCATATGCACTTCATTCCCTTCTTCTGTTAACTGCCTTACACTTATAATATTGCTGCACAATCTGGGAATGTAATATACCTCTTGAAGGAGCTTTTGATCTCCATTCTTGCAGGTGAAGGTAATCGACCCCTTCCCCATGATCTGGACGGTGGATCCGTCGCCAAATCTCACTCTCCCTGTGGTATTCTCATCTAGCTCCTGGAACTTCTCCCGACAACCAGTCATGTGATTACTGGCGCTGTTATCTAGGTACCAGAAATCTTCACTCTCCTCATGCTTGTCACCACGGTACAGCTTTGGGTTCAGTCTTTCTTCATTGAGCAAGACAGTTGCTTGTTTTTCTTGCTCATTGTGTGCCTCCTCCTGAGACACAGCCAGCATGAGTGCTGGCTCTTCGTCAACAGCACAGAGATGCACTTCATCATCTTGCCGCTTGCTCCGGCACTCAGTTGCATAATGTCCCATATTTCCGCAGCTGTAACATTTGACACTGCTCTTTCCCGTGTTCCTCGACCGCCGCTGCTGGCGCTTGCATTCTTCTCTTGATTAGAAGTCCATCGACCGCGTCTCCCTCGGCCACGGCCTCGTCCACGCCATTTTGATCGGTCTGGGCTATTGGATCTATACCCTTTTCCTTCGGTTGACGAGCTGCCACCATTTCCTTTCTGCCGTGCCTGCCATTCGGCATGCGTGAGTAGGAGTTGACCATCAGTGCTTCCGGCGTTGCTTTGCATTCACGCCGCTCTCTCTTCATATGCCTTCAATCTTCTGATTGCCTCCTCAAAGGCCATAGTTTCCAGGTCATAAAATTGCTCGATTCCGACAACAACATCGATGAATTTTTCAGGGACATAATCAAGCAATTTCTTGACAAGGATTGCATCTTCAAGTGTTGTACCGAGAAGGGTGTATTTACTGGAGATTGCACTGAGCTTACTTGCGAACTCGTCGATTGTTTTGTTTTCCTTCATCCGAAGCACATCATATTCACTCTTCAACGTCTGCAGGTGAGCTTTCTTCACTCTTTCTGCTCCCATATATCTCATCTTGAGACCGTCCCAAATCTCCTTCGACGTCTTCTTCTTCGCGATCTGAAGTAAAACGTCTTTGGGATACCCTGCAAAATATACACCCGAGCCATCTTGTCCTTCCTTGCGTTCGCTTGTGCTCCTTCTGCCGGTTCCACTGCTTCCCATACTCCCTAAGCATCGAGGATAGCCTCCATCCTAATCGCCCACACGGGTAGTTAGATGGATTCAGCATCGGCGGCTGGAACGACATCGCACCGCTGCCGCTTGCTGTGGAACGACCGCCATTCTTGACGTGGATTGGAGATCTCAACGCTGGTGCTCTGATACCAGATGTTGGTTTCAGCCCAGGATCCAGAGATCACACATAACGCAAATGTTTCGGATGATGAACAATAAAGTTCAGAGAAAAACAGACGGAAGTTCAGAGTTCTTCCAGGACAGAAATTTGGGGCAATTTTCTCTAGTTTTCTGTTAACTGCCAAGGCTAATACTTGCTGAATATAAGTCTAACAAACTAGGAATCGTGCCATCCCACGATCCACAAATATCGGAACTAAATGATTCTATGCTGATCGCACAAATTACAGAAAAACAGGAAACTGCAGAAAAGGAAAATGCTGATAAGTTTTTGAAAACGCAGTGTGCTGTCTTCCGAGCGACTTGGTCTCACATCCTCCAAGTCACCCATGCCTGGAATAACAGCTCACAGAGGCAGGCAGCGTCCGGTCCGTGTTCTGTTTCTTGCAAGCACAGCCGTGGCTTCCATCTGCTCCTTCTCTACTCCGTACAAGCAAAGCACACATTATACTTTTGCATTAGGAGAAGCTGAGCAGCACAGCACAGTGTTATACGTCCACATCTACGCTTCAGCACAGTGAGTCTGAGCTCCGGTCCCGTCCTTGCTTTGCAATTGCAGCTTGCAGCTTTGTCTGCTTTCTTCCCTCCTCTTTAATTATTCCTTGCCTCCTCGTTCAGCAAATTAACCTTTGCTCTTTAATTCCCTTCTGCTCTTTCGTGATGAGTATGTTGGGATTGGACCACTCAAGAAAGCTAGGGTCAGAGAAAGAAATCAGAACAGAGGAGCTTCAGTTCTCGATCTTTTTTTTATTGCACAATCTCATACTTCACTGATATTTATCTGTATACAGTTGAAGCTTGGGAAGCTACAAGCTTGTGTTACAAAAGATGTATACTAGTCTATTTATAGACTGCAAGCACCGACTGAGACTCAAACCGACATGAAGATTACAGCTCACGTTACACATGTGCAAGCTAGGGTATTGCTAATCTCTTACATAACACCAGTATAAATCTATCTAGCGTTACTAGTCAAGTTTGACATTTCATTTTAGCGTCATTGACAAAGAAGCTATCCAGTAGAAAGACACCTCAAGATTTCTAGTAGAAGCATTGTCATATGTCGGTAGATCCTTGTATCTTTTCAGCATTCATGCAGATCATGCCCACTTTACAGCTATAAAATATCTAGACTAATGTCGGTACATGCAACCAACTCAAAACAAGATCCCAACAATGTAGTAGTCTGAGCTGACATATATATATATTAATATATATATATTCCTTCTCACCTCCTTGCAGCAGTTTGTGCGGGGCATCCACGTCTTGCACTATTCCCGGTCAATCCTCCGTCGATCCTGCAGGTGAGGTCAGGGCGTCCCTTCAATCCCTTGTATGCATCGGAGCATGCATTCATACGGTTCTCTTCATTTCTCTGTTTGATTTGTTCGGCTGGTAGCTTTTTGTTCGCGGATAGCGCGCAGTGAATGCAAGCGAAATGGTCTAGCTAGTATCATAATCTACTTCATATAGTCGTGTTAAAAATGGGAGGACTGATCGAGCATGCATATGCTAATCATATTGGATTGACCTCGACTCGATCTTCAGGGGGAGAATGGGACGTGGCCAGAAGCTCATTGATGTCTCCTTGTGGGAGGAAGGAAGATCTATAAACTGGCATTGCATGTACACGGGTTACCTGTTGATGGGCGTGAGGGGCCTGGGTTTCCTGGTGCTTACTTGGACCACTGTCGTCCTCCTCGGTGGCTTCGTCTCTGAGCTGGAGAAGGACGACTTTTGGTGTCTTACATTGATTACCCTCGCGCAGACAACTGGGTTAGTCTTTCTAATTCATGCATCTGTACTGCTTAATTTCTTACCTTTCTTTCCTTCAATTTTTCTAATGATAATTCCTTCTTTGGCTCCATCTTTTCGAGTGTCCCTAGTAACTTCCTACTAAAATAAAGAGTTGAATATGTAAAATCTCCCAGGTGGGGTCTCTATAGTTGGAAATTTTATTTTAGACTACCACTAAAAATTTAGGATTTAGAAGGGATAATGGAAATACTTAATACTTCAAATAGATCAAGCCCTCAAAAGTAGAAGCAAAAGGTGTTACGAATTGAGGGAAACTCGGTGCCATATCATGTGCAGCCCCGGCTTAAGCTTATTACAATTTTAAATGTAGCATGAAACTTGTTACAACTTTGATCTAGGAGAAAATGCACACATCGCAAATAAACTGAAAGAATATAGGAAATTTTCTAAATTTCCCTATCCTCATATTTGCTCCCCTCTTTCTTGCTTTTCTCTTGCTTCTCTTACAAAACTGGCTACAAGGCTTCTCAATATATAGGCTACTAATCTCCTACTAGTATACATATTCAGACTTCAAGTTGGACTCAATTTTAACTTGAGTTATATTCAGAGATAGACTCTACTACGTTTAGGACTCGAAGTCAAGATTATTTTTAACTATCTCCCCCTTAATCTTGACTTGATATATTCTAATTTTAGTCTCAATGCATTATGAACTACCAGCCACGCCTCCACATGAAGCGTTCTACATGCAAGCTACATATAGGAACTCAACTCAACTGGCACAGGTTCATTCGGATGCAAAGATTCTAAAACATTGAGGTAGTCGGACTTAACTACGACTTACTAAACTTATACTTGACACAGAACGGTGACATATCTCCTCTACCTTGCTGTGTTGCTTGACCGACGGATGCGCCATAGGGACGAGCTGTTGAAACGTGATGATGCGCGGAGCGGATGCCTCGGAAGTGCTGCGCGAGACGGGCGGAAAACGGAATTGTCGAGATGATTTTTTTCCAGCTACTCGCTTTTCACCTAGGCTCTGAACCCACTTGTTAAAACTTTGATCCAGGAGAAAACGCACATATCGCAAATAATCTGAGAGAACACAGAAGAAATTTCTGAATTTCTTTTTCTCTTATTTGCTCCCCTTTTTCTTTGCTTTTTCTCTCGCTTCTTCTTGCTTACAAAACTGGGTACAAGCCTCCTCAATATAATGGCTACTAATCTCCTACTAGCATATGTATTCAGACTTCAAGTTGGACTCAACTTCAACTTTGAGTTATACTCAGATATAGACTCTACTACGTCTAGGGCTCAAAGTCAAGATTATTTCTAACAACAATTGTTGCGGAGGATCCCCGCACTACATCAGGCCCACGACCACTTCGGAGTGACGGTGCTTGTTAGAAAGTTTACGCCGAGCCACGCCCATGAGTCAACCTTGGTGAGATTTGTGAGGCCAACCTCGACGAGGTTCACAAGCCCAACCCTAGAGGGGTCCAAGGTCAATCCCAGGCGAGATACGTAGGACCAACCCTAGAGGTGTCTGGGGCCAACCCTGGGCGAGGTCCGAGGTCGACCTCGGACGGAGCCCGACGATGGCCACAAACAAAGCCCGGAGTCCTGGACACGGTAGAGCCCGCACGGGGCAAATAATGTAGGTACCCCTAGGAGTAAGATAGGCCCTAAGGGCAACTTGCAACTTCACTCGTCTTCCTCTCTCCCTCTATAAATAGGATCCCTTGTAATAGGGAAAGGGAGGCTATTTGGAACCTTAAACACTCATATTGAACACACTTGGTCATTCTTGTGTTTTTCCTTGAGTCCTTCTGTATCTACGAGGATCTCTGAAGTGGCGGTCGGAACCACGCCCGCCACAGTCCCCAACATGCTCGTCGAGATGGTGCCCACCGTGTTGACCTCGACAGCCATGTCATCCGTGCCTTGCTCTTTCGTGAGGATGAGTCAACCGGTAGGGGCCTTAGCAGGGTGAACACATGAGGGGTGGTGGTGGGCATAGCACTCATCGCTATCTCTTCGGCCCCTCTCGGGGCAAAGGTTGAGGCAACGCCCAGGGAGAAAGTGGGAGATCCTGGAGAACCTAGCAGGGGAAGGCTGGTCACAAGTCCCTTCCCCCTGCCAGGGCGATGAAAAGTGCCCGCTGTGCCAAAAGGCCCTACCCGAGGCGAACCCTGAGGGCTACCGCACTGTGCAAACTTAGGTGGCAAAGGAAAGTCCTCCAAGAGCTCTTGAGGGCACTTCGTCCCTTACCTAGACCTGCCATCCTCGTCGAAGGGTGGGTGAATGGGTACATAGACACCAAGCATCTCACATGTGTGATTGTGGTGATCCCTCATGATCAGGTCCTTTGCCACACCGCACTCTGCCCTTATCTCGTGCACGAGCAAGGCCACCACTACCTTCTCTACCTATAGGAGCGTCAAGCTTGCATGCCCAAGTAGGGAGTAGGAGAAGGCTAAGAGCCAAGCAGACATAGCATTGTAGGGGGCACGAAAACTCACACTAAGACTTGTAGAAGCCCAAAAAGCATGGATGCTCCTCAGTACCTCACCCTCCATGAAGGTCAAGTTCCAACCCTAGGAGAGTAGAGCAATCTGAGACATGCAGTACTCCTAGAGGTCACACATGTTGTCACACATGTTGAACTTCACGGTGAGTCCTTGCAAAAGGTGCTGGTGGATTTATCCGTCATGCCTAAGGAAGGTGAGAAGTGTAGCGAGCAGTCCACCAATGGCTTCTTCCTCGTGTTGATGAGGGTGAATCCCTGAGCGGCATAGTAGAACCTCAAATCTCTCCATGATTCTCACTTGGCCTTGTGGCCTTTAGTGGGGAATTCAAACTTTTGGCACCTGCCTTGAAGCTGAAAGGCTATCACCCTGTATGAGGAGTGCACGTTCTTGAAGGCATACACTATTATGAGCGTGGCATAGTGGAGGAAGTAGAAGAGCTCAGTTGAGGAACACATCAGCCCCAAGATCCACATCGCCCACTCATACACTGAGAGGCAGATGAAGGGAACTAGGTTGAGGTGGGAGACCACAAGATTGATGTGTCGAGCATATCCTTTAGCAGCCAAACTAGAGGGATGTGAAGGTTAGCCTTGAACTAGGCAGCAAAGATGACGAGCATCCCCAACCCTAGGTTTGGGCGGACCTCGTTAGGATTGGGAAAATGGCCAAGTTAGCACTCTTGATCTTGCCCTCCTTCTCTAGTTGCTCTAGAAGAACCATTTTCATGTTGGAAGGGCACAAGTGATGAGAGAATTAGATGACCTTCTTGGGGGTCTCCTCCCTACGACATCCTTCCGGGAGGCGGAGGTCGCGTTGTGCTTGCCGGAAAGGCCAGCGGATGCCATGGCTTTCTTCATGGTCATGACATGGAGTTCTGGGCCTTGGCGTGCAAAGGCCTCGGTGGGTAGTCCATGTAAAAAGATTTGAGGCCTTCAAAGTGACGGTCCAGACATCCCCATGGTGAAGCGAAAACCTCCTCGAGAGTGGCCCAAGTGATGGGGCCTTGAGGTAGAGTCAGCCAGGAGCCCATAGGGTGTCAAGGTGGTGACCCACAGGGGGTCCTAGGGCCTCGAGGCATAGTCAGCTGGGAGCACGCAAGAAGTCAGGGGGGTGACCCATGGGGGTCTTGGGGACTTGAGGCAGAGTTGACCGAGAGCGCATCAGGCATCAAGGGGGCAACCCACAAAGGGTCCTAAGGCATTGAGGTGGAGTCGGCCAGGAGTGCACCGGGTGTCAAGGGAGGTGACCAATGGGGTCCTGGGGCCTTGAGACGGAGTCATCCCAGAGCACATCGAAAGCCAAGGGAGACGACCCCTGGGGGTCGCAAGTCCTCAAGGCGCTGCTGACCAGGAGGGCCGCAGTGCTTTGGGGATGTGCCACCTAGGGGCAATTAGGCGTTCGAGGGCAAGGCCCCTGTTGGGGGCCAGGCCAACCAACACCTAGGACACCAAAGGCAAGGCCCGATCAAGGGCCAAGTTGAGTCGGGAGTAGCTCAACCAAGAAAGGCTTGGCGGCCTAGACACAAGCAGATGATCGGGAACCTATGGGCAGCTTGGGTATCAAGATATGGCCAACCCAGGACAGCCCAGGGAACCGCTGTTGTATCACCTAGAATGAGCCTAGGGCATGGAGACCGACCCAATCAGGAGGACCCTAAAACTACAAAGCCACATCACCTAGAGACGTCGAAGGATCGGATCCCCAGTGAGGTCCTGACTGGCCGAAGTTAGGAGGGCCAAAGGCAAGGGCATGACCAAGAGTTGGGTGGTGCGTACAGATGAGACACCCACACGGAGGCACCAACTAGCTATATTTCATTTGGGGGATTTAGGAGTGTGGATGCTGATGGAGGAATAGAGAGGAGTTAGCCAATGGAGCTCCTCTTTTATAGGCCAAGGGCGGTCCGTGGTGGACCGAGTCCACCCAGACCCCCAGGACTATATGGGTGCATGGTCCATGACATAGCATGAGTCTGGTCCATGGAATAGTAGATGGCCAGTCCGTGAACAATAATTCGGGGTAGTTCCTGAGGGGTAGCATCCCTCAGGATGTGCACCTTTAGGAAGGGTGTGGGCTCACCTTGGCAACCCTACGTCGGCGAGTCCGAGCTCATGCCTGATGGCCAAGGGATGGCAGACTATCACCTTGAGCATGCTCCGATGCCAAGGTAACTTAATGTCTTATTAATTCATTATAAGCTACTAGAAGAATCGTTGTGTTGAGGCTATGCACCAACCCCTTCTATAGGTCGGTGCATTGGTCCAGACAGGCAGTTAATGACCACCTTGATGGGCGAGGGGCTACTATTAGTGGAGGGTCCCCGCACTACCTCAGGCGCATGACCACTTCAGAATGATGGTGCTTGTTGGAAACTCTACCCCAAGCATGGCTCACGAGCCAACCTCGGCGAGGTTCATGAGACCAACTTTTGCAAGGTTTGCAAGGCCAACCCCGGTGGTGTCTGGGGTCAACTCCGGGCGAGGTACATAAGACCAACCCCGAAGGGGTATGGGCCAACCCTAGGTGAGGTCTAGGGCCGACCCTAGATGGAGTCCAATGTCAACCACGAACCAACCCCACAGTCCAGACATGGCAGTGTCCGCATGGGGCAAATAACATAGATACCCCTAGGAGTAATCTAGGCCCTGAGGTCAAACTTATAGCTTAACTTGACTTTCTCTCTCCCTCTATAAATAAAACCCCTTGTAATGGAAGAGGGAGATCATTTGGAGCCCTATACACTCATATTGAATACATTTAGTCATTCTTGTACTTCCCCTTGAGTTCCTCTATATCTGACCAGGGGTGCTTCTAAGTTTACTGTCTGGTCTCGTATCGACGACAATAATAATTTCATAAAGTATCAATGTTAATGCATCTACAATAATTATAATTCAATTGTTGGGAAAACATTGTACTGCTAACTTGTCATAATTTTTAATGCACCAGATTCAAATTTGAAAGTTGCATGATTTACATTATGAGATGATGGTCATGTAAATAAGCAACTTGAACTTTGCAATTTTGAGGTGACTCTTACTAAAGTAACTTGATAAACATATGTTAAGTATTCTTAATGATAAGATACTAGTGTTGACACAAGATACGCACAATAAATTAATACTGCAAGCTCATGGGTGAATTGTGGCCTTTCACCTTGAGTATTCCAAGTTTATTGTATCCACATATATCGGTCTAACTTTACCCTGTATTCACAACTCAAATACCATCTAACTTCCCGAGGTTAACTGATATGAGGGGTAAATATGATCCAACTTCAACAATTTGATAACTAGACACAAAGCAATTAGCCTAAAAGCTAAGATCTAACTAGGTTTAGGTCATGAGCACTAGGATCCAAGATAGAAATGCTTGTTTGATGAAAGAATATGATGCTAGATCAATCACTAAGGTGGCTCTCACCCTAAAAATCTACATTGGCCCTTTTCAAGTTTCACCCTTGTCATGGGTCCATCACCATAATCAACACTAACAATACTTGCACAACTTGATACAGTTCTACTTGATCTAAACACCACATCTTTACCAAAGGCTAAGCAATCGATAACTATAGCACTCTAACTACCAAAACGGAAGCATGCACAATATCAAGAAGTCACACACATATGATGATCATGGTGCAAAATATGATGAAACATCATAGCAAAGCATAAAAATAGAGGGAGTTTAGAGGAATTCTTATAGCCGAGAAGATTACAGAAGCTACAGACTCTAGCAACCTCCCGGTGTAGATGATCTGAATCCCAACTCTACTTAGAGACTAATTAGAGCCCTCTCTGATCCCTAATTTAGACCTATGTACATAGTGGAACATTGCTTTGGCCTCGCTGGAGCGGTGAGGGAGGAATTAAAAGATTAGATTCTTTAGAGGGCATCCCTAAGGCCCTATATATTGGAAAACTAGCTGAGGGGTAGTGGCTTCAACATGGTAGAGCTAGAAATAATTGGTTTGGAAATTTTCAGTTTGTATACTTCTCTAAATTCGAGTCGGTTTGCACTTTCCTACTACATAGTGAACCTTCCAGAAGTCATATATTGGCCCGTTCCGAGGGCCCGATTATGTATGAAAACTTTACCTAAATCAAAGGCCCATTAGGGGTAAGTGGCCCATGAGAACTATTAGTGCACTTTAGTCCCACATTATTTATTCTATTGAGAAGGCACCCCGCCTCCCCCCATACAAGGAGAGGTAGGGGCTGCATATTGTACACACCACCACCTAAGGGCAAAAGCAATAAATTTTAGAGAATGTTGGGACTACATCTTGGGTTCTTGTTCTACTTTTCATATTTATGAATTGCAAACTTTGATAATTAGCAACTTGACCTCGAATGTACAACATGTTATCAATAGATAACGCTCTAGCTAAAGGCTTCCTGATACATTTCTTTTGACCTAGCTTTTCAATTCAAGTTCTGCTATGATGTTTCATTTGTAGATTGGTTTTATTCTACCTTACGTTGCCACTCCTCCCATCGCTGGCTAGCTGGGCACACACCTTCGCGTGTGCACCAACTGCGCTGTTCCCTTGGCCATTAGCCGTATGCCTCCATGGTGCAGCACTAGTCATTGAGCCGAATGATCTTGTGCCTCCACACATGCACCACCAACCATTGTCTAGATCGGGACTGACATGCCTTCGCATGCACCACCGATTGTCTCCAATTCGCCACTAGCAGGGTGTACGCCCACGTGCCTCCAAGTGTGCGCCGCTACTGCCGCCATCAAAGCAATAACATGCACACGTTGCCTTAGCATCCTACCACCACTTCCGCTCTGCTCCACCATCATTGTCACCATCACGTTGGGCTGCCAAAGAAGGGATTGTAACAACCGCCAGGAGTGGTCCAGTCTGACCGTAGGCTAAAGACCGGTCTGATCGGGTATGTCTTCAGCAAAGGAGCATAAACGAGTAGAATACTATGGTGGCCGAAAACTAAATAGTGAGTACTGGAGAGGAAGCTAATTCAGAGAAATGAATGGACATATGCTATGCTTCTCATATCAACTTCTCTAAACTTCAAACTAAATAGCAGAGCAACCTCAGAGAAGGAGAAATTGCAGACAAAGAGCAAGGAATTGAGATCTGAGCTAGAACTGAAAACCAACCAAAGGAATGAGACCAAAAGCTAAACATCTTGATATTCTCATGTCTATTGATCATGAAACTTTGCATTTCAGCAAGACATGGTCTCTCACCAAGAAAACACAAGCCTTGACCCAGCTTTTAGTTGGCAGCAACAAGATCACACATTCCCCTGCCTCCAAACCCTAGACAAGGCAAAACAGAGGAAGTCTTCGACCAGCACATTCTTGGCTAAAAGAAGGATTGCTCTCAGGAATGGCTAGCCAAATGGCTTTGGGGGTATTTCCCAGTTCAGAGCAACTTATTTGCAGCAAATCAACCAAAGATTCAGCTCAAAATCCAAATGGTACAGATAAGAGCTGAGAGCAGGGAAGAAACCAAAACTGAACCAAAACAATACTTAACATCAGAAATTGAAATAGATGCAAAGGGATGAATGATTACATTACTCAAGAGTTCTACAACCATCCATACATGATTTCACATTTTGAGCTACCACACAACTACTCTCAGATGAACACACACGCCAGGAGAAGGAACACAACCCCTGCTACTACCTCTTGCACTGCCAACTCCCATTGACTAAATAGAGGAGCTCACGTCCTCAATTAGCAAATCAAGAATTGCAGTCCAAGTCCCACTCCATGGTCTCTATTCTGTCAAGGAAATGGGTCAAGGGTCTGCACTGCTCCTCACATGAGACAGAAGCAAAATAAATACCCTTACAACCAAATTTTGGAGGGAAACCATCATACCACTCCAAACCCTAACCTCCTCCTTCAACTACCGGGTCTCCAAACCATCAGCTTTAACCGAACCCGCTTCCTCAGGCCTGAGTCAATTTTATAGAATTGCCCCTCACACGCCTTCCTGGAAGCTTCCTCTTTTCTCGCTGTCAACGTCACGTAACCACTTTGAGTCCTCGTCGTCTTTGGCATCTCCCGACCGCTTTGACCTCAGCACCTCCTGTGCCTAGTCCGGCCATCCATGCCTCGCCACGACTCCACCTCAAAGTCCTGTAGCCATCACAGATAAGAAAACATCACATAGCACCGCTCGAAACAATATAATCAACATTAGCATCAAAAGATGGTACTCAAGCATGAAATACCCAAATCGACCGATCGAGAAAAGAACAAGCGTCCTAAGTACGTCCGACCGCGTTTGACCAAGTCCAACCGTACTGGACTGCGCCATGCACCGACTTGGCGCAAACCAACCAAATCAAACTCAAGCTTTCCAGAACACGAGTCAATTACTCATCACAAATATGGGGACACCTCCACATGGTCTCTTACCGTGAGCACATAAAGTACTCAGCAAGTTGTTTGTAATAACGAATGCAATATAATATGTAAGGCTTACCAAAGGATAGCTGAAAGGTTAAGTTTGTAGAAAACAACAATTTAAAGTAATTACCATAAAAAGATTAGAAATGCAAGATTTGAAAATGATTAATAAATAAATAATCAAAGGAATTGAGAATAACCACAAGTGAACTGACCATTCACCCCAATGAACCACTTGTGAACTAACCATTCACGGAATGAACCACCAGTAAACTAACCAAGTTATTATGAAAACTCTACCCCTTATGTGAAATCGCTGAGCATTGTACATAACCAGGGACACGGCTATTCGAATAGTTTTACATTCTACATAGGTTTCACAACTGTACCCACACCATGTGACTATCCTCATATTAAAGAAAATCACAACAAGGCTTTTACAATGCTTTATCTCAACACGATCCCGCCTGCTAAGGTTTTGCCATCGACTAGGCTAGCCACCTAGTTGATAATTAACCCCACTTGCGCCAGTAAACATCAGTGGCGAAATCAAAGTTGAGACTTCACAAATTATTATGCCAGGTCTATCCCATACTAGACATGTGGTTTGTACGGTAAGGCTCAAATCAATGGCGCACAAAGTTAAGTCCTTAAAAGTTATCCAGGTGAAACATCGACCTCCCTGAAGTGCTAACCACACTTCCCCCTTTACTGCACGATCATTGCCCAAGTGAAAACCATTTGTATAACCAACACCAATGACACTACCTATGCCAAGGTGTTCAAATTTTATAACTGTGGCTAACCACCACGATTCAATATCTCATTAAGTCAAAGTAATTAATTATTCACATGCAATGATAAACATAACATACTATGGTAAGCATGGCTAAGCAATTAAATGTACAACCCATGTGACAACTAGTATGGCATCACTAAATAATTACCCATCCTATGGTGATAATAGAAGCATGGCATTCAAATTATTTAGGTAGAATTAATCAAGTAGGCTATTAACTACAAATACAAAGATTTGTAATAAAGGAGCGATGCATGATAATTTAAAACAAAATAATACATAATAGATTGGAAAACTAGGTTCAACATTGATTGGAAAACTAGGTTCAACATGATCAAAGGATATGACTTCCCTTGACTTTGTTTAGTTATAAATTATTGATCCTTTGGTGGTGCTCCTGCTCCTTCGAAGACATGATCTAACGAGAGAGAAAATGAACGAAACACAAAATAAATTGAAATAAAAATCAAATAAACTCTAAAAACTTCAAAACAAGAACCAAAAGATAGAGCTCAATTTTATATGAATTTACAAAAAAGAATGGGGTCAATTGCAGTTAGGACAGAGGAGAACGGGCTCTTGGAAAATCTAATATAAAGAAAAAGACTAAAAATTGAAAAAGGTTACTATGCTGTGAACCCAGTGTATGGAAAAGCTAGTCTACGATGAACTCGGCTCACAGAACAATGCACGTGTGACTGGGCTACTGATGCGGCAAGTGTAGCTGACGTGGTGACACGTGGCATGACACGCGGCAAGATGGGCTTGCGCGGCTGGTGACATGGCATGACACGTGGCACGCTGACGTGGCACTAGGGATGGCTCAGGTGCTGACAAACGGGACCCACCTATCAGTGGCTCGGTGCACGTGGACTGGGTTCACGGAGAAGGTGGAGAGGCGTGCCGACGTGGGTACAGGATGATGCGGCGGGCACACGGTGCGAGGTGGAAGGCGCGCGAACCGAGGCGACGACAGGGGTTTGGCCGACGGTGGGATGGGCAAAGTGGCTGGCAGGGCGGCTTAATAGCAGCGGCTGACCGACGACAGTGACTGACCGATGGTGAGGCGACACATGCAGCGAACTGTGGGCGGAGGCGCTCACCAACGAGGTCGATGGCAACGTCAGTTGGAGCCGAAGAAGAAGGTGAGTACGTCGAACTAGCCGACAAATCCCAGTGAGAATGGCAAGCGGCGCATAGCGATGCAAAAACCAAGGGTCGCGGCCAGGTCTTATAGGCGTGGACATCGATGTGACCAAGGCGCGCACGACACGGGCGGCGGTGACAGAGCAGACTCAGAGATGGAGTAGTCCCGGTCAGAGATGATGGATCTGACAGGTGGGCCCCACCTGTCAGCGACACGGAACGAACCAACGGCTAGATACAAGGGTGCGGCGAGAGGACGGTGCAGATGGGCAACGCGTGGTGGCCATCCGACGGTGGGCGCGGGCGCGGGCGTGAGCGCGGATGCGCGACGCGTGGTACGGCGCGGGTCGGGCTGGACTGGGCCGAGGTCGGGCTGGCGGGGTGGGTTGGACCGAGCTGGGCTGAAATGGCCTTCGAAAATTCAAATAAATTCATTTGAGCTCTAGAAAATAGCAAATAAATCTAGAACAATCACAGAAAATTCTAGAAAAGTCCTTGTGACACAAGGAACTCAAATAAAATACTTCCAACAAATTTTCAAATTTAATTTAGTCATATTAAATCCTTTTAATTAATAAAAAATTATTTTAAGCTTTAATTAAAACCAAAAATCAAAATGGTGAATTTTATTTTAAAAGCTTAAAAAAGGCTCTGAAAATCAGGATGCTACAAACCTCCCTCCCTTAAATGGAATCTAGACCCCGAGATTCTAGCTCACTAAGAGAATTGGTTTGGAAACTCCGCTCTGCAGTCTTCCTCGCACTCCCAAGTTGCTTCTACCTCGGAATGGTTGCTCCACTGAATTTTGCAAAAACGAACCACCTTGCTCCTAGCCACTCGCTCGGACACTGCCAAGATTCTGATAGGACGTTCCTTATAAGATAAATCCTCTTGAAGATCAACGGCTTCCACTAGCACTACCTCCTCTGGCACTCACACACACTTTTTCAGCTAAGACACATGAAAGACATCATGTATCCCGCTGAAGGTCGCAGGTAGCTGCAGCTAATACGCGACCTCTCCCCTGCGATTTAATATCTTGAATGGCCCCACATATCTTGGCGCAAGCTTTCCTTTCATTTGAAACCTCTTAACACCTTTGAACGGTGTAATCATGAGATACACATAATCATCTAGCTCAAAGCTCAACTCTCTATGACAAGTGTCCGCATAACTCTTTTGTCTAGCCTGAGCAGTTCTTAACCTTTCTCGGATCAACCGAACCTTTTCCTCAACTTCATTTAAATAGTCTGGCCCAAAGACTTGATTTCCCCCGTCTCTTTCCAATTGAGAAGGGTTCTGCATTTTCTGCCGTACAAGCTTCGAATAGCAACATTTGTAAACTGGTCTGGTAACTGTTGTTGTATGAGAACTCTGTGAAAGGCAAATAACCATCTCACTTGGTTCCATGATCTAACACATAAGATCTTAGCATATCCTCAAGAATCTAATTCACACGCTCGGTCTGACCATTCGTCTAGGGATGATACGCTGTGCTGAAATTCAAATGAGTTTCCATAGCTTCATGGAAACTTTTCCCAAAATCATGAAATGAACTGCGATTCATGATCTGATACTATTTTCTTAGGCACCCCAAGAAGACTCACAATCCTCAACATATATAGCTCTGCTAACTTGTCTCCTGCAAAGGCTGTCTTGACTGGAATAAAGTGAGTAACTTTCGTCAAACGATTCGTAATTACCCAAATTGAATCAAAACCATCCTTTCTCTTGGGTAATCCCGTAATAAAGTCCATACCCACTTCTTCCCACTTCTACTCGAGAATTTTTAGTGGCTATAGCAAACCTGCCGGTCTCTGATGCTCAGCTTTCACTCTTTGGCAAACATCGCAAAGTGCAACATACTCCGCTATCTCATGTTTCATACTAGGCCACCAATATTTATCTTTGATATCCTGGTACATCTTGGTACTTTTTGGATGTATCGAGTACAACAACTCGTGGGCTTCCTTGAGCAACAATTCTTTCAACCCCTCTTTGTTTGGCACACACAACCGTTCTTTAAACCACATGGTACCCTGGTCATCCTCTGTAAAATCTGACGCTTTACCTTTACTCATTCTAGCTTTGATCCGCTGAATACTTTCATCCTCTGCTTGAGCTTGGTGAATCTGACTATCCAAAGTTGGCTGCAATTCTATTGTAGCTAAGAATCCTTCCTCAACCAATTCCAAGCTAAGTTTCTGAAATTCCTCGTGTAGGGCTGGTTGACTTTCCTTGATCATTACCGTGTTGCAATAAACCTTTTTGCTCAAGGCGTCTACTACCACATTTGCCTTTCCTGGATGATAATGAATTCCAACATTATAGTCTTTGATCAACTCCAGCCATTTTCTTTGCCTGAGATTAAGATCGGCTTGAGTGAAGATGTATTTCAAACTCTTGAGATCCATGTAAATTTTGCAACGATTACCCATCAGATAGTGGTGCTAGATCTTCAAAGCATGCACTACAGCAGCTAACTTCAAATCATGCGTAGGGTAATTCTCTTCATGTGGTCTCAACTATCATGACGCATAAGCTAACACTCTTTTGTCCTGCATCAACACACATCCCAAACCTTTGCGGGATGGATCGCAATAAATCTTGAAATCCATTTTAATATCCGGCAATACTAGCACTGGGCTGTAGTCAAACACTCCTTTAACTTTTGGAAACTCTTCTCGCACTTGGGTGTCCAAACAAATTTCTTTTCTTTCTTTAGCAACTGAGTGAGTGGCCTTGCTTTGCTGGAAAATTCTTTGATGAAGTGATGGTAATAACTGGCCATTCCAAGAAAACTTCTGACTTGCGTTACTGTCGTTGGTGCCTTCCAATTAAGCACATCCTCCACTTTTTCAGGGTTAACTGCAATTCCTTCTGTTGACATGATGTGGCATAAAAATGCAACTTCCTTCATCCAGAATTTACATTTGCTGAAGTTAGCATACAGCCTATGCTCTCTTAGCTTTTGCAACACTAACCTCAAGTGCTCTTCATGCTCTTTATCATCCTTGGAGTAGATCAAAATATCATCGATGAACACAATGACAAACTTGTCCAAATACTCTATAAACAAATCATCGATCGTGGGTAAAGGATACTTGTTCTTGATTGTAACTTTATTGAGAGCTCTATAGTCCACACACATGCGCCGACTGCCATCTTTCTTTTTGACGAACAACACTGGCGCTCCCCCACGAGGATGTACTAGGCCTAACATAACCTTTGTCCAACAACTCCTGTATCTGCTTCTTCAATTCTGCTAACTCATTGGCAAGCATCCGATACGGTCTCTTGGAAATCGGTAATGTACCTGGTACTTGCTCAATTGCAAACTCTACCTCCCTGGCAGGTGGCATTCCAGGAAGATCATCTGGAACACATCAGGGTACTCTCAAGCAACTAGCGCATCCTCTAACTTGATCCCCTTACTCTAGCAAACCAAAACCTTCTCTGACTGACTCATGCTGGCTTCAAATTTTACTTTACTCCCCTCTGAACTAGTTAAGGTAACTGCTTTGCTTCCACAATCCAACATTGCCTGGTGTTTCTTAAGCCAATCCATTCCCAGAATTACATCCAAAGACTAGATATCCAACACAACAAGATTAGCGAAGAACTTCACTCCTTGAATGGCTATCTTGACCTCAGGACAACCTAGGTTGTACTTAACTCGGAGCCTGGGGATTGAACCAAAAGTATAGAGACAAGAATGACAACTTTCAACTACTGCTTTAAGGCAAAACTTTGAGAAGCAAACAAATGTGAAGCTCCAGAATCAAACAAAACTATGGCAGGAACAGAATTTACTTGGAACTTCTGATCACAACATCTGGTGCTGCTTGAGCCTCCTCTACGGTGACATGGTTCACTTTCCCTCACATAATTGATTGTGGCACTCGGCTAGCCTAACCTAACACTTGGGATGCTCTGTGTCCTGGCCCTGAAGTAGGGGTCCGATCTGGCGTGGCTCCCAATTTAAGCGAATTGGTGTTGGAACTTGGTTCTACGGACATTTGTTGGCATAGTGTCCTGGTTTTGGCACTTGAAATAGGTGACTACCATTGCAGGATTGAACTTCCTCTGTTGCTGACTACTAGACCCATTAGGGCGAGGTCCAGATAGGAACTGACAGGGTGCTAGTGCTAGCGTCTTAAATCCGGATTGTGGTGGCAACCGAGTTGGCTGATATGCACTAAAACGAGTCCTCTAGGACAGATGGTTCTGTGATCCTTGTTGCATCATTCTTCTTTTGCGTGCCTCTAGCTCACGACGACTTTCCTTGATGAGCATGGCTTTATCCACCATGTTCTGGAAACTGGCATAATCATTGCCTACCTCCTGAACTTTCAACCCTAGATTCAACCCTTTCCTGAACCTCTTCTAGCGGGCATCATCTATGGCAACATCCTTAGGCATATAGTGAGCTAGTTGAGTGAACTTATTGAGATATTCACTCACTGACATGTTCCTCTACTGCAACTCACGGAACTCCTCCTTCTTCATTTCAATCACCCCATCCAAGATATGGGCATGACGAAACACTACTGTGAACTCAGCCCTCATGGGTGGTGCAGTAGTTCTCCCACCACTCCGCGGCGGCTCCCTCTAGCTGATGGGTGGCATAAAACACTTTCTCATGGTCAGTGCACTGAGCGAGGTTCGGCTTCTTTTCCACTGAACAAATCCGATCATCCGCCTCCAAAGGCTCTAAACATCATGAACTTTACAAACTTGGATTGCTGGTGAGCTGGCTGGGGTATGGCTGCCTCCTAGTTTTGCATGTTCATCACTGCATTAATGTTCTACATCATGGTGTTCATCAGTTGAGTTTGAGTTGCCATGAAATAACTCAAGATTAGATCCAGACCTATTGGGGTTGCTTGTGGTCCCTGAGCTAATGGATTTCCATTACTGCCCTCTGGATCTTGGTTCATCTGACTGCATCCCTCTGAATTCTGAGTGTCCGCCATTTTTCCTCTACTCTAAAAGAAAAGACCAATAACTGAAAATTGACTTCACAAGACTAAAAAAGGTGTGGGGGAAAAGCAAAGGTGAGTAGTAAACTCGTCTAAAGGGGAATAACTAGTGGCAAACCTAAACTAAGCCAACACTTAGCCAAAGAGCTAACAAAAGAACGAACAAAAAATTAGTCCAACGAAAAAAGGTTTTGACATGACTACAACATAATGCTTTTAAGGGTAAGGCTGCAGCTCATATCACAAGCAATTGCAACTAAGAAGCAAAATGCTCTACTCGCTCCTTCTAGACTATACAAGGGTCTAATCTTGTGGCTCCCAGTCAGGTCCCACTAAATAAGGATCGCTTGACTAATCCTCTGAGTTGCTATAAAACACCCATGAGTTGCGGACTTGCGGTGGCTTCTCCTCTGCTATGGCTGAATGAAGTACCGAAGGTACTCCTGGTGGTTGCCTGCTATGCGTCATCTCTCATCTGGACTGGGTGGTGTGGGCGAAGGTAGTGGTACTGGCTACGGCGGTTGATGTTCCTCTTGTCCTGTTACCACGGGGGTGCGTACATATTGCACCTTGAACTTCTGGATGAGCGTGGGCATGCTGATCTTGTACAATTTGCAGAGGTGACGAACAGCTTTGTGCATGGCTCCTTGCGTGGACCACTCTCCATAAGCACCAGTGCATTTGAAACTATGGTGCAAGACTTGACAGCCAATCCTGGTGGTGAAGTACAATCTGGTGACACATCCGACACGTTGGCCATTTGACTTTTCATCCTTGGTGAGGTAAACCAATGTTCTCTTCAATCCAAACTTCCGCAATAGAACTCGAAGAAGCCCTCGCCATCCCCTGGTCTGGCTATAGGAGCTTTGAGACATCTACAGGATTATAAGGGAGAGAAGTCAGGATAAAAGATTTAGAAAAGACTCTTTCAGAATAAGGCAAGGAGTAAGACATCTTAAGAAGAGGAAAAGAAGATAGAGATTTTACTAAAAATCCAATTTAGTTGGTTTGATTTAGAAAATAGTTTTGAATTTTTACTAAGGCGACCATTCTAACTAGGGCTTCATTCTATAGTCAATATGGCTCTGATATCACCTCTGTCGAGACCCGAATATGCAAATCCGGACTCTCTGTGTATACCGCACTAGTCTAGGAACACGCTAGTGCACACAGTGGAATGTCCGAAATGGACTAGAAGGACCGGAATTGACCAGAATTTGGGCCGAGACAGGATGTAGGCTGCTCTATACTATTTTTCTTGGTGGAATGGCACATACCAGCCTAATCGAAATGAAATTAATAAGCTTGCCTAGAACTCCACCCTTTAAGCCAATCCACAGATTTTGACACCTAGCACCACACAGATCTTAAAAACACTTCTAATTCCCAACTAAAATTCGTCTTTTCTTCCCCACCTGTTCCTCCATCCCCACCTTGTTGCCATGGCTACCCACCAAGAAGCAACCCATGGCAACCACCCCACCACCTCATCGTTGTGCTCGTCCTGGACACGGCACTCCGCCTCCTCACATCCCATGGCACTGGCGCACCGGACAGACTCATGCGGCAGCTGCTCTGTGACTCATGTTATATAGGTCACCCGTGATGAGTGCATAAAGTTTGGGATGGATGGTTATGTCTTGAAACCCTTCAAGGAGAAGCAATTCTTGTTGGGAATAGTCTCACATTGGTTATGGAAAAGAAAAAGTACAACTTATAAGTGTCAGGGAGACTTCACCCATTTGACTAGTCTTTTGGAAGGAGAAGGCTCAATACCACTTATATGGTTGTTACTTTGGGACTTGCATACGATAGTTCGTGGGCTTAACTGCTCAGCCCATTTGGACCTATGGCCCAAGGAGTAAAATCTGGTTGAACCTAGGCATATGACTAGGATACGATCTGGTAATTGGTATCAAAGCCTAGACGCCTAACATCTCATTAGTTGTAGAAGTGCAAAACCAATGTGTGAGGGGAGAATGCTGGATATAGTCTCACATTGGTTATGGAAAAGGAAGATGCACAACTTATAAGTGTGAGGAAGACTACACCCATTGGATTAGTTTTTTGGAGGAGAAAGCCCAATATCACTTATAAGGTTGTTGCTTTTGGGTTTGCATACGGTAGCCTGTAGATTTAAGTGCTCAGCTTATTTGAATCTGTGGTCCGAAGAGTGAAATTCAGTTGGACCTAAGCATGAGGCCAAGGTCTGATCTGACAATTCTTACAGGAGCACCAAACGATGCATCCTAGTGTTCACAGAGAAGAGCTCTGACTGTGAACCGAGGCAGCTATATTATTCCATTTTGTAGTTCATTAACCGAGGATGCATTCTGATTCTGATGGCGGCCCCGACGGTCGCAGCTTCTCCAAAGGACATGCGACCATAGCACGAACACGAACACAGATTGGCCCTGGCTTTGTGTACATGTATTAATGTATTGGCAGACCATGTTAATTATAATGTAAACCAGGAGAAACATATGTCAAGGATGAGCATGGCCTTCTCTGTTGTTGGAGCAACACGAGTCCATCACGCTGGAGCAGCATGAGTTAGTCGCGCGTGGAGCGGTTCCCGCATGAGTCCGTTGGTTGCGGCGCGCTGCTGCTGTAGGATCTGAGTCGGTGGAGAGCTGCATCCGATCGAGATGAACGCGACTGTGGGGTGGTGGCCATGACCCGTGCTTCTTGGTGGGCAGCAAGATGGGGAGGAAGAAACCAGCGGGGGGAAACTGCTACATATTAGGCAGGAAACATGGAGAGATGCTCTGGTGACTTCCATGGCGATTCTCCAAGCCTTCCCCCCCAGCTTCTAATCTCTCTGTCGCTCTTGGCTCCTGCTCAGCTCTTCTAGGATGGTGGGCCATGTCGAGCTCGGACTTCTTTTCTACTGGGATTTCTCTCAAGGAAGAAAGTATGCAAACTTCATTGCCTCCAAGTTCGGTAAGGAAGAAAGTTTTCAAACTTCATTGCCTCCAAGTTTGGTTTGTTAGTTCACCGTCTTCCCCCTCCTCCCCCGGTTTTCTTCTTCTGGTGATTTCTCCTGGTGTACTCTCCGTCTCTCTAAAGCTTCTGTCGCCAAGGTGTTGCAGTGTTGTTTGGGGAGGATCCCTCAGGTTTTCAGGTTCAAAGAGATTATGACTATGGTTTTCAATTCTCTGTTGTCTCCAAGTCAGTGGGTCTTCTTGTTCATCACCTTCAAAGTTGCACCTTTAAGCATTTTATAGTTCACTTTCACCTTTGGAGGGATGGAGGAGTTGATTTTCATAAAGAATATTGTCTCGCTCTCTGAGCATCAGAATGAATGGACTCTTGGTTTCATCTCGCAAGTAGAGCAAGTCCGAGGGGTGTCCTGTTGTTCATAAGAAAGTTTCTTTTGCTGCTAAACCAAAGCTAAGTTTCTTTTGCTACCAAACTGAAGATTCATTCTCTGGATAATCTGGGCTTCATCAACTTTGGATCCTTTCAAGTTCAAGTTCATTCCTCTTCTATCTTCAAACCTTTCTCCCTAAGGTTCCTCGAATGCTAGATTGGTAATCATCACTCGCCTGACCTGAAGGAAGGGGTTCTCAAACAGCCTCCTACCTCGCAGTCTGCACCTCCTCTGAGTTTGGATGAATTCAAGGCAACCTCCTATTCCCAATATCTGCGTATAGGACATCCAGCCATTCTTTGTCATAATCAAATTCACTGTTGGTCTTGCTTTAATTATGGGCACAAGTCTTTGCGCTGCCTCTCCTCATGTAGGGTAGCTAACCTCTGTTGGGTTCCCACCTCACGTCCTAAGACCATGTTGAATGCCCAGAGATTAGGCGGGAGAGTTCTTGGCCTAGCCTACCTTCTAGGCATGACTCCTCATGCAATCGGCGATTCATCTCCCCTAACTCCTTTTTGCCTCAACTCCTCACGCACTGAGGAACGTTCTCATCAGACGTAACAGAGCAAAGTCTGTATCAACGCTTCATCTTCTAACCAACGGCTCAGATTAAATCTAGCATTTTTTGATTTTTTTTTACTTATAGTTTTTAGTTTTTTTACTTTAATCTTTTTCTAGCTTCTTTTAGTTTTTTTACTTTAATCTTTTTCTAGCTTTTTTCTTTTTTTTATATTTCTTTATATTATATGTGTTAAAATAACCTATTTTTAAAATTTAAAAATAGGTTATTTTAACACATATAATATAAAGAAATATAAGAAAAAAGAAAAAAGCTAGAAAAAGATTAAAGTAAAAAAACTAAAAGCTATAAGTAAAAAATCAAAAAAGCTAGATTTAATCTGGTCCGTTGGTTGGAAGATGAAGCGTCGATACAGAGCAAAGTCCGTTGTGACTTTGCTCTGTTACGTCAGAGAATCCCACGCGCCCTCCTCCTCCTCCAACAATGGCATACTTCCAAATCACCAACCCAGGTCACTTTTTCCCGGCGGGCCTCTTCATCGAGGATAAAAGCCAATTCTAGCTCCCCCGTGCGGATTTGGTGCTGCAGGAGGCCCCGCAGCTCCAACACAAAGATTATGCTATTGCCACTATGGCTCCGCCCCCAGGAGGAGGATATTGCTCAAGCAGTGATGGACATCAGAGATTTCCTTCAAGATGAACTAGAGATGCACGTCGTAAGGTGCTCCCCTCACCCTCTTGGAGTTGGAATTTTTTAGCTTAGCTCACCAATTCAGAGAGATATGTTGATTTTTGAAATCCAAACCATCTTGATGATGCCCAGGAGATTAGGTTCCTCTGACACAATGAAGCCATCAATTGGAAAGGGACTAATTTCGGCCGGGTTGGTTGGATTATGCTCCTTGGGTTTTCACTAGACCTCCTCAATTTTCACTCTATTGCGCATGCAGTTTCTTCTTTTAGTAAAATGCTAAAATGGTACTCGAAGGATAGGATTAAAGGGAGAGTTCTGGTTAAGGTGTTATACCCTTCAGTTGAAGTGGTCCCCCGCAACTTGGTTTTAAAAAAGAGTGGAGAATTCGGAGGGGTCAAGAATCATGGACTGTTCAAGTCTTTGTCCTTAATTCTAATTTCCTAGATGCTAGCCCACGAGATGAGGACATACCAGAAAACATCTTCAATGTTAACCAGAATGAAGCTCCCATTCCCCCTATTGAGCTACCTCTATAGGTCCCCCTAATGATGATCAATGGGGGGCACTGGGAACCCCAACAGCAAGCTTCGGGAGGCTAGGATCATCTTCCAGTGAACCAATAGGCGTAGCCCTAGGAGTCAGCTTTGGTTTCCTCAAACCCCATCCTCAATGCAGAGCTTTCAAACTTTGAATCGCAACAATCAAACCAAGACAACCTTCAAGATTGAGATGAAAGTTCTCAACTAGCTTTAATTTAGCTCGACAGGGTTTCAATGGCAGTGTCTTGATTCCCAAGCCCTTGAACCCAACTTTCTTTTTCTCATTGCTCAGGTCATGAATTATCTTAGGAGAAGGATTCCCGCGGTTCCCTCCTCACTGCTCTCTGCCTAGGCCTGGCAGTTTTCTCACATCGGGCTTGATAGTTCTATGTCTTTAGGGATCTCCTAGGTTAGATCTAGCGGGGTTCTTTTCTTAGGGGTTTCGGGTTCTTGAGTGCTACACTGAGAGGGAGAGAGGGGTACCGACCTCCGGATGTAGAGGAAGCAGAAGCGGCCATCACGGGTACGCTCGGTGACGTCTGCGCACGGGCAGCGACGGTCGGGGAAGAGGTGCGGGGCTCCTCGGCGGCGTGTCCCGGGCGGCGGTGAACGGCGGTGGAGCTTCTCGTCGCTTCAGCGCCCCCTCTTAGATCGGGTCTAGGGTTTTGTCGGTGGGGTGGCGGCGGCACGGTCAACCTTGGGATGCGTGCCGCCCGGCCCCACCTCTGTTTATATAGCGCTGACGACAGGGGCCCACCAGCCTATTGGGCTGGGCGCCCCCGATCAGGGCGCGGTCAAGGGGTTGGCATTTGGCCGTTGGGCCAAATGCCTGAGATCATCCTAACAGGGCTATCACTCAGTTCCTTGAGCTCAAGCTGAAAAGGTCTTGGTTTCTGGTGTTCAACTCAAAGGCTCAACTGCTTCACGTGCTCATAAGGAAATAAGGAAGAAGACTAACCTTTGCAAATGCCTGCTGTTATATATTTTGGATAGTCCAGACTACTTTTTCCTTTTCAGAAGGAACACTTCTCTTTACACTTCCATTTGTCGAACTTGCTATAGTACCTTTTGGATTTTTTGGGGCAGCTTTTTCTGGATAGTATGAATGTGCTCTCTATCACTTATGCTTTTTTTATGCTATCATTCATGAATAAATCGTCAAACTTTAGAAGTTGAAAGATCCTTTTGTTGGAATGTTAGGGGCCTAAACTCCCCTAGGAAATGGAGATCCATTAGAGAAAAAAATTGTGGCCAGCGGTTGCTCGGTTTTTTGCCTCCAGGAGACTAAGAAAGAAAGCTTTGATCACTCTTCCATTCACCTTTTCTCTCCCAAAAACCTGGACAAAATTTTCTTCTCCCCCTCCATTGGTGCCCACAGGGGTTTGCTAATCCTTTGGAATAGCTCAGTGTTCTCTGGAAACACTCTCTTTAACTCACCTTTTGGCCAAATTATTGAGTTCACCTTAGTTCACAACTCAAACAGAACCCTAGTAAATGTTTATGGCCCATGTGAAGGGCAAAGAAGGGAAGAGTTTCTGCAGTGGCTTCTGAACCTCAACATTCCCACGCATCAGAGTTGGATCCTCATGGGAGACTTTAACTTCATTAGGTCTGTTTACAATAGAAACAAGCCAGGAAGCAATCTCAATGATATTTGGACCTTCAATGGCATCATTAGTAGTTTGGGCCTCACCAAACTGCCCCTCAAAGGCAGGTCTTTTACTTGGAGTAACACGCAAAAGGACCCGCTTCTAGAATATCTTGATTGGTTTTTTACCACAGACCAATGGACCATCTCCTTCCCTCTTTTAGAAGTCCATGTTCTTCATAAGGACACCTCTGACCATGTGCCCTATGTTGTTCACGTTGCCACGGTGATTCCTAAATCTAACCTTTTTAAGTTTGAATACTACTAGATAGAGCTCCTAGGGTTTATGGAAATGGTGGCTCTTTTCTGGGATGTACCAGTCCACCAGACCAACTCGGCTTCAAAAATCTTAGCTAAATTCAAGAACCTTAGACGAGGCTTAAACAACTAGAGAAAATCTTGTTCTCAGCTTAGCATTCTCATTCGCAACCGCTAAACCGTTATTCTCTTCTTTGATAACCTGGAAGATCAGAGTGGTTTATTCACTGATGAAAGGAACTTCAGAAAAATAATTAAGAAACATCTCACTAAACTCCTAAGCTTTTAGCACTTGTATTGGAAACAACGTTGCATGGCTCGTTGGGCAAAATTAGGGGATGAGAATACCATGTTCTTTTATGCGAGAACAACAGAGTGCTACCAAAGAAATTCAATCCGGTCTCTTTCTCTTGAGGATGGAACCACGGTCTCACCACATCAGGAAAAGGCAGCAGCTATTTGGAACTCATTCATGTCAAGAATGGGAACAACTAATAGCCCCCTCAATGCAGTTTGATCTGTCTGAATTATTCACGGTTTCTCATGATCTTCATTTGGTTGAGCCTTTTACTCTTAACGAGATAAAGGACACGGTTAAGACACTCCCTAAGGATAAAGCCCCCGGTCCAAATGGTTTTAATGGTCGCTTCATTCATACGTGCTAGCCCATTATCAGACAAGATATCTTTTTCTTACGTTAGGATTTCTTTGATCAGGTGGCTAATATTCAAAGTATCGACGCTTCTTATATAACCCTTGTCCCCAAAAATCTAAACCCAGAGAGCCTGAATGATTTCTGACCAATCTCTGTGCTTAACTCAATTCTAAAGCTTCTTACAAAGATCCTGGCCAACAGACTTCAAAAGGTAATCATTAACCTAGTGCATATGAATTAGTATGGTTTCATTAAGACAAGAACAATTTAGGATTGCCTAGCCTGGGTCTTTGACTATATCTATCAGTGCAACATAGCAAAAAAGAGATCCTAGTTCTTAAATTAGATTTTGAAAAAGCCTTTGACACCATAGAGCATGAAGCCATTCTTGAGGTTCTAAGAGCTAAAGGTTTTCTGGGAAAGTGGGTTTCCTAGATTGAAGGACTTCTCTCCACTAGACAATCCTCAGTCCTCACAAATGGGGTGCCCGGCAACTTCTTCAGGTCAAAAAGGGAGTAAGACAAGGTGACACGCTTTCACCTCTTTTGTTTGTTCTAGGGGCTGATCTCCTACAATCCATAATCAATGAGGCGGCAAGAAGGGAACTTCTCAAACACCCAATCCCTCCCCTAGGACATCACGACTTCCCAATGGTACAATATGCAAATGATACCATCATCATCCTATAGGTGAGCTCTAGACAACTCCTATGTTTAAAGGGACCCCTCCAGACTTTCTATACCTCCACTGGCCTCAAGGTTAATTTGCACAAGTCAGTCATGATACCAATCAATGTCCCCAAGGATAAAGTGGTCAACCTGGTAGGACTCTTTGGTTGCAAAATTGGAAATATGCCCTTCACTTACTTAGGTCTCCCAGTGGGGACTACTAGGCCGCAAGTAAATGATTTTTTGCCTTTGGTTGACAGAGTGGAAAGACGACTTGCTAGTGCTACAAATTTCCTTTCTTATGGGGGAAGACTAACTTTGATCAATGTTGTCCTTTCCTTACAACCCACATATCATATGTGCCTGCTTAGATTGCCAAAAAAAAGGTGATTGAACAAATTGACAGAGCATGCCACAACTATCTTCGGAGGGGTTCATCGGGCTTACAAGCGCACTGTAACTCCTTGGTACCTTGGAACAACGTCTGCAAGCCAAGAAACAAAGGAGGCCTTGGAGTTCTTAACCTCAGGACCCTTAATGAAGGATTACTAATAAACTTCTTACACAAATTTTATGCAAGAGCTGAAGCTCCCTGGGTCAAGTTGCTCTGGGCCAAACACTACTTGAATGTGGTTCCTCATGCGGCACCTTTGTGGATCTTTCTGGTGGAAAGACATCATGAAATGTAGTATGCAATATCGTGGCATAGCAATAGGGAAGCTTGGCAACGGTCAAGACACTCTCTTCTAGAAGGACTGTTGGGATGCAAATATTCTCTACATCAAATTTTCGAGATTATTATCCTTTGCCTCCAATCAAGATGTTTTTGTCAAAAACTTCTTCAATCCCTGGGACCTCATGATCAATTCCGCCTTCCCCTCTCACAGGAAGTGTATTAGGAATACTTACAATTGCTACCACTCACAGACTCTGTTCTTCTTAACAATGATATGTCAAATCAATGGATTTACATCTAGGGCAGTTCTACATATTCCTCACAGAAGTGGTACACCCATTAGATCAAATTCTTACCAACCTCTCCAGTCTATATGTTGATTTAGAAGAGTAGGTGTCTCATGAAGTAGAAGGTCTTTGCCTGGTTACCCTTGATGGACAAGCTCAATACTAAAGACATTCTAAGAAGGAGAAACTTTAACTTTACTGGTGCTACCCATTGTGTGTTATTCACCTCTCAAAGTGTTGAAATGGCTACCCATCTCTTCTTTGACTGCTCTTTCACTGCTTGATGTTGGGGTGAAATTGGTATTCAGTGGTCTGCTTGAATGTCACTAGATTTTGCTCAGATTTGATTTTATTCATAAGCTGTGTGCCTATTCTTAGGCAGAGGCTGGAAGTTTTGTTCCAAGGATGTGTATCACCTCGATGTAACGAACTTGGGATTTAATAAAGTCTTCCTTATCAAAAAAAAAACACACACACACAGACACCCCGTCAAAGGTTTTCAGTGCTAGGCAAGCCTTCCTGGGGCACCTCTTCATGGAGAAATCTATCTTGTCTACCTGGATTATCTGGAAGATTAGGAATGAACTCATCTTCCAGCAGCAACATAATTCTTTCAACGACTGGAAAGTCAGTCCTAGATTTGAAGCTTCTTTACTATTGAATAGGGTCAAGCAGGCCACCTGTAGTTTGCTTTCTATTTGGATTATTTCCCTCTAATCTCTCTCTTTGTGTTCTCTTCCTCTCCTACCCCTACCCCTTCGTAAAAAAAAGAAACCAGTGGGGAAGGTATAGGGAATTTTAGTTGAATTGCTTTAAGATCCGTGTATTGTTACTTGTCAAAATCTAAAGAGGAGCGTTGAAGGGTGGAGTTTTATGTATCTTGGTTTTTTTTAACCCTTTTGGCTTCTTATGGATCAGAGACCTATTGGCCCCACTCGTTTCGACTTCAGCTTTTAGCTCTTAGCTTCTTAATGTTGCCTTTTTTATGACTTTTTAGCTTGTTTTGGGCTATTTTTCCTTGTCTTATGTTTCACTTATTCCTATGCATTGTCTATGACCATGTAACCATTTTTTCTTTTTTAAAATTTTTACAATTAATTACGTTAAAAAGCTACCAGCAACTAAAGTGCAAAATAAGTCAGCTATAGTGCCAAATAGTGGGAAAAAAAGCCAAAAGCAAAAGCTCTTTTGGCACTACCAATTGTTTCCTAGTAGTAACAGAACTCTATTGATCGACTAAACACATGATAATTGTTGCATCCATTGTGAACTTCTAAATATAATACGATAAATCTATTCTGATATAATCTGGATCCACTACAATCAATTAATGTGGATGTGTAAATCTTTTTCTTTTCTACCGATTAATGTGATGATTTCTAGCCCTAAAGAGCGATTATCGATACGCACAAAGCCAAGTTCTTCCATGTTTTTTCTCGATGGAATCCATATTTTATTCACCGATTTAACAAATGTGTTGATCTTGGTAGTGCCTTGTGATTGCTATCATATATCCTTCTTCTCTATTGCTATAATCATGGGGCTGCTTTCTCTTGTTCCTAGTTCACACACACACACACACACACACACACACACACACACACACACACACACACACACACATATATATATATTAGTATCTCTAAGTAATATGTGTTGTATGCATCCAAAACATTAGTCTTATTTGTTATCAAAGTGTTTTGTCAATTTATAGCCCATTAATCCGCATCATTATAATCTGGACCTACCACAATCAATGGTGCATATCATTATCTTTCTTACCTATTAACATGCTAATTTCTAGCCATTGAAAGCAAATGTGGTAGCTTCTTTTGAATTTGCATATTGTTGGATTTTGCATGACATGGAGTTTTTATTTATAGTGTTAGGTTGGAATCATATACAAATTTAGCTAGTATTTTTTTTGAATTTATGCTATTTAGGATTTCACTTTGGAGTATGTTGTGGTTACGAACCAAATAGTGAACAATAAAGGCTACGGTAAGGCCATAGAGGGCCTACTCAAAGCTTGAGAAACCATGAAGATTGGATGTAGAAGGTGTATGCACAAATGTATGGCCTATTACATAGCCATGTCTCTTAAGAAAAAAATGAATCCCCTTCATGGTGCCCTGAGGGACATATTTATAGGTATGAGGAGGTTGCTTACATAAATACCCTATTAGGGTCTACAATTGTACAGACAAACTTGTCCTTTTTCCTATAACAGCCCTTTTGGGCCATCCACATTGTTAGACGTGTAATGGGCCTCTTGGTGTAGTGGGCCGACTGAGCTAAGGTGGGGGCCACTTCCCAACAGTAGCCTCTCATGATAAATGGCCTCAACTCCGGTGGGTCGTGACCATGCCATTTGTTCCTTAGCCCCTCTGTCCCTTCTGCCCACTGAATTATTGTCTCTTTGATTTCTCACCTTTTTGCCACCGATGGCGATAACGCGTGATAGTCGGGATTGGGTTACTCGTGGTGACACTATCCCTTCTGATCGTGCAACATGGGTCGTCACACTGATTACGGTGTCACGCATTTCATCTAGATTCTCTTTCCAGCTATTTACTCCCTCGCTCTTACCTGCCTCCCATTACTAGCAATCTCTTTGGTCCCCATCGTTTGTTCCCCATCGAGCTCTCACCATTCACCTTCTCCTCGTCACATGTTTGCTGCTCAAGATGGGCCATGGAAGTGACCGGAATGGTCGCAATGGCACATCGGTTCCATCGAGTAGCCATGCTGGTGGAGAAAAGCGCTCTGAGGCTGCCGCTAGCAAAGAAATGGAAGGCGTCGAAGAATGTCAATGGTGTGTTCGTGAACACACTCGGCCCATCAATCGTGACAGATGAGCTGGTAGAGTCCATCGTACATGACGGGAAGATTTTATTTTGTGAGCTCATCCACCTCCCCATCGGTGATGAGATCATGCCACGGCCACAGGAGGGTGAGACATCGGTTTTTGTGGCCTACTTCGATGCCGGGCTTCGAATTCCCAGTGCACGCTTCATGGGCAATCTCCTCTGGCTATACAACTAGGGCACTAGCAGTTGATGATGAACACCATTGCACACCTCACCATCTACTCTTGGTTGGCCCATTTGGAAGGCACCCTCACCAGCGTGGCAGTCTTTATGTCCTCTGCATGATGCGTGATGCCGGTCGAAGTGCCTAAGCATGGTCAATATTCAAATTTGTGCAGCGTCACCTTGCAGCTTCGTGGTGCTACTTCAAAGGGCTTCCCTTCGAATTCAACACAGAAAAAGTGAGTCTCACTGGCTGCAGCGGTAGTTCTAGAACAAGATTGAGCACGACAGTAGACTTCGCTTCACAGGGCACGTCATGAACTTCATCCAGTTGCCCTATGTGAAGCTTGACCGAGACGATGAGATGTGTGTTCGGAGGCTCCTCGTGGTGGTATCAATTGAACATGCTGACTACTCATGAGGAGTGTTGCATGCTCCGTCTGTCCCCATTGGTCCATCGATGGGACGTGAAGATAGACCTCACTCAGATTGATGGCGTGCGGCCTTCATTAACAACGCTGACAAAGCCCACTTGTCTGGGTAATGTTTTGCACTTCAGTACAAATATCCTTGCTAAGAACCCCCTACCAACTGGTCGTGAGCACTTGTAGTTCTTTCTTTGGTGGAGGCAGAGCACACAGTTGTGTTTCTAGGGCCCTACATCTTCAAAGAGCATAGCCTTCAAGCTATGGCCACGTTAGGCTGTCTGCACATCAATTTCATGTGCAAGGACTTGGTCCTCACTATGCCTGAGCATCTTGTCCCTGCCATGAGTGGCAGTTGTTCCTAGGGTGTGAGTGAATATGATGACGAAGATGACAGAGGCCATGAAACCCTGCACACATGAGGGCTCGCCCTCAGCCATTGCAGTTGTTCCATTGTCATTGGCCCCTCCTACCCCGATGGAGGGTGACACTAGCCTGGATGATCTTAGTGGGTTGGGTGACTCTGAAGCAGAGAAAGAGGATGGGGGTGATGAGGTAGACGATGACATTGATGACAACAACAATAATGATGATGATGATGCCAATCCTCATGTTATCAAAGTCCATGATTCAGACATGGAGGATGGAGGCGAGGTGGTCTGCGATGCAAGGTGTGGCATGGATGCAGACGAGGACCGACCAGTGGATGGTCCAGGGGTATGCGTTCTGGGCATGTCCACAAGTGTCGCTTTAGACACGGCCACCTTGAAGGCCACGCTACCCCCTATGTAGCCTGCTTCCTCAACCTCATCCTGCTGTCCCACAAAGCGCGCCACACTAGATGTCTTTACATCCACCCTCGAGACGGGGTTTCATGTTGTGAGAGGTATGCTGGACAAGGATTCCAGCTCCAAGGCTAAGACACCTCCACCCCCTCTAGTTGTCATTGTGGACCCTTCGGTGGCGACACTTCCTGAAGGGATCCCCTTGCACAGTGAAGGTGATTCCTCCATGCCTGCCTCCAGTAGGCATGCTCCAGGTTCGAGCTCCTCTTTCTATTTCTAAGACTTCATATAGCTATCTTCGCTATGCTCCCTTACACTAGAGCCATAGTCAGTGAAACCTCCTTCCCCGATGGTGGAACACAATTGTTCAGCCATGGGGTCGGTCGGGGGCTTGAAGTCATCCTTGGCACGGAGGACACTCCACGAACTAGCACTACAGAGGCTGTGGGCATAGAGGATGCTTCCCAGACTTGCACTACAGAGGTCACGGGTGTGGAGTCACGACGGCTGTCCCTAGGGGACTTTGTCCCCCAGCCAGAGGCACTTTACACCCTGTGCGCCGAGGCAAAGTTCTCCATTCATGCAGCATGGAGTTCCTCTTCGAGGCCCTTAAGCCCAGTGAAGTGAGGGTATGTCAAGTCTATCTTTTTTTGTCTCCTTTGCACTTTGCCTATCCCGTTTGCTATCATGTAGACAGTTGCTGTAGCGCAAGCACTACAGACAACAACACTTTGGGAGGCCTTGGTGCTCTTGCAGCCCAGCCGAAGCTGGCACGCTCCGCAAGGTCGAGGAGGATGCCTAGGCAGTGCTCACCACTGCTCGCAAGGCTGTAGAAGAGGTGGTGGCCCTAGCTGTGGAGCGCGAGGAGCACATCCGTTTCCTTAAAATGGAGGGCATGAAGGCCCTAGCTACCACCGAGGTAGTCAACATTCTGACAAACACATGTGCAATAGAGGAGAGGCAGAACTTATTGTAGTAGCTCAATACTCTCAACAAGGATAAATGCCTCTTGTAGTTGGAGCTGGGGGGCCATCGTCTGTACGACTATTCCATAGTCTCAGTGTGGGAGGCCATAAGGCCCTAGAAGCGATGCTAACAGAGTTGAAGGTGGAAGTCCCCCCATAGTCACATGGGCCAATAGACCTTATGAGTAGTGTCTAACGCATATGTGACACTTTAGCGCTCTCTAAGGGTGACTCGCGTGTACGATGACCACTGCTCACAGGCTATAGTGCAGATACTTCTCAGTTTGTTGCATGTCTAAGGGTGCCAACACGTGGGCGAGTTGGTGGACCCCTAGCTCAACCTCCCCTCTAGCAACATGATGATCACACACGCAATTCATGCGATGAGGCAGTCTGTCTGTGCCTTCTACGAACACATATGGCGATACCTAGGTGAGGCTACGGATAAGGTGCCCCTGCGGCGTGCACTTGGTGCGGTGACGGAGGTGGGGACGTGGCTCGAAGATGTGCCATGACGAAACACCCATGGTGCAGTTGCTGCAGAGACTCTAGGAGTCTAGGTGTCAGTCCGTAGGTGTGAAGCCATTCCATCCCCTCTTTGCTATTACCATGGTGTATAGGCCATAGGGTGCAGTGTGACATATTATTGTGCCTATTTGTTTTCTTTTCTGATGTTGGCATAAATCACCGATGCTTGTATTGGAGTACTAATTTTGAGAATTACATTTATTCTTCACTTGTTCTGCATGTTTTCTTGGGTCAATGTTTTTGGTTTACGTGTGTCATCTGGGCAGATGCTTAATGAGGACTAACCCTCCATTGTAGACTGCCTTCTTTGCCACACTATTCATCATTAGAGCTGGGTAGAGGAGTTTTTGTGCATCTGGGCAAACTTTCATCCTCACCACGTGTCTATCTAGTTACTTTTATAAAGATAGAGAGCTTCGATGAGGACAATTGACTCCTAGTACCCCTGTTATCTAGCTCTATTTGTGTATATATACTTTTTATATTTTTGTGTGCCTCTGGAGTCCTCGAATGCCGAGTGGTACCTCCCCCTTCCTACTGCTTTTCTCTGCTCCTTGAGTTTAACGCGTAGTTATGCTCATGCGGGCTCCATCCTTCATACTTCAGATGAGCATCGACAAAGCCACCAGTTAGATGCATTAGGCTCACGCACGCTCTACCCTCCATCTTTGAACGAACATCAATGAATTTGGTAGATCGACGAGTTAGGCTCACGCATGCTCTGTCCTCCACCCTTTGGACAAGCGTTGGTGAAGTTGGTAGTGGAAGGAGTTGTCCTCACCTTCGGACGAGCGCCACCAAACTCAGTGGTAGAAGGAGTAGGTTCACATGATCAATCTAGTCCCATCATGAACTAGGAAAGGTTAATGAAGGCCAAGTTCGCAGCTAGTAGCTAGCTAGGGTTGCTTGCTGCTAGTCCTTGGAACACCTATCGAGGAGCTTGCAAAAGCATGGAAGCTTCATTTTGGTACAATGAGGTAGGGTCAATGAAGCCGATGATCAGATGAGTAGGTTCATACAAGCGTTAATGAAGTCAGTGGTAGGACGTAGTATTTTTGTGTGCTCTGTCCCCCATACTTCAGATGAGCACCAATGAAGTCAACAGTAGGATGCAGTGTTTTCACATGCTCTGTTCCCACCCTTTGAACAAGCGTCGATGAAGTTGACAGTAGGACATAGTGCTTTCACGTGCTTCGTTCCTCACTCTTCAGATGAGGGTCGACAAGGTCAATGGTTGGACGCAGTGTTTTTGCATGCTCTATCCCCCACGCTTTGAATGAGTGTTGACAAAGTTGGTGGTAGCACGCAGTGTTTTTGTGCGCTCCATTCCCCACCATTCGGATGAGCATTCATGAAGTCAGTATTCAGATGAGTAGGTTTGCACGATTAATGATTGAGTGGTTGAAGAAGATATAGGTATAGGTTAGAGGGTCTCGTACCATAGATGGCCAAGTATGGTAGTGGCCACCACCAAAGGGTACACCTCCGACAACTTTGGTAGAAGTGTTGGTAGTGGGTTGTGATGCGCGAGGGTCCTGACACTTATTTATATTCCTAGAGTGGCACAGAGCCCTAGAGCTCTACGCTTGCATTTATACTCAGTAGAGTGGTGTAGATCCCAAGGGCTCCATGCTCACATTTATACTCTATAGAGTGGCCTGGGATGCACAAGGGTCCTAACACTTATTTGTACTCTGCAGAGTGGTACAGAGCCCAGGGACTCCATGCTCACATTTATACTCAGTAGAGTGGCGCAGAGCTCGGGAGCTCTGTACTCGCATTTATACTCCGTAGAGTGGGCGAGGGCACACAAGGATCTCGGTGCTTATTTACACTTCACAGAGTGACACAGCCTAAGGCTCTGTGCTCGCATTTATACTTTGTAAAGTAGCGCAAGACTCAGCCTCTGCACTTGCATTTATAGTCCATAGAGTAGGTCGGGACATGCGAGGGTCCTGGTGCTTATTTATACTTCGTTGAGTGGGCTGAGATACACGAGGGTCCTGTCACTTATTTATACTCCACAGAGTGGGCTAGGACACGCGAGGGTCCTAATGCTTATTTATACTCTGTAGAGTGGCACAGAGCTTGGGACTCCACGCTTGCATTTATACCCCACAAAGTAGGCTAGAACATGCAATTGTCCTGGTACTTATTTATACTCTGCAGAGTGGCGCAGAGCCTAAGGCTCCATGCTCACATGTTACATCGAGGCATGCTCATTATGTTGGGGGTCCAAAAGAACTTTTTATTGAACCCCATTTGCATGGGTATGCTTTTACAAAGTTGTTCAAGTGCCACGCATGGGCCTGCTCACTTTGCAGTGATTATGCGTAGTAGCAACGATGGCGGTCAATGTTCCATGTGTGCTTGAGGTCCACTTCATCTAGGGTGGAGAGGTGGTATAAGCCTGGCCTGAAGGAAGCTATGATTATGTAGGGCCCCTCCCACTTGGACTTGAGCTTCCCTACTATGGCGGTGTGGAGGGCCTTCTTCAGGACTAGGTCTCCTACTGCTAGGCACCATGGTTTGACCATCTTGTTGTAAGAGGCTACTGTCATCTAGAGATACTTGGTGATGTTGTATGTTGCCTGTACCCTATCACCATCAACGAGGTCGAGCGAGACATGACGCTCATCCATTATAGCAATTTAGGCATCATGGCCATGCCCTTGAAGAGTAGATTGAATGACAAGAAGCCAGTGGGGCACACGATCGTAGTGCATGGATCCTAGCACCTTTGGCAACTCCTCCAGCCATTTTCCCTTAGGGACACCAACCAGCTCACGCCCCTAGCTAGTAGCTTTTGCTAAGGTGTCTTCCTCCGTGTTGCCATCCTGTGGAATCAATTTGATGGTGATCATCAGAAAGTACCGCTCCCTCGCCCTGACCACAACAAGTTATTTGGTGAGGTTGGTGTCCTTGGCCTTATAGGATTTGTCTATGTTGCCCGTAAGCAAGCAGAAATCAGTGTACATGAGGACCCTTTGTGCTTATTGCGCCATTGCCTTGCGAAGGATAAACAACAGTGCTTCATACTCCACCATGTTGTTGGTTGCTATGAAGTTGAGGCACATTGTGTATGCTAGGCTTGGCCTTCGGGTGTTGCTACGATGGCCCCGACCCCTATGCTGGCTACATATATGCTCTATTCATGCGTAGGATCCATGCTAGCTCCAGAGGCTGCTGGCAGGCTTGTTGGCTTGTAGGAGTCCATTTGGCGATGAAGTTTGCTAGTATATGCGAATTTATCGCGGTAAGTGTGGCATAGTGATGGAGAAGGGGGGCTAGCTTGACTGTCCACTTGCCAATGTGACATGTGGACTCCTTGTTTTGTAGCATCTCCCCAGGGGAAGGACGAGGGCATAGTGATGTTGTGTGCTAGGAAATAATGTCGCAGTTGTGTGAAGCCATGAATAGAGCATAAGCTAGATTCTCGAGCTCGATGTAACATGTCTTCACTCCCTGTAGGGCTTCAGAGACCTAGTACACCGGCCACTAGGTGGAGCCTTCCTCCAACATCAGCACCACGCTGATCACATGTGGTGTTGTTGACAGGTACAGTAGTAGCAGAGCCTCTTATGCTGGACACGTGAGCCTGGGGAGGTTGGTGTGGTACTCCTTCAAGTCTTTGAAGGCTTGTGCACACTTGTTGGTCCATTGGAGGTTGCTTGAGCTACAGAGCATTTTGGAGAAGGGCAACGCTCACTCTGCTACTCTTGACAGGAAGCAATTGAGGGCGGCTAGGTGGCCTGTGAGCCTCTAGGCCTCCTTGACGGTCTTAGGAGACTCTATGGATTGGATAGCATCGATTCTATTGGGGTTACCTTTGATTCCTCTGCCGGACACTAGGAAGCCGAGCAACTTGCCAACCCGGACACCAAAGATACATTTTTCTAGGTTGAGTTTTACTTTGGCCCATCAGAGATTGTCAAAGGTATCCTAGAGGTCCACGTCATGGGATGTCATTTGCCTGCTCTTGATGAACATGTCATCAATGTAGGCTTTGATGTTCTGGCCCAACTGTGATGTGAGGATGAGAGCGATGAGCCTAGCGAAGGTGGATCGATGTTCTTTATCCCAAACGGCATCCTCACAAAACAATATGTCCCACCAAGGACTCTGAAGCTTGTCTTGGCTTCGTATTCCTTGTCCATGTCTATCTAGTGATATCCGAAGTATGAGTCGAGGAAACTCATCAACTCGCACCCCACTGTGTGCATCCACCAATTGATCAATACACAACAAAGGGTAGTTGTCCTTGGGACACACATTGTTGAGGTTGGTGAAGTTGACACACATGTGTCAAGTGCCATTCATCTTTTTAACTAGCACTAGGTCGGTGAGCCACTCGGGGTAGACTACCTCCCTGGTGATGTTGGAGGCCATCAATTTGGCCACCTCCACTTTGGAAATCTCTTGTCTGTCAAGAGACATTCACCTTATTCATTGTTTAGCTGGCTTTGCATCAGGGCACACCACTAGCTTGTGTTCGATGGTGGAGTGTTCCACTCTAATGAGATTGTCAGGTGACCATGTGAAGACATCTACATTCTTGCAAAGCAGCTCCAATATGCTCTGCTCGACCTAGGGGGTAAGGTCGTCTCCCACTGGCACTTGCTTCGATGGATCCTTCGGGTTGAGTGGCACCCTTTTTACCTCACCTTTGAGCCTTGGCTTCAGCATCCATCATGGGGTAGAGGGGGGAGGTGTCATTGGGGGAGGGCTTGATCTGGAGGAAGGGGCATCACCGAGGAAGGTGTGGCCCCTTCACTTATGGCATGCACCCTTCAGTGGGGGCTCCGTTTGCCAACTTCTATCTATCATGAAAGGTCTTGGTTGCCAAACACCATGATGATCCCCTTTGGGGCCCTGCAGTTTCATGCACAAGTAGTTTTGGTGTGGGATTGCACCAAAGACATTGAGGGTAGCTCTTCCCAACATAGAATTGTAAGGATATAGGAAGTCTACCACATAGAAGTCGATGACTTCCTGCTTGCTTTGCTCTCCTTGCCTAAAGGCTACCACGGGCTCTACCTGCCCCAAGACATTGACCAAGTGTCCACTGAAGCCCTACAGGGGTATACCTGGCGGCTTTAGCCTGCTTCGGGGTATGCCTATCTAGTCGAAGGTGCCAACTAATAGGAGGTCCACAAAGTTGCTTGTCTACTAGGACTTGCCTCACATCGTACTGCGTGATGCTAGTTGATATCACTAGGGGGTCTTAATGAGGGAACTCCACTCCTGAAGCATCCTCTGCCTTGAAAGTGATGTCCACTCGGGCCCATTTCGGGACCATGTGTGTGGGGTATATGGCGATGTGATGATTCTAGCATGCATAGGCCCTCTGTTGTCTTTCTAAGGAGAATTCAAGGGATGATCCTGCTCATGATGACATTAATCACCCGGCGAGGACTGGCCTTGGGGCTTGGATTCAAAGCACGCTCGGTGGGAGCTGGACAAGTAGCACCTCCAGAGGTTGTCGTACATGTGCCACCACCGGCAACCTCGTGTCTTGGGTGTGCTCCCTGGCTATGCTCTCGTGGAGCATCGCGATAGCGGGGCAGTCACGAGTAAGGTGGACTCCTCGATCATGCACTTTGAACCATGGTCCTTGGTGGCACTAGTCCTTTTGATCCCACCCCCTCCTGTGCCCGCGGCCCCTTTGACCATGGCCATGACCTCTGAGGATGGGATTCTCCTCAGTGCCTCCTTCGATGTCGATGATATATCTAGCACACGACCCCCTTCACTTCTTACGGCTGGGGCCCTCCTTCGAGACATGGGGCAGGTTTGGCTTCAAGGGCGGTATGTGTAGCCTCTTCCTCACACCACATTGCATCCTCTTCAATGCTCGAATATTCCTTCATTCTGTCGAAGAGCTTGGCCACTGTCCTTACCTGCTTCCGCGCATTGTTCTCTGCGAGTGGGCCCTTCTAGAGGCTATGGATAGCAGAATTGATGATGGTCATGTCATTGACATCCTTCACTTGGCAGCAGACCTTCACGAAGCATCTGAAGTACACCCGTAGCTTCTACCCAGGTGCTTGTCTCACTGTGAAAAGTTGGTCAACATCGACCCGCTCCATGTAGTTTCCTTGGAAGTTGTTGTGCATAAGATCGTAGACCTTCTCCCATTTGTACATCGAGCCAGGGATGATAGCAAAAAACTAGGAGAGCACAACTCCTTGAAGTGCGAGCATCAATCCCTTCGCCTTCGTCGAGTTGTCTCCCCCGCTACTTCAATGGATGTTTCGTAGACATGCGGAAACTCATGAGGGTTCGTGTCACCCCTGTATGGCTCCACCATGGGCATTTTGAAGTTTTCTGGCTAAGCACCTCGTTGCAGGCCTACGTAGAGGGGGGACTCGGGGTCCACCCACTGAGGGGCACTATGGGCCCCAATATTGGCGTCGCGACTCTCCATCCCCTCTACAGCCACCTCCGTTACCACCACAGTCGGAGTTGGCTGACTTCGACTCTCTCGCATTTCACACATGGCTCGACACAGATCTACCAAATCTCGCCATATCGTCTAGCATGATTGCCTAACGGGTGTCTCCGCTCGTGTCTTGCATGGAGGGGTGACAGTGACGATGTCAATGCTAGCTAAGACCCCTACTTGGGTGGTGCGGACCCTGATGTTTCTATCAGGCGCTGCAGTTAGGTCCTCCATTCATGATGATTCTCACTTCGTCATTGGTGCAACTACTGAGGAACTGCCTTCATTACCTATCGTGGTCCCGGATGTCGCCGTGCTAGTGTGTCATTGCATGGGGGCGGGGGGCCTTCATAGACCGGCTCCCTTGCTCTTGTCGTGGTGGTCTCAACGGCGGTACTTCTCTTTCATTTGGAGGTCAACATTGTTGCCTTCTTTGGTGCCATTGCGTCTGAACGCCTTCTCTTTAGCTCACAACTTCTACGTCATTTCGCATGGTCGATGCCAACTATTGTGGTTACAGACCAAATAGCGAACAATGGGAGCTACGGGGAGGCCACCTAGGGGCTACTCGAAGAATGAGAAACCATGGAGATTGGATGTAGAAGGTGTATGCACAAATGTGTGATCTGTTATATAGCCTTGTCTCTGAGAAAAAAATGAATCCCCCTTCATGGCGCCCTGAGGCACATGTTTATAGCCATGAGGAGGTTACTTACATAAACGCCTATATCGAGGTTTATAATTGTAGGGACAAACATGTCCTTCCCCTGTAACACCCTTTTGGGCCAGCCACATGGTTACACGCCTAATGGGTCTCTTGGTGCAGTGAGTTGACTAGGACAAGGTGGGGCCACTCCCCCAACAGAGTACGTATGAAAATCAAATTATTAATTTTGTTTCCAAATTTTAGTTTTAGGTTGAAATTCATATAGAAATCCAACTACTAATTTTTGTTTAATTTTATTTTAGTTTTACTTTGAAGTTTGTATCGAAATCAAATTGATTTGATACTCATATAAAAATTTAGATTGCAAAGTATTCTTTGATTTTTATTGCAAATTTGCATATTATTGGATTGTACATGACATAGAGTTTTTTATATAGTTATAGGTTGAAACCATATACAAATCAAACGGGTATTTCTCATTTCATTTTTATTCTAAATTTAGGCTATTTAGGGATCTTATTGTGGAGTTTGTATGGAAATCAAATGGCTAATTTTATTTATTTTTTATTCCAATCTTGGTTTTTTATTTTTATTCTGAATCTTGATTTTTTTATTCATATAAAAATTCAACTATTAATTTTCATTTAATTATTATGATGAATTTTAATTAGTTTCACTTTGAAGTTCGTATAGAAATCAAATTGCTATTTTTCTTTTATTTTTTATTTCAAATTTTAGCTATTTTTTGTTGTACTTTACATTGACTCTTTTTTTTAATCTAAGCTATTATAACTTGGGTCCACCAGATAAATGGCTAGGTCTTTTCTCTTTTTTCTCCTATTAATGTTGAAATTTCTAGCCCTTTGCTTTTAATAATATAATAGATGGGCGTGTCCCCATGTGGGGTCTTCTTTGGACTATAGGATCAATCTGATTACCACTGGTTAATTAGAAACTAATGATTTTGCATGAATCTTAATGAATCATGACAATAATAGTCCAATGGTGTTTTGGGGTGGGCTGGTACCCTGGGCAGGGATGTATTTTCGTGTGTGCATATATATAGGTAAATTACATAATGCATCTAGGTGTCTAGGCACTTAAATCAAGAACAATCTAATACACGTGTATGATTGATATGAATTTTAGAATTTAGGTATGAAATGTTTATACCGTTATATTTATAGAGCAAATTTCAGAAACCCTTAGATGTTGTCATCCATGCGGCAACAAACCATAGGGTTTATGGCAAAAACCTACATGTATTATGATCTTATAGTTTCACAAAATTCCACCCCCTAGTAATCACCATCAACAGCACCCCCTTGTTGTCACTGTCGCAATCGCCAGTCATATCGTTGTTGCTCATGGTCGTGCCCATGCTCCTACTCCCACACCCCTGGCCACCGTGTCACGGATGCACAGCTGAGCACTTGCCTAGCCAGGACACCACCGTGGCCGCATTTGGATTTGTGAGCACGCAAGTGTCTCCACTGGAACGTGACATGGGGAAGACTATGGTGGGGTTGATGACTGTGGGGCTCGCTGGATTTGACAAATTCAGTGACGACAACACTATGCCAAATACAGACTTGATTCCAATGAACAGCTATGAAAAAATAAAATTAAACTATGGTAGTAATGGACAAGGCTCAGGAATAGGGCTGTAAACGAGCCGAGCTCGAGCGAGCTTGGCCTTCTAGACTCGAGCTCGGTAGAAACTCGAGCCGAGCTTGAGTTGGGGTTCGAGCTTGGACTTGGACTCGAGCTCAACTCGGCCTAAGCTCGAGTAGGCTCAAGCTCGGCTCGTTGAAGCTCGACAACAATTAAAATAATTTATTATGCACTATTTTTCAATAATAAGAAAATTTTGAGTTCGAGCTCGGCTCTAGTAACCTCGATAACAGTCAAAATAATTCAAACATACACTAATTTTCAACAATAAGAAAAGCTCAAGCTTAAATTCGGCTCAAGTAAGCTCAGTAAGAGTTAATATATATCACTATTTAAGTTCGAATCGAAGCTCGCGAACTATTCGAGCTCGGCTCGGTAAAGCTCGCGAGCTCGAGATCAAGCTCGAGTTCGGCTCATTTAAAGTTTGAGCCAAGCTCGAATCAATTCTAAAACGAACCGAACTTAAATAGTTCGCGAGCTTCAAGCTTTTTTTATAGCCTTCCTTAGGAATACAACGTGATGAGGTTGAAGTCCACCGAAACTCACCAGAGATGAAGATCAATGTGGCGGAGCGACAGACGGAGCTCGAGAAGAAGACAATGATGCTATGAGTGGGGTTTTGTGAAACTATAAGACCATAATACCTTGTGTTTTTTGTCACATGCCAAAAATCTTGTAGTTTTCTACCACATGGACCACAAAACCTAGGAGTATGTGTGTGTGTTTTATATACATATATCTGGTCCGAATCTCACTTGGAACTTACTACGACAGGCTCTTCGATGTGTTTTCTACTGAAAAGTTAAGCTATATTGCGAAATCAACCTGGGGCATGTTTCGTGATATGTATGACGAAGTGCACCAAGATTTCCGTAGGATGGCTGATATTGGATGCCTCTGGTGGGTAGCAGATGGTGCAATTGTGCTTTACCTTCTGATGATGGCCATTGTGTTGTGCGCTGTGGTGGCTCTCTATATGTTTGGGCTGCTGATCTCAGCGGGGATTTCGTGGTGGCGTCTAAGACAGGTGCGGCATTACAGGGGCAGCGCGGATGGAGGTGCAAACCTGAAGCCGGCACTGCAAATCTTGTACATGCTAGTTGTGTGCCAGGGTATGCTCTTCAGTTGGTGGTTAATCTTTTCTTTTCCGAGGAGATGGAAAGTGAAGAAAGTGGCCAAAGAATACAATTTTGACGATTGGGCAAGCACATCCCTTCGGGACTACGTGCACGAGACCAGAATCGGATGCGAGAAGGACCCAACATTCGCCAGAGGAAGGAACCTGATAACATATGCCGTGGGCCTGATGATGGATTTCAAGTTACCTGACAGCTACCGTTCCGGGGTAAGGATTCTGGACGCACTCATCCGTCAGCAGGAATCACGTATGTTGGATTCTGACAGTAGGCGGCACATGCTGGTAAAACATCTGGTCGGGTCTGCATCCTCTAGCCACATACTCCTGAAACTGCTGCAGATGTTGGATTCGAGAGGCCCACATGACAGAGAGATGAGGGGGCGCGCCGCGAGGATAATGGCTTACCTTGCCGGTGAGATCCATTTGGATCAGTTCCCGCGAGGAATCCAGTGCATAACCTCCCTGCTCGACACATTTGAGGAGTACCGTCTAGTCCAGCCATATAAGCGAGACTGGCTGCTCGAGACATGTGAGCAGGACTGGTACCAAGAAGCTCTCCGTATTCGACGTTCACACAGTGATGACAGTATACTTTGGGAGGCCTACACGGAGCAGTTGCTGCATGGCCTGCGTATCCTTCGGAAGCTCGCCGCCGACGAGAACAACTGCAGAGTCATGAGCAACACCAAAGGTCTTCTCCCCAAGATCATGGCGCCCGTAACCTCCAACCTACTCCACAGCAGCATCCAACATCATGGTACATGGTCCAGAATAGTAGAGCGGTCACTGAGTGTAATGGGCCGGCTTGTTTCTGCTCCTGGAGAGACCGGCGCCAAGTTGCGTCGTGAAATCTCAAGCAACAAGGAAGCAATCACCACCGTGGAGAGGATTCTCAAGTGTGCTCAGTGTGGTGCAGAGCTGCACAAACAAGCCATGGGGATTCTCACACAACTATACATGGATGAAAAATATTTGACTATGAGCACGGAAAGCAGAGAAAACTTCATCAAGATGCTGCTAGACATCTTCACTCATGATAACAAGGACAGCTCGATAAGAAAATTGGCAGGCGAAGCCCTGGAGATGCTGTCTTCAGAAGGCGGAAGCAATGCCACGATTATCTTACAAGTAAATGGTGATGCTGTTGGTAGTCTCACTAGGGTACTTCTACATGTCGAAAACAAGAAATACAGAATAAGTGCAGCACAAATTCTGGAGCATCTATGTAGTCGTTACACCAAGGACGATGAATGTCTCAAGAAAACCATGATTGATGCTATGCTAAAGGTAATCCGCGTCAAATTGTTAGAGAGGAAAGTACAGAAGCACTACTCAATAAATATATGGAGTGATCCTGCCTCGAATTATTACCTCTGTCAAACTAAACAACTCTTACCATTGCAGGTGCTTGGAGAAATACTTCGTTGTGGGTTAACAGGAGAAGAAATACATAGAGGAAAAGAAGCAAACATAGTCGTGTCCTCGGCACCAGAATTTGACATAGCAAACCGATCTTCCTCTCATCAGCAAAAGAATGAGCAGGACGAGGAGGAATTCGAGGCAGCATTGTTATCCCTTTGTGTCACGGTATGGGACACATTCATCAGTGCAGATCAAGATTTGGCTCTTTATTTCAATGCAATAAATACATTTAGCTTTCCGAGGAAACTCAAGGAGATGGTACAAAGAAACAGTGACCCCTGTTAGCCTAGCTTCTCCCGATCACACACACTAGCACTCACACGTTGTTTGGCTCCTGGATGAGAAACTCAATCACACACCCTTTTTTGTGGCACTGCACACCATTACCTTTTCTTCTTTTTCTCAATTTTATTCTACAACTCATACAAGACATAAATAGGCAGATATGCACCCATAGACATGCAGCTCACTAGTGCCAAAACTCACGCCACTACCACCCACTAATTCCTGCATGTAGGCAACTAATCCACGAACTCTTTGCATGCATGCAGCCACCACTAAGACCTCTTCCAACGCCACTACTCAACTGTGCATGCACTACATGCACGCACACCCTAAGACTTGGCTTGGTCATGCATTACACATTACTCAGCCACACACTTCTCTAACCACTAAACACTCCCTCCTAACATGCAGGTTCACGTCTCAATGACCGGCCAATCACCATGCTTGCACATCACATGCAACTCACTAAATTAAATACACTACTATGACAAAATTATTTCCAACATTCTCCCCCTAATCTTGTCATGCCAACTCTCCGTTGCAGATCACCCGCAACCTCTTGCCGCACGCAGTGACTTTTCTATTCTAGCGGCATCGCACCGCTACCATTGTCGGTCTCACACCGACTTCTCCTAATGGCCTTACACCGTCGTTCATGCACGTCGCCGCCGTACACAACTTCAAGCATGAGCGAGACACCGTTGTGGCCTCACGCCACCAACAGATCCCTCCTCCACGTCATGCCGCCTCCACGCGGCTCTTACGCATAACCACCTCCTCATGGCCATGCACAACACCATCGGCATCGCGCCGACTGTCTTTTCATAGCGGCCTCGCAAGGCCACCTCCACGAACGCGGCCTCCCACCACCGTTCGTGGTCTCCACCACATCAACGCAGCACCTTGACGCCTCGTGGCCTCTTGCCGCAAGCCTTGACGTCGCCATGTCGTCGGTGTCGCCTACATGCACCAGCACCCCTGCACAACGCTGCTCCGCAAGCTGGCCCTCGCACGCGCACACCCGCGTACTCCCGCTCGCTTGTGCACACCACGTCGCTATGTGCCTCACGCATGCTCCCGTGCCTAGCACACTGGGCTGCACTCCCAGCCGTGCCGTGCGCACGCGCCTGCAGCCGCTGCCTTGGCGCCCACTCGCACGCATCCGCTCCTGGTCGCCCGCGCACAAAGCCGCGCTGTTCCGCCAGCGCTGCCGTCGAGGCCGAGCCCACCGTGCGCCACCGCACCACCACTGCCTGGCAGCACCGCACCCGCCGTGCGCTGCACTGCCGCTGTCCGGCGAGCCATCACTGGCCGAGTAACATCACCTCACGTTGAACCTCGCTCTGATACCAATTGTTAGCCTAGCTTCTCCCGATCACACACACTAGCACTCACACGTTGTTTGGCTCCTGGATGAGAAACTCAATCACACACCCTTTTTTGTGGCACTGCACACCATTACCTTTTCTTCTTTTTCTCAATTTTATTCTACAACTCATACAAGACATAAATAGGCAGATATGCACCCATAGACATGCAGCTCACTAGTGCCAAAACTCACGCCACTACCACCCACTAATTCCTGCATGTAGGCAACTAATCCACGAACTCTTTGCATGCATGCAGCCACCACTAAGACCTCTTCCAACGCCACTACTCAACTGTGCATGCACTACATGCACGCACACCCTAAGACTTGGCTTGGTCATGCATTACACATTACTCAGCCACACACTTCTCTAACCACTAAACACTCCCTCCTAACATGCAGGTTCACGTCTCAATGACCGGCCAATCACCATGCTTGCACATCACATGCAACTCACTAAATTAAATACACTACTATGACAAAATTATTTCCAACAACCCCAGTCACCCCACGGCCAACTGCCTGAGAACAATGAAGCTTACCACTAAGATGGTCATATCAATGATGAAACACAGGGGCAGCTACATGCAGCAAGACCTGGAGAGCTTGATGGAATTACTGTCCAATGCTTCGAAAACCTTGACCGATCTCGATTGCTCCATGATTTTCGCCAGCGGCGATCATGGCGCAACGACAACTCTCTTTTTCCTCGTGAAAGAAGCCCAGGAACTCGTGGACCAAAAGAAGGCACAAGAATTGGCCATTGAGTTTGTGTAGGCTATCTATTCATCTGCAGCATGCATATTCTTATGCACTCTGTTAATCTGTACCGTTGTTGGAGAATTGTGTGTCGTGAGGATGTTCTGTGTCTGTCGTGAGGGCGTGAATAATGGATAGCCAGTACTTTGTGTGATGTCAGTGTTTCCTAGATGTAGGAGACCATATTATGTTAAACTTGTAGATGTAGGAGACCATATTATGTTAAACTTGTACCCGTGTTTCCGTTCGTGTCTGCTTAATAAAAGGAAACACATGCAGCATTGTAGTTGCAGGTATGGACTTCGATACGAGCTCACCAATTAATCACATGCAGCATTGTAGTTGCAGGTTTGGACTTTGATACGAGCTCACCAATTAATTGTGTGTGTTGCAGATTTGTGCATGAACCATGACTCGAGTACAAACTTCCATGGCATAAACGTGCACTCACTGACATACGCAATGCAAAATATTCAACATCCGACGTATAGTGCAGTGGGATTTCTTTTACTTCCCCAAAAACAAGGGCGAGCATTCAACGATACTACCTAGTCACAAAAGGGAGTCATTTTGGACAATAATATAATTATCAAAATACAATTTTAACTACTTATTTTTAATAAAATATATATTTTAAAACTTAATAAAATTTTAATATAATATAAGTATTTTTTAGACAAATCTATAAGTATCATTTTCATATTCTAACCTTAATATTAAAGGATATTGATATCCAAAGTATATAATGTATTAGGAGAGTGACCTTCACCTTGCCCAATCGACCCACTGCGTCAAAAGGCCCATTAAATGTGTAACTGTGTGGCAAGCTCAAAAGGGCTAGGATATAGTACACATATCTTCTACATCTATTTCTATTGTAAGTTTTAGGCACCGGACAGACCCTCTGTAGCTTCTTTATAACCCTCCATTATCCTCTGCTTGATCTGTAGCCATAACATAATGTTTTTGTGAATTCAGGGAGCATCTTCCGAGGTACAAAGCAAAACATTGCAATCCTTCATGCTAACTTAAATTTCGAGCACAACAACACGTAAAATACAACAATGTATCGCGTGAACATCCAAGGTCAAACTATACAAGCAACCAAACGTAATCCCGTACCATTTGATACAGCTAACCAAGCAGGCAACCAAGTTATTTGTACTATTCCATCCAAGACCATCACATTTAATTGGACTATCGCATCATATTCAGTCTCATCCCCAGGGCAGGCTGGAAGAGGGTGATGGTGTTAGATTGATCACCCTCCCGATTAGCCCAACGGCTAATCGGGGCCTTGATCCGCACCCTGATCAGGGGCGCCCAGCCCATCTCTTGGCTGGTGGGCCCCCGTCGCGCTGCGCAATAAATAGAGGGTGGGGGCCGGCGGCTCGACTAACGAGGTTCGCCTGAGCCGCAAACCCCACCCGACAAACCCTAGACCGATCTAGAGCGGGACGCGCAGTCAGCGGCGGGAAGCTCCATCGCCGTCCCCGTCACCGGATCTCCGCCGCCGCCACCGCCCTCCTCTTCTCCGACCGTCGCTGCCCGTGCGCAGACTTCACCGACGAACCAGCGATGGCCGGCTCTTCATCCAATGCGACGGACGGTCGGTACCCCTAACCCTAATCCTCTCCCCCTCTCCCCTTCTCTCTCTAATCCGATCTAGAACCCCTCAGATCTAGACCTAGAAGATCCTAATAGACCCTAACAATGGTATCAGAGCAAATCTAGCGCATAGATCTAGATGGGAAAGAGACCGCCGTCGGTTGACCGGCGTGCGGGAAAAAGAAAGAAAGAAAGAGGGGAAGGACTCGATCCACCTAAACCCCAACCCTAACCCTAGATCTGAAAAGACTTACCTGGCCGTCGTCGTCGGGCCGTCGTCGCTGGCGTGCGGGAAGACCGGCCGGGCCGTGGGCTCGCCGGCGCTCCAAAGGCCCGCCGCTGACTGCGCGCCCCGGACTCCGGGCCAGGGCGTGTGCAAAGGGGCGCCGACACGGAGCCGCTCGACAGCGGCGCGCTCCCTCTCAAGGGAGCGCGCACGCCGGCGAGAGGGCCCGCGGCGGCGCCGGCTTCTCCTTCTCCGGCGGCTGGACAAGGTCGCCGCCGCCGTTCCTTTTTCGCTCGGGTGCGAGTCGGGAGAGAAGAGAGGAGGAATGAGCTAGGGTTACGGGGGCGTCCGCCGCGAGCGGTTTTGTTCCGCCGATTTCGCCGCCGAGCCGTCGGATGGCATTGGACGGCTAAGATCGCCCGAGGACAGCGGGCTGGCTTTCGGCCCAGGCGGGCGAGCGCTTTCCCGGCGCAGGCCCGGGTTGTGGCCTGCGGCGCGGGGGAGCGTGAGGCCGCGCACGTGGGCGCGTGAGGCCGCGTGCGTGAGGCCGGCTGAGCGGGCCGCACGTGGGCGCGTGAGGCGCGGCTGAGCGGGCCACCGTGGGCCGTGGCCGCGCTGAACAGGCCGAAATGACCGTTTGAACAGTAATTCCAGAAAAATGAAATTTAATTATTTCAGAAGCATTTTTGAGTGAATTTGAATGCAATTTGAATCAAATCTCTGTAAATTTTTGCACCAACATGTTATTTTTTCCAGAGATTAGATGAGTACAGTAATAATGCTTCTGAGTATGAATTATTTTAGAATAATTTCATGTTTCCGCTGCAAAAGTTAATGTTGATTACTCTTTCAATTAAATCATAACCAACGGGAGAATTTAATTTTTGAAATTGTTGTGAATTATGATATTGTTATTTTCTGACCAACGTTGATAATAACAGTATTATAATTTTAATTGATGATTTTATGCATTATTTCTATTTCTGCCCAACGGTGATGTAGATTTAATGTATAGATAAAATTGTATGTCGTATTTTGACCAACATTGGAAATAAGACATATAATTTTGCTGTTAACAGTATTATAATTTTAATTGATAATTTTATGCATTATTTCTATTTCTGCCCAACGGTGATGTAGATTTAATGTGTAAAACAACTGTATGTTTTAATTTTAACCAACGTTGAAACCAAGGCATGCAGTTGTTGTTATTATGTTTAAATGTTCTCACTGTATATGAATTGTGTTTTCAGGAGGATACTCTTTGATGGGCTACATCAGAGATATCCCGGTTCTCAAAGGAGACAACTACGGTGAATGGAAGAAAAAGATTGACCTGGCCTTCATCTTGGCTGAGGTGGACTGGGTAGTCACCACACCGTGTCCCACAGAGCCTGTGGCACCGGTGAGAGATGAAAATGAGGCTGATGCTGCTTGGCAGACCAGACAGAGGGACTATGCTCCCATAAAATGTCATATGATCTTGATCATAAAAAGTGGGTCACTGCCAACAAGAAATGTTTGGCTATGATAAAGAACACATTGAGCCTGCAATTGTGGGCTCAATCGCAGAGTGTGACACTGTCACAGAGTACCTTGAGAGAATAAAGAGTCAGTTTACTGGCTCTTCAAAGACTTATGCTACACAGCTGATTAAACAGCTTGTGACAGAAAGGTACTCTGGTGGTGGCAGTGGCATAAGAGAGCACATACTAAGGATGAGCAACTTGGCATCCAAGCTTAAACCAATGGATTTGGCTCTCAAGAATGAGTTCCTTATTCATTTGGTTTTTGCTTCCTTGCCGAAAGAGTTTGACACCTTTGTTGTCAACTACAACATGCAGCCCGAGAAATGGGACTTAGAAAACTGCATTGCTATGTGTGTGCAAGAGGAGGAAAGAATCAAATCCTCACATGGTGGTTCTATCAACTATGTGAAGGACTACAAGAAAAAGAACTTTAATCATTCCTCCTCAAAGACAGGAAAGCCTCAGCATAAGCCTCAGCAACAAAATTTCACAGTGGAGAAAGATCAGTGCCTTCATTGCAAGAAAAAGGGACATTACAAGAAAGATTGTCCCGATTTCTTAAAAATGATTATGTCAAAGAAAGGTGAGAACATCATTACGTTCATAAATGAGTCCATGTATGTACAATATTCAAAATCTACTTGGTGGATTGATTCAGGTGCAACTGTTCATGTTGCCAATAATTTGCAGGGATTCCGTTCGACGAGGAATACGCAAAGAAAAGAAAGATGTGTTAAAGTCGCAAATGGAGTCCAAGCTGAAGTTGAAGCCGTTGGCGATCTTTCATTAGAGCTAGCTGATGGCTTCACTCTTTTACTTAGAGATGTTCTTTATGTTCCCTCTTTACAGAGGAATTTGATTAGTGTTTCATGTTTGGACAATGATGGTTATGATTGTCATTTTGGAAATGGAAAGTGTGAAATAATGTTTAATAAAGAATGTGTTGGTCTTGCTATCTTACAAAATGAGCTTTATTTGTTATCATTATGTGATGATGTGAATGTCGTATGCGATAATGGGAACGTCGCGTGCGAGAAAGTGAATGAATCCTCGTCTATGAATGTAAACAGGAAACGAAAGAGAACTCTAGATGCGTTGTCGAAATTATGGCACTGTCGTTTAGGCCATATTTTGAGGGGGAGAATAGAAAGACTAGTTAAGAACGATATTCTTCCTCCATTAGAGTTCTCAGACCTAGAACAATGCAGAGAATGCATTAAAGGAAAATATGTAAAGAAAATTAAGAAAGACGCCAAAAGAAGCATAGGAGTTCTACAAATTATTCACACAGACATTTGTGGTCCTTTTCCTGTGAAAAGCGTGGATGGTTATGACTCGTTCATAACATTCACGGATGATTACTCTCGTTATGGATATATTTATCCAATCAAAGAAAGAAATTAAGCCTTGGATAAATTCAAGATATTTAAGGCTGAAGTTGAAAACCAACACGATTTAAAGATTAAGATAGTCCGATCTGATCGTGGGGGGAGTACTACGGTCGACATACCCCATATGGATAAGTTCCTGGACCTTTTACAAGGTTTGTACAGGAAAATGGCATAGTGGCCCAGTATTCTACACTGGGCGAAACTCAGCAAAATGGAGTAGCTGAAAGACGCAACTGTACCCTGATGGATATGGTGCGAAGCATGATGAGCTATTCCACACTGTCATTGAGTTTATGGATGGAGGCATTGAAAACCGCCATTCATATTCTCAACAGAGTGCCTAGTAAGTCGGTGCCCAAAACACCGTACGAGTTGTGGACAGGAAGAGTTCCCTCACTAAACCACTTACGTGTGTGGGGGAGTCCTGCTGAGGCTAAAGTATTTAACCCAAACCTTGGGAAGCTTGATCCCAAAACAGTAAGTTGCCATTTCATTGGCTAACCTGAAAAGTCAAAAGGTTTTCGTTTCTACTGTCCAGACAGATATACAAAGTTTGTAGAAACGAGACACGCTGTCTTCTTAGAGGATGACATGATGAGGGGAAGCATGGTAGCTCGAGAGATTGACCTTGAAGAGAAGCGGGTGTATGCGCCCACTCCGATGATTCAAGAGCCATTCTTCACACTACCTGCTGTCGCTGCACCGACGGTGCAAGACACTGTGGTGCCAGCACCTGTTATTGTTCCTCCTATGGCAACAATGAATGAGAATGAGGAATCTGTTCTTCAGGATCCTATAGAACCCATTGCCACAGATCAGGGGGAGCAACAACAGCCTCAAACAGAAGATGTACCAAATGAGGAGGCCCCGAGGAGGTCTCAAAGAGTAAGAAGATCAGCTATTTCTGATGATTATCAGATTTATCATACAGAGGAATTTCAAATGGAGGATGATCCCACCTCATTTGAAGAAGCCATGAGAAGCAAAAAGTCTTCAAAATGGCTTGAGGCCATGGAAGAGGAAATGAGGTCCATGAAGGCTAATAAAGTCTGGGACTTGGAAATTATTCCTAAAGGAGCCAAAACAGTAGGCTGTAAATGGGTCTACAAGACAAAGCTTGACTCCCGAGGGAATGTAGAAAGATACAAAGCGCGACTTGTGGCAAAAGGCTTTACGCAAAGAGAAGGGATTGATTACAATGAGACCTTTTCTCCAGTCTCATGTAAAGATTCTTTCAGAATCATAATGGCATTAGTAGCACATTATGATTTAGAGTTACATCAGATGGATGTAAAGACGGTATTTCTTAATGGGGATTTGGAGGAAAATGTTTACATGGCACAACCGAAAGGTTTTGTCGTGGAAGGAAATGAAAGAATGGGATGCCGCCTAAAGAAATCGATTTATGGGTTAAAGCAAGCTTCAAGACAGTGGTACTTGAAGTTTGACAGTACAATAAGAAAATTTGGGTTTAAAGAGAATGTAGAGGACAACTGTGTTTATGCAAAGTTTAAAGATGGGAAGTTTATCTTCCTAATCCTGTATGTGGATGATATCCTACTGGCTAGTAGTGATGTCAGTCTGCTACTGGAGACAAAGAAGTTTTTGTCCTCAAACTTTGATATGAAAGATCTTGGTGAAGCTTCGTTCGTTCTAGGGATCGAAATTCACCGGGATAGAAACAAAGGGACATTGAGACTGTCACAAAAGGCATACATAGAAAAAGTCTTAAAGAAATTTGGTATGCATAAATGTAGTCCTTAACCTGCACCTATAGTCAAGGGCGACAGATATGGGGATTTTCAATGCCCCAGGAACCAGTACGAGCTCGATCAAATGAAATCGGTTCCATATGCTTCAGCTGTCGGAAGCTTGCAGTATGCTCAAGTGTGTACGCGCCCTGACTTAGCGTTTGTTACCAGGTTACTTGGCAGATTCCAGAGCAATCCTGGAATAGAACATTGGAAATTGGTAAAGAAAGTCTTGCGTTATTTGCAAGGAACGAAAGGCCTCATGATGACATACAGAAGATCAGATTCACTCCATATAGTGGGGTATACAGATTCTGATTTTGCGGGAGATGATAGAAAGTCGACATCCGGATATGTGTTCACTCTTGCTGGAGGAGCTATATCGTGGAAAAGCTCAAAGCAAACCGTCACTACATCGTCCACAATGTATGCCGAGTTTGTAGCATGTTATGAGGCTACGGGGCAGGTGAACTGGCTAAAGAAGTTCATACCCGGTTTAAAAGTGGTTGACGACATCAATAGACCACTTAAGTTGTACTGCGATAATGAACCCGCAGTAATGTATGCCCACAACAATAAGTCAAGTGGTGCTGCCAAACACATTGACATAAAGTACTATGTAGTGAAAGACGAAGTTCGGGATCAAATTATAAGTCTTGAGCATATAAGTACCGCAAAGATGTTAGCGGATCCGCTTACTAAAGGCTTACCACCCAACGTGTTCAGAGAACATGTAGCCGGCATGGGTTTAAGGGAAAGCCTATGATTCCTGGACTAAAAGATGGCCCAAAAGATTAAAGTAACTATTTCAGAACAGAGAGGTGTATTGTAGCTGTTGAATCTATCGGCGATTGACCGTGACGATGAGACATGTTCTATGCACTAATCTGTGATGGAATGAGTAAAGTCAAAAGTAATTAAAGATAAAGCATAGATTGAGATCAAGGGGGAGAATGTTAGATTGATCTCCCTCCCGATTAGCCCAACGGCTAATCGGGGCCTTGATCCGCACCCTGATCGGGGGCGCCCAGCCCATCTCTTGGCTGGTGGGCCCCCGTCGCGCTGCGCAATAAATAGAGGGTGAGGGCCGGCGGCTCGACTAACGAGGTTCGCCTGAGCCGCAAACCCCACCCGACAAACCCTAGACCGATCTAGAGCGGGACGCGCAGTCAGCGGCGGGAAGCTCCATCGCCGTCCCCGTCACCGGATCTCCGCCGCCACCGCCGCTCTCCTCTTCTCCGACCGTCGCTGCCCGTGCGCAGACTTCACCGACGAACCAGCGATGGCCGGCTCTTCATCCAATGCGACGGACGGTCGGTACCCCTAACCCTAATCCTCTCTCCCTCTCCCCTTCTCTCTCTAATCCTATCTAGAACCCCTCAGATCTAGACCTAGAAGATCCTAATAGACCCTAACAGATGGTGGTGGGGATCGACGACACCGAGCACAGCTTCTGCGCGCTTGAGTGGATGCTCCGCCACTTCTTCGCCCGTGGCCAGCCACAGTAGAACCGCTTGTCACGCTCAACGCCAAGCCCTCCGTCACCCCGTGTCCTCCATTGTCAGCATCGTCGACCTAGGTATACCTCAAATATACATGCACTCTTAATTACTGGAGCATACTATAGAGTGTTTTTTTGGATTGCGGTTGATGATATTTGTCTATGTTTTTTGACATAGCAGCGGACAACGGAGATGTCGACACCGATGACAGTTCGAGAAACCATTTGAAGAATCAGTTTCAAGATACTATTCTGTTTTGACATTTGTTTTTTAAATTCAAGAGAAACCAAAAGTTAATAAGAAATTGCTGCCAACTGTGGAGCTGAAACTTCTCGATTTTTTGTAAATTAATGATGAGCTACAAAAAGATTCGTTTTTTTTCACCTCGCGCGCGGCTCTGCTTGAGCCATCGGGCTGGCAGGCTAAGCAGCTCTGCTCGTAGGTATCTAAAAAGAGGGAGTTATATTTTTCCGAAAATTCAACCGCACCTGAATGTATTTGAACTGGCATAATCTAGTCTGAAGCGATACACGAGTGGGTGAAAGAGAACAGATTTCCAGCTAGAGACCACATGTCGGTCTCGAGGTAGCATCCGCTTGGCTATTATTTGGATTCGTTCCTACAATGTGTGAGACGTTTGTTCGTTGATTGCTATTCCTTTTCTATCTTTAATGTAAAGACACGTGAGCTTTTTGTGTGTTTTCAATTATTTGGGTTCGCGGCTAAAGTAAGCGTGCCAGGTTGTAGAATCTGCTGGCCAAGCATAACTATGCTACTTGTCTGCATCGACTTTCCTTCCCTGTACGATCAAATCCTTGCAGGGCTGTTCTTGGAAGCCACTTGGAGCCAAAGTACAACAAGGCTAAGGAATAAGATCACAATTTACAAGATCGCCATTCTACACCGCTACACGTGTTTTTCCCCCTTTATATAGTGTATTAATTCGTGTGCCTATGGCCGAATAAAATACAGCATAGAGTCATAGAGAGTGACAGACATGACATCCCCTTTAGCTTATTATGCAGTTAGCCTTTTATAATCGGCATTTCTAGAGTCCCAAAACGATGCGTTTAATTTGTGATGCATGCATTAGCCGGTGTGGAGTTCTGCATGCATCTTGATCTGTCCGTCTAGTTTCCATGTAATTTGTGAGTTCTCTTTCATTTTCAAAGTCGTATGTTGCGCTGCTTATGTTTGCTTGCTGAAGGGCAGGCCTCGCAGTTGTTTGGCAGTGCAATATTAGGTTCCTTGGCTTTGGAAAGAAGATCCGATTCCAAAAATGCCAAGATGATAAGTAAGCGTGACCGTGTACTAAGACCATGTATGATGCATTAAGTGGTAGGTAGTTCGCGACAAATAACAAGTGATATATTAGCTCTGCTTAGGTCTCTTTTGTTTGCAGGATTCTAAAAACTAAGTGTTGTAGGGATAGCCTCTATCTAAGCTAATTCGGTCTGTAAGGCCAAAAGGTCTAATAAAATATGTATAAAGATATGTATATTCCTAGCACAGTGCACAACTGTAGAAGGTATTACTATAAATACATATCCTAGCCTTGAAGGAAAGGCCAGGCCAGTTCATTTCTTATACTCACTCCACTAGTCCCCTTATTTACTATTTAGCTTGTAGCCACAACAGTTGGCGTTGTCTGTGGGGACGACAAGCAAGCCACGAGTTTGAGAGAAGCAATGGCACCTAAGAAGGCATCGACGACAATGAAGAGAAAGTAGAGCACGATGAGGCGGTGGCCAAGGCCAGGGCCACAAGTGGTGGAAGTCCATGTCGACACGAGGGGCTGGCTCCGATGATAGCATCGGCGCGACTGTCAACCCTGGCAACGACGCCTACGCCGACGTGACCATCAACCACGACGATCTCATCACTGCGACGGTTGACCCTGACATCGACGCCCACACCGGTACTTCAAGTGACCCCGAAGCCAGTGCTTGGGCAACCAGAGGTCTCGACACTCATGTTGGCCCCGTCACCAACCGCGATGCCTACCGCACCAACGTGCTTAGTGGCTCCGGCGACCAGGCCATCATCGCCAACAATCTTGCAGCGCATAGCCTCCAAGATCCTTGTGCTCGTAACCTCCGACCAACTCCACAACATCCAAGATCATGTTGTTGTTAAATATGTGGGCAATATTTTAATTCCAAGTTTTACTAGGAGACAAAAACAATAAACTAGTGATGCAAAACTCGCAACTAACAGCAGGTTACTCATCATACTTCAAAATATACACAAGTAAATTATATTAACAAAGTCAAACAAATGTGCAAACGACTTACAATTGGGCTTGTTGAAGAACAGGAAGCAGCGTAGGCTTGATGCAGTGAAGTGAGCGGTCGCGCAGATGTGCGCTGCCTAGAAACCTTATTGTCGTCCCGTGCAGGTACTCTCTGCGGCAATGGTTTGGAGATAGCCACTCTCCCTCCTTCCAGGTGCACGCCGGGAAAAACGGTTGGCGAAATTCAGATGGCATAGTACAAAAGCACAAGATCGCAGAGAAGAAGGAAATAGAGGCAGTGAGTTTCTCACACATACTCTGGATGTCTCCAGGCATATAAATAGACAGACTAAAAATTAACATGATTAAAACAACCATTTACCCACTGGTAACTGCCTGTCATCAAACCCAATAAAGCCTTATTCAAATAGAAAGAGAGTGGTGCAGGGTTCAGTAAAAAATAAAGATGGACTTGGTCTGCCAAGTGGCATGCCAAGTCACGCGATTTTCACGTGAAAATGCGCAAATACGTGCGCACATGCGAGATTAGCCAAAGCCCTCCTCATGCCATCTCTATCCATATTCAAGGAGTAGTGAGGACTCCAACTTATAAATTGGTCTCCCACACCTTGCCTTAGCAATATGGTACTAAACCATGCATGTTTTGGAATAAAGGAAATGAGCCTTTCTAATATGGGCCAATTTTTAACAATCCTCCACCAATTCCAAAGTAAGAAATAAAAAGATGTCAAAGATATTGTGCTGAAGTATTGTTAATATACCAGTCTTTTAGTGTAAGTCCCGTAAGGGTTGAACTTGCACCTAGAATGGCAAGAATCATCTTCTCACAACTGATGAATGGATTATGCCTTGAATTCATAGCTTTTCGTGATCAGATTTCACTTGAAACCTCAACTAGTACTAGGCTGCTAATAAACCACTCCTAAATGGAGCATTATATGGTCATGCTCCCTTATCTTCTAATGAGCTTTCTAGAGAATGCCCCGTTCTCGTGAACTGCGATCACACAGTTAAGCTCAAGTAGATGTATTCTTTCTAGGTATCCTGCAGGCTAATACCTTTTTCTTATTTGGAAAATAGAATACATTAAGGCTTTATGCCAACCATCCATACAGTCGAGAGTATTTTGTTTATTAGGACATAGGTATACTAAATATATACTCTATTGTTACAACATCAATTTGTTTTTCCCATTACCTATGTCACAGGATCTCCGATCAAGAAGGTATGGGTTACCATTATGATGTAACTTAAATGGGCCTCATTCCCATATCCATAGATGCAACAAAAATCGCTTTCCGTGCTAACTCCATTGTAAAAGGGTCTACTAGATTTTTCTCAGTGTAAATATAGTTCACAATAATCACTCTGGAGTTATTTAGTTTTCTGACAGATTTAAGCCTACGCTTTACATGTCTAGAGGACTTCATATTATCATTTGTACTTGTGACTTTGGTCAACACTATTTGATTATCACAGTACATCAGGATTACAGGTATTGAGTTCTCAACCAATGGCAAGTCCAATAGAAGCTCTCTCAATCATTCAGCCTCAACTGTGGCTGTGTCAAGTGCTACACGTTTTGCTTTCATGGTTGACCTCGTCAATATAGTCTGTTTGCAAGACCTCCATGAAACTGTAGCACTAGCTAAAGTAAATACATAACCACTTATAGCTTTCATCTCATCCGCATCAGAGATCCAATTATAGTCACTATATCCTTCTAATACAGAAGGATGTCAAGTATAATGTATTCGAAAAGATGTTGTGCCCCTCACGTAGTGCAATACTCTTTCAAGTGGCTCCCAGTGATCATCTCCTGGGTTAGAAGTAAACTGACTTAATTTGCTCACAGCAAATGAAATATCAGGTCTTGTGGCACTAGCTAAATACATAAGTGACCCAATAATTTGTGAATATCTTAATTGATCTTTTCCTAATCCCTGATTCTTTCGAAGCTTAATGCTCGCACCATAGGGTGTTGGAGAAACCTTACAGTGTTGAAAACCGAAACGGCTCAATATTTTCTCAGCATAACGGGATTGATTTAAAGTGATCCCATCCTTACTTTTGATCAATTTAATATTCAGAATGATATCTGCCTCTCCCAAGTTTTTCATATCAAAGAACCGAGATAAGAAAGATTTGACCTCGTCAATTATGGCGGTGTTTGTTCCAAATATAAGCATGTCATCTACATATAGACATAAGCTCACTCATTGACTCCCACTATAACGATAATACACACATTTATTAGCTTCATTCACAACAAAGCCAACGGATGTCAAAGTTTTGTCAAATTTCTCGTGCCATTGTTTAGGTGCTTGTTTTAGGCCATACAAAGATTTCATAATTTGCATGCCCTATTTTCCTGTACAGAAATCACTAAACCGTCTGGTTGATCCATACAGATTTCTTCCTCCAACTCTTCATTAAGGGAATCTGTCTTCACGTCCATTTGATGAACATGTAGACCATAAGAAGATGCTAACGCAAGGATTTCTCATGCAAATGCGATTTTCACACGAAAATGCGCGAATACGCGTACTCGCGTGCAAGATTAGCCAAATCCCTCCTCGTGTCATTTCTATCCATATTCAAGGAGTGGTGAGGATTCATCTTATAAATTAGTCTCCTTCATTTTGCCTTAGTAATATGGTACTAAACCATGTATTTTGGAATTAAAAAAATAGGTCTTTCTAATATGGGTCAATTTCTAACAGTTGCCTGGTCCAGCATAGTAGAGGGATAACTGAGGGTGATGGGCCAGCTCGTGGCTGCTCCTGGAGAGACTGGCGCCAAGCTGCGCCACGAAATCTGTACAAATAAGGATGCAATCAGCACCATGGAGAGCATTCTCAGGTGTGACGAGTGTGGTGAAGAGCTGCAGAGACAAGCCACGAGTATTCTCGCACAGCTATATAAGGATGATTCAATTTCTAGTATGACTAGCAAAAGTAGAAGAAATTTCATTAAGACGCTGGTGGACAGCTTCAATGATGATAGCAAGGGCAGTGTAATACCAGAGAAAAAAATGATGACAGCTAGCAGGACACCTCACCTGCCTTTTGCTTTTGCCAGAGGGAGGTGGCAAGCTGCATGCTTGCCCTAGCGTGCATGTGAGCCACCTGTGCCATGTGTCCAGCAGTAGTCAACACCCCCCCATTTCTTCACCTCTGCCACAGCTCAACCCACATCACTCTTCTCCTCTTCTTCTCCACTGAACCATCCCCACTTAGCCACACCATTTTCGGCCAGCACAAGGTGAGTTTTCATTCACCCGCACAAAAGAGAGAGGGAGAGGGTGGGGGCTGCGCAGGGGAAGGCGGCGGCGGGCCGGCGGCCCGGCAGTCGGCGCACCCGTGCGCCACCGCGTCGCCCAGGGAGGAGGGCCGGCCGCTCGGCTGCGCGCGAGGGGAGGAGGTAGGAGGGGGGCCGACGGAGAGAGAGGGCCGGGGCCGGCGAGCCTCCCGTGCGGCCGCGCGCCGCCGCGCCGGCCCCAGGCGGGAGAGTGAGGGGCGGAGGGGAGCCGAGGAGGCGGGGAAGGCCGGCGGCAGCCCTCTGGTCGGCGGCGGGGAAGAGCAGGCCATTCGGCCGAGTGGAAAGAGAGAGAGAGAGAGATGAGGATAAGGGAGAGAGGGGGGAGCCAGGAGAGGAAAAAAAAGGGGAGGCCGGTTCGGCCGGCCAGGTAAGGAGGAGAGAGAGAAGGAAAGAAAACAAAGAAAGGAAGGAAGGGAAAAAAGAGAGAAGAAGAAGAGAAAAGAAAAGAGGAGAAAAAGAAAGAGGAAAAAAAAGGGGTTTCGGGACCTGCGCGATAGATCCCTGAAACCCATGCGTTTCTATGCCAGAAACGGGTTATGCGTATAGTATCGTCGTCGCCTATTTAATCTCTGGTCTCGTATGATGCGTTAAATTGGACTGTTTGTTTGTCCAGGTGGAGGTCGCGAGTCGACACCGTTCGCACGTCGTTCCGCTCCGCTCGGTTAACAGGCAAGTACATGGTAGAGCGGTAGACCAAGGGTTATGAATATGCGATGTTTATTTGGTATGATGATATTTATGTAGAAATGCGTTGATTACATGATATCTATGTGGAAATGTGATATTTACCTGACATAAGATTGCATGGTAAATGATGGCAATGATGATGGAGTGAGGAGGCAAAGATGCTTGTCTACTAGTAATGCTAGTGATGAGCGTGAACATGATCATGGGCATGTGCATTTGCATGAGTACTCAAGAGTGAGGGCGGTGAGAAAGTCCCTAGCTATGAGTAAAGCTAGTGGACTAATCCGGAGTGCTCTTGAGTAAGACCTACTTCGGTAGGCCTCCACGGGAGTGGAGGGGTCCCGTGCCTATGAGGGCGGGCCCACGATGGGTGAACATCGACGGGTGTTCACTCGGCAGTATTGGTACTTGCAAAGTGAAGAGCATATGAGCATGTAGAGTAATGAGGCATGGTATTGATGGCATTGCATTGCTTGGCTATGAGAATGTTGTTATGAACATGATGATATATGTGCATTATGGTTATATGCTTACTTATGTTGGTAACGTCTATTGTTCTATTATGTACTTGTTGAGTCTTTAGACTCACCCTTACCTTGTTGTTTTATTTCTAGGTGATCGTTGAGGACGTCATGCCTGGGGCGGGAGTAGCACATGAATAATCTCCATACACTAACCGCACTCCATGTACCATTTTTTGTCAGTTATCTTAGTCTCTACTAGACTGCTAGAGTAGGGGCTAAAGAAAAACTATGATGTATCTAATCGCTGCTACCTAATCATATTAGTTGTTGAATTTCTAGCATTTGAAGGAAGTGTAAAAGTTTGTAGTGGTGGTAGCATTCCGGGCCCAGCGGTTGGGCGGGGTGTTACAGTTGGTATCAGAGCAGGCGTTAGGTCCGTGGTAGGGAAATTTGATAACTTAGGTTTCTAATTCAAATAAAATTTGACTTAGGCCAACAATTAAATTAAAAGTTGACACACTGGTGCACCATAGCATGGGGAATGGGTCTTGCATTGCATTTACGCTTTCGTTAGCATTGATGTTGTTGTGTGTTGTTGAAATGGATGGTTGTGGGCTTGTTGTGAATTTGGCTATCTGTCCTGATCAGATATGCCGAGAGCGAGAGGACGTGGGCGTGGCCGTGGAGGTCGCGGCCGTGCCCAATCGGAGCCACCGCTTGAGGTTCAGCAGGAGGCACCTGATGTAGAAGTTGCTTCCGCTGAACAGTCCGTAGCCAGAGATCCGGCAAGGTCTTCAGCCTTGTTGCAGGAGTTCTTAGAGGAGGTTCGTGCGCTTCGCCGTCAAGGGCCGGCAGCCGCTGCTGCTGCCGTTCCCGCTGTTGCCCCTGTTGCTGTTCCGGCCGTACCAGAGGCAAGAATGGGCCTTCGTGAGTGGTTGGCCTTGCGGTTAGATACCTTTGATGGTTCGGGCACACCAGTCCAGGCTGCGGATTGGTTGCGCTACATGGAGAGGCAATTCGAAGCCCTAGAGATGAGCTCTCAGATGAAAGCTCGCTTTGTGGCTTTCCAGTTGAAGGGTCAGGCGGACATCTGGTGGGAAGGGGTTCTTACAGCTAGGACCCTTGCCCAGGGTGCCGTTACCTGGGAAGTCTTCACCGAGCAGTTCAAGGCGAAGTATTACCCAGATTCTTTTGTGGAGAGTATGGAGGTCGCCTTGACGACCTTCGTACAGGGAAAGATGACCGTGGATGAGTATGAGGCGGCATTCAATAATCTGGTCCGCTTCGTGCCATCAGTCGCGAACAATGACCTTGAGAAGGCCAAAAGGTTCCGTCGAGGGCTCAACTCAGGGTTCCGGCATGTCATGGGAGCTACTGCGCCACGTGACTTTCGATCTGTGGTAGAGCAGGCCAGGGGGATGGAGATGGAGATGCAGCTGACTAAAGGGCTGCAACCCTCTGGTGGTTCAAGCACTTCTGGTGGTGACCAGAAGAGAAGCTTCACTGAAGGGGGTGGGTCATCTCAGCGGCCCGCTCCTAAGAAGTCCAAGTGGGGCCAGCATCCCCCACAATCATCCAAGTCCAAGTCCTCGAGGTCGTCTTCTTCAGTGCCTCGTTCTTCATCGGCAACCCCAACCTACCGTCTTGTCTCAGGGCAGGGCATGATTTGTTTCAAGTGTGGCGGTAGGCACCGTGCTGCCGAGTGCTCCTGGACGGGGGAGTGTCGGCATTGCGGCCGATCAGGCCACATGGAGCGGGTTTGTCGTCAGAACCCCTCCAGCATTCTTAAGTGGGAGCCCGTATCTTCTTCGTCGTCAAATTCTTCACCTTGGGGGTCAGTCCAGATGATGGCGGCTGCTCCTGCTTTGCAGTCTCCACTCTCCTGGGCTCCACCCACCGGGTATTACTGGCATCCTGCACCGACTCCTCCATTCCAGCATGCTACACCGCCTCCAGTCCCGTTGCCACCACAGCAGAGCGTCGGGGCTCTCGCCGCCCCGACACCACCTGGAGTCTACACACTGCCTGCTGCAGAGTCTGCGAGTCGACCTGACGTGGTGACAGGTACTTTGCTAGTGGACTCGTGTGAAGCCCTTGTTCTTTTTGACTCCGGTGCTACCTATTCATTTGTGTCCTGGGAGTTTGCTAGGAAGGCTAAGCTGAGTGTTCAGCAAATTTCTCAATCGGTTATGGTTAGTACCCCAAGGGGTATCATTGCTAGCTCCACAGTATGCCCTGGCTGTGTGGTTGCCATAGATAGCGAGGGATTTGTCGCTAACCTCATGGTTATTCAGTTGGAGCCTTTTGATGTTATCCTCGGCATGGACTGGTTGCATCGCTACCAAGCCGTGATTTCCTGCTTCTGGAGGATAGTTACCTTGCTAGCACCTTCAGGGAAGGAGATAGTCTTTCAAGGGAGTGCACCCACGTGTTCCCTCCTTGTGTTGGCCAGTTTATTCCCTGGCCGACAAACAATGAAGTCTGGGTTACTCCTGGCAACTGTGGAGAAGCCAAGTGCGTCTTTGCACGCTGAGGATATCCCTGTGGTACGTGAGTATCCTGACGTGTTTCCCCAAGAGCTTCCGGGTATGCCACCCAAGCGAGATGTGGAGTTCAGAATTGATCTTGTTCCTGGCACAAGACCTATTTCCATGTCCCCCTACCGTTTGGCACGACCCTTGCAGGAAGAGTTGAAGAAACAATTGGATGATCTGTTATCCAAAGGCTTGATACGTCGAAGTGTGTCACCATGGGGAGCCCCTGTCCTATTCACTGAGAAGAAGGACGGGAGTTGGCGTATGTGTATAGATTACCGTGCTCTCAATCAGGTGACCATCAAGAATAAATACCCATTGCCTCGCATCGAGGACCTGTTTGATCAACTAAAAGGAGCCAAGGTGTTCTCCAAGATTGATCTGCAGTCTGGGTATAATCAAATCCGAGTGCGCGAGCAAGACATTGAAAAGACAGCTTTCTCCACAAGATATGGGCACTATGAGTTTACAGTTATGTCCTTTGGACTAACTAATGCCCCTGCTGTTTTCATGGAAACTATGAACAGTATGCTACACAAGTATCTGGATGACTTTGTAGTGGTGTTCATCGATGATATCTTGATTTATTCCAAGACGGAGGGAGAACATGAGCAGCATTTGAGGCTCGTGCTCGAGACTTTGAGGAAGAGTCAATTCTTTGCCAAGTTGAAGAAGTGTGAGTTCTGGATTTCTGAAGTGAGCTTCCTGGGTCATGTAATTAACCAGGAAGGCATTTCAGTAGATCCAAGCAAGATTTCCACCGTCGTAGATTGGAAGAGGCCATCTAATGTTAAAGAAGTGAGGAGTTTTCTTGTCCTAGCTGGTTACTACCGGCGTTTCGTGAAGAACTTCTCCATTATTGCCAAGCCAATGTCTCAGCTCACACGGAAGAATGTAAAATTCCAGTGGACCGATGAATGTGAGCGCAGCTTTAATACTCTGAAAGAGAAGTTAGTAACTGCTCCTATTCTCACACTTCCTGAGCCAGGGAAGCGTTTCACAGTCTACTCTGATGCATCTCGAGTGGGTCTAGGTTGTGTGCTCATGCAAGATACCAAAGTGATCGCATATGCCTCGCGACAGTTGAAGAATCATGAGCAGAACTACCCTACTCACGATTTAGAGCTTGCCGTAGTGGTTTTTGCTCTAAAAATTTGGAGGCATTACTTGTATGGGGAGTCTTGTGATATCTTCACCGACCACAAAAGTCTCAAATACATTTTCACTCAGAAGGAGCTGAATTTGAGGCAGCGGAGGTGGTTGGAGCTTATCAAAGACTATGATCTCACTCTTCAGTACCATCCGGGCAAGGCGAATGTGGTTGCTGATGCTCTTAGTCGCAAGATGACACCCTCCACTCTAGGTTGTCTCATTGCTGACTTTGAACAGATGGGAATTTCCTATTGCTTCGCTGGTACAACACAGGCTGAGATGCAACTGTTGCTGGAATCAGCGATTCCGGAGCGAGTAAAGGAGGCGCAACAGCATGATCGGTTGCTCCAGCAAGTGAGGGAGCGCCTTAATGAAGGGAAAACGGGGGATTTCAGTCTTGATGATTCAGGTGCTTTGCGATTTAAAGGCCGCATTTGCGTGCCGCAAAAGGCTCAAGTCAAGGATGATATATTGAGGGAAGCTCACCGTACCCCCTACACGGTGCATCCTGGTGAGACTAAGATGTACCGTGATCTCAAGAAGAGCTTCTGGTGGAAGAGGATGAAAGTGGATATCGCCAAGTATGTGGCATCTTGCGGGGTTTGCCAGCAAGTAAAGGCTGAGCATAGGCGTTCCGCTGGACTATTGCAGCCTTTGGAGGTTCCTCAGTGGCCATGGGATGATATTACCATGGATTTCGTAGTCGGTTTACCTCGTACCCCGCGAGGTAAGGATGCGATTTGGGTAGTGGTGGACTGATTCAGCAAGTCTGCGCACTTCATCCCCATTCGCACGACGAACTCAGCAAGTGAGTTGGCGCCCATCTATGTGCGAGAAATTGTGAGGTTGCATGGCGTTCCCAAGTCGAAAGTTTCGGACAGAGACGCCAAGTTTGTCTCCAAGTTTTGGGAGAGCTTGCAGGGCGCTCTGGGCATGAAACTCCAGTTTAGTACTGCTTTCCACCCGCAAACGGATGGACAGTCCGAACGCACCATTCAGACACTAGAGGACATGTTGAGGTCCTGTGTTTTGTCCTGGAAGGGTAGCTGGGAGGATCATTTGGCACTTGCAGAGTTTGCTTATAACAACAGCTACCACTCCAGTGTTCGAGCAGCGCCATTCGAGGTTCTGTATGGGCGAAGGTGTAGATCGCCACTTTGTTGGGATGCCGTGGGCGAGAAATCCGTCCTAGGCCCGGATTGGGTCCAGCAAACGGTGGAACGAGTGACGGAAATTAGACAGAATCTACTGGCTGCCCAGAGTAGGCAGAAGAGTTACGCCGATGTCAGGAGGCGGGAGCTGGAGTTCGAAGTGGGGGATCATGTGCTCCTGAGGGTATCTCCCACTAAAGGCATAGTGCGATTTGGTACCAAAGGGAAGCTAAGCCCAAGGTATATTGGGCCATTTCTAATTCTGGAACGGATTGGAAAGTTGGCATACCGTTTGGAACTCCCTGACTCTATGCGAGGAGTGCATAACGTGTTCCATGTTTCGATGTTGAGAAAGTTCTTGCGAGGTCCAGAGCATGAGGTTGTGTTAGAACCGGTGTCTTTAAAGCAAGACCTTACCTTCGAGTCCCGTCCAGTTCGGATTCTGGAGGAATCAGAGAAGGTGTTGAGGAATAAAGTGATAAAGTATGTTAAGGTGTTGTGGTCGCATCAGTCCGAGCGAGAGGCGACATGGGAGTTGGAGTCTCGCATGCGCGAGAAGTACCCAGAGTTGTTCTCCTCGGGTATGAATTAAAGTTATGTTATGTGTAGTTCATTTTATTTTGGTTCTTTCGTGCAAGAGTTGAACGCCAGAATTCGGGGTCGAATTCTGTTAAGGGGGGTAGAATGTAATACCAGAGAAAAAAATGATGACAGCTAGCAGGACACCTCACTTGCCTTTTGCTTTTGCCAGAGGGAGGTGGCAAGCTGCATGCTTGCCCTAGCGTGCATGTGAGCCACCTGTGCCATGTGTCCAGCAGTAGTCAACACCCCCCCCATTTCTTCACCTCTGCCACAGCTCAACCCACATCACTCTTCTCCTCTTCTTCTCCATTGAACCATCCCCACTTAGCCACACCATTTTCGGCCAGCACAAGGTGAGTTTTCATTCACCCGCACAAAAGAGAGAGGGAGAGGGTGGGGGCTGCACAGGGGAAGGCGGCGGCGGGCCGGCGGCCCGGCAGTCGGCGCACCCGTGCGCCACCGCGTCGCCCAGGGAGGAGGGCCGGCCGCTCGGCTGCGCGCGAGGGGAGGAGGTAGGAGGGGGGCCGGCGGAGAGAGAGGGCCGGGGCCGGCGAGCCTCCCGTGCGGCCGCGCGCCGCCGCGCCGGCCCCAGGCGGGAGAGTGAGGGGCGGAGGGGAGCCGAGGAGGCGGGGAAGGCCGGCGGCAGCCCTCTGGTCGGCGGCGGGGAAGAGCAGGCCATTCGGCCGAGTGGAAAGAGAGAGAGAGATGAGGATAAGGGAGAGAGGGGGGAGCCAGGAGAGGAAAAAAAAGGGGAGGCCGGTTCGGCCGGCCAGGTAAGGAGGAGAGAGAGAAGGAAAGAAAAAAAAAAGAAAGGAAGGAAGGGAAAAAAGAGAGAAGAAGAAGAGAAAAGAAAAGAGGAGAAAAAGAAAGAGGAAAAAAAAGGGGTTTCGGGACCTGCGCGATAGATCCCTGAAACCCATGCGTTTCTATGCCAGAAACGGGTTGTGCGTATAGTATCGTCGTCGCCTATTTAATCTCTGGTCTCGTATGATGCGTTAAATTGGACTGTTTGTTTGTCCAGGTGGAGGTCGCGAGTCGACACCGTTCGCACGTCGTTCCGCTCCGCTCGGTTAACAGGCAAGTACATGGTAGAGCGGTAGACCAAGGGTTATGAATATGCGATGTTTATTTGGTATGATGATATTTATGTAGAAATGCGTTGATTACATGATATCTATGTGGAAATGTGATATTTACCTGACATAAGATTGCATGGTAAATGATGGCAATGATGATGGAGTGAGGAGGCAAAGATGCTTGTCTACTAGTAATGCTAGTGATGAGCGTGAACATGATCATGGGCATGTGCATTTGCATGAGGAGTACTCAAGAGTGAGGGCGGTGAGAAAGTCCCTAGCTATGAGTAAAGCTAGTGGACTAATCCGGAGTGCTCTTGAGTAAGACCTACTTCGGTAGGCCTCCACGGGAGTGGAGGGGTCCCGTGCCTATGAGGGCGGGCCCACGATGGGTGTTCACCCGGCAGTACCGGTACTTGCAAAGTGAAGAGCATATGAGCATGTAGAGTAATGAGACATGGTATTGATGGCATTGCATTGCTTGGCTATGAGAATGTTGTTATGAACATGATGATATATGTGCATTATGGTTATATGCTTACTTATGTTGGTAACGTCTATTGTTCTATTATGTACTTGTTGAGTCTTTAGACTCACCCTTGCCTTGTTGTTTTATTTCTAGGTGATCGTTGAGGACGTCATGCCTGGGGCGGGAGTAGCACATGAATAATCTCCATACACTAACCGCACTCCATGTACCATTTTTTGTCAGTTATCTTAGTCTCTACTAGACTGCTAGAGTAGGGGCTAAAGAAAAACTATGATGGATCTAATCGCTGCTACCTAATCATATTAGTTGTTGAATTTCTAGCATTTGAAGGAAGTGTAAAAGTTTGTAGTGGTGGTAGCATTCCGGGCCCAGCGGTTGGGCGGGGTGTTACAGGCAGCTACATCAGAAAATTTTCAGGCGAAGCACTGGCGATGCTATCTTCGGAAGGCGGAAGCAATGCCACGATTATCTTACAAGTAAATGCTAATGCTGTTGGCAGTCTCGCTAAGATGCTTCTACGTGTCAGAAACAACAAATACAGAATAAGTGCAGCATAAATTCTGGAGCATCTATGTAGATATTACACCAAGGATGATGAATGTCTTCAGGAACTTAAGAAATCCATGACCGATGCAATGCCAAAGGCAATCCATGTCAAATAAATAACCTTTGTTTTATTTTTATCAACATTATATATGGGGCGATCCTGCCACCTCTCAAACTAAAAATGATCTTACCGTTGCAGTTGCTTGGAGAAACACTTTGTAGTGGGTTAACAGGAGAAATACGTACAGGAAACGAAGCTAACCAAGTCGGGTCATCGGCACCAAAATTTGACATAGAAAATTCTCGTGATGGTTCTTAAGATGAGGCCAGGGCAACAGCTCTTCTTTCTCTCCTAGGCAAAACAATGAGCAGGAGGAGGAATTCCAGGCAGCCGTGTTATTACCAACCTTATTATGCCTTTGTGTGACGGTATGCGACACATTCATCAGTGCAGATCAAGATTTGGCTAGCAAGTTTGGTGCAATTAACATTGCGAAGAAGCTCCAGGACATGGTAGAAAGGAACTGTCAGCTCAGGGGCAGGGCCGACTGCCTGAGAATAATGAAGCTTACCACTATGATGGTCATATCAATGACCATCAACAAAGGCAGTTACGTGCAACAAGACCTGGAGAGCTTGATGGAATCACTGTCAATTGCTTCGAAAAACATGTTGGATCTCGACTGCTCCATGGTTTTCGCCAGCGGCGATCATGGCGCAACGGCAACGAAGGCTATCAGGACTGTCGCTTCCCTCGTCAAAGAAGCGCAGGAAGAGGCACAGGAACTTCTGGACAAAAAAGAGGCACAGGAACTTCTGGACGAAAAAGAGGCACAGGAAGAGACACAGAAAGAGGCACAGGAACTTCTGGACAAAAAAAGAGAAACAGGCATTGCTTCCCTCGTGAAAGAAGCGCAGGCTCTATTAATTCTCTGGGTGTTCGTCCGTACTGTAGTTGGAAATTCTGTAGCACCCCACTTACAACTAATATAGAATACTACTGTAGAACGTTATCGCCAAAGTACATAATAAATAACAAAAGCAATAATAGGAATTTGAAGGAATCCAAAACGGTGGTAAACTTTATTAAAGGACTAACGGAAGTTTATTAAATGTTTGAAACATGGAACCGGTCCATTTCTAATAAAAAAAGAACTAAATGAAATAATGTAAATGGTGGCAAGCCACGGTACTGAAAACTCGAGTGCTCCAATATATGTATGATGCTATCACTCCACTGACCTTTTACCTGAGAATTGAAAGAACAAGTGTGAGATTTGGAATCTCAGCAATTACCCAACAACGATCGTAACAAGGTGAGTAAAGGATGAGCAAGTAACAAGTAATTGGCAGCCTAATTGCAATGAAATTGAGTTACCAGTACACTGATACCAATTACAGATAGAGATAACGGAGATGTGGAATTGCGGTAATTGTTATTTAACAATAATGGCAATAGCACTGGCGATCACTTCCCACATATCCAGTTATATGAGAATAGTCAGACACATCTCTGTCCTCAATTGTATAACCGTAGACAGTGTGTAATATTCTAAGTAACGAAAGTGTACGGCTCTTCGTACGTTACTAAGTGGATGGCAATCTTCCCTATATATGGATAATCTTAGGCCTGGTAACAGTTATGTTATTAATGGTTAATATGATAAGAGATTGAATAACTAAGGATAAGACCAGATAAAAGTACGATAAATGAAAGTGTTGTTAAGGCTGAGAGGAAAACGCCAGATAAGGTTACGATAACCCACACCGCGTCGCCGCTTTCTCGCGCGTGCCCACGTGAGAACAATGAAGCTTACCACTAAGATGGTCATATCAATGATGAAACACAAAGGCAGTTACGTGCAACAAGACCTGGAGAGCTTGATGAAATCACTGTCCATTGCTTCGAAACAAATGTTGGATCTCGACTGCTTCGTGGTTTTCGCCAACGGCGATCATGGCGATCATGGTTCTCGCTTCCCTCGTGAAAGAAGCGCAGGAACTTGTGGACAAAAAAAAGAGGCACAGGAATTGCCAATCGTACCGGCTAGCTCTGTCGAGGGAAACCTGATTGAGTACGCAGACTATTAATTCTCTCTGTTCGTCCGTACTGTCGTTGGAAAATTCTGTGCGTTGTGACTTGTGAGGATTTTGTGTTTTAATGTGTCGTGAGGGCGTGAAGGCTGAAACCCGACAGCATCTTGTGTCATGCATGTCAGTCTAAATCTGAAACCTCGAGTCAAAAGTTACTCGTCTGTTGGTTCATTTGTGAAACACCCTGCCATTTGGTTTTTGTCTTCAGACGACAAATACGTCTTGCTATTTCATCATGCAGTATTGCAGTTGCTTGGCATGGACTTCAAATGAACTCAGCAAACTTCCGTTCTGATGGATGCCTGGGTTTGTATCTCTTGGTCCTGTTCGGTTTCAGATTTGTGCGAGAAATGTCGAATTCGGGATTAAGTCCATATTCACGTAGTATTGGTGTGGAAATAGTTAGTGTGTGTGTGTGCGTAACGTGTGTTATCATGAATCGTGATGTTGATTACACCACGCATTCAAAAATGCACAGCACTTTCTGCCTAGTGAAGTGCTAATTTCTCTCGTTCTGGACTTAGTTAACGTGGTGCAGTGGTGAGCTCTAGCTATTTATTCTTTTTTAGGTTAGCGTGGGAATTTCTTACTTTTTGCGCACCTAGGATTAGTGTGGGGGCATTTTAGAGAGCTTCCAATTAGTACATTGATTAGTGTAAGAATTTCTAGCTATATTTTCCTTTTTAGATTAACGTGGGAATTTCTTAGTTTTTTGCCACCTAGGGGGACTTATGGCCGTTGAATAGGTTCAATGTGTTCTGTTGCACGAGTGGTCTCCCACTGTTCCTCATTCCTCTTCCCGCCGGTGAGGCCACCAGCTTCCACCCCCGGCGCCTGCTCTTCATCCCCAATGCGGCGTCTCCTTGTCCTCTCTTCGTCGCCCAAACCCTAACCGTCGCAACACCACCTCCACCGACGACCAAGGGCCGCGTGCCTCCACGTTCCCAAATGAAAGTTTCAATCCCCCAGTTGAAATTTAAATCTAGAGTTGAAGATTTGATTGTTGGAGTCGAAAGGTTTTGAATTTGGGAGCTCAAAGCTCAATTTTGTTGGTGAAAGTTTGAATCCGCTAGTTGAACGCTCAAATTTGCTTGACTTGAAAATTTGAATACGCGAATTGTAAAGCTGTTCGATTTGAAAGTTGTGCATAGAAAAAGTGGAATTGCCCGTTTGCTACGGGTGCCAACAGGAAGACAAACACAATCAGGAACAAAAGCAAACAAAGTCGGGTTTTGGGCACCAGATGATGACATAGATTGCTTTCTCTTCTTTTTACCCTTTAATCTTTATTCCAGTTGTTCAAAGAGTGCAGATGGCCACATGCATATAACCAAGGTATGGAGTGCTAGCTAGATTTGCTCTTCCCTGGGTCTGAGCCGAGATTCTTACCCGCCTTGCTGCAGCGCGCGCGGATCCTACGCCGAGGCCTCATCCTAGTGTTGGTGGTCGACCTTCCTCTGGTATCGTTCCTCTGATAGCCCTCGCTGAAGTCATACTAAGTAGTGATTTCTTTAAAAACAAATTTTATTTTTTATTGTAAAAATATTAAATTTTACAGAAGAAACAGCAAAAGAGAAGAATTTAGGGTAAGATGACAGATCGCTAGGCACTTATTTTAGTCAGTATGGGCAAACTAATCGTCATTTTATTTAACAAATTGCAAAATATTAAAACACATCCATGAGGGTTCATAGATTTTATACTTGTTACGCACTGATATGTCAACTGAATCTCTTATACCGATCCTATTTTAATTGAAAAGAACTGTTTTTCTGAACTTGATATAAAAAGACTCAATTCTAATGATTTATCAGTGTAGAAAGATTTAGATATTATGCCAATGTAATTGTGTGATTTCATTTGTTATTTGAGAAGGGATGAGAAAAAGTGTTTAGTGTAGTCTTCTTATGCCTTGCAACCCACAGGTAATGAATTCAAATACTGAAAAACCGTAGTGAAAAATCCCCACAATTAAGGAATCAAACTCTAGCAACCAGCCAGAGAGGTAAGGTGGCACACCACTAGGATATGCTACAAAATTTCATGGTTAAGTAATTAAGTGCTATTCTTCTATTGGTGCATTTGCTTAACAATGGTGCAATTCATTCTCCTGTAAGGGAAGTTTGTGATTGTTAACATGTGGTGTTGTGACGTGCATTCGATGCTTATTTTTAAAGCTACTGTGGAAAAGCAGTTATGGCAAATCTAGCAATTTGTTTGATAAACTAGAATCTAGTTAGACAAATTCCGTTATCCAACCGTTGTTCCACTCCTATTTCCACTCACTTGTCCTTTTATTTGGAATGCAATAAATATCTCTGTCTGCAACTTAGTACACAAAAAAGAAACTAGCCGAACAGCAAATATCCCAAATAAGATTAATCATAGTTCACCACAATTTCCAAACGGAACCTAGCTAGGTGCTATCCCTTCTTCGTTGTTGCGCAACTCTCGCCGTTGAGTGGCCATACAACACAGATGTTAGTCGGTTGCCTATGTTACATTTGGACATTTACACGTACGTATCATTCTCGGCGTTCAAATTATTTAAGATATATAAAAGAAAGTAATTAAGACCTAGCTAGCTTGCTTGCTGCTAAACTAAACAAGCTGGATATTTGAATTAACGATGACCTCGCTTGCTGTAGGTCAAGAGGTGTTCTCGTTCACGTCGTGCTTATTTAGGGGACAGCCAGAGGAGTGAGCATGCATGCTAATATATTGGCTTGCTGAGGTGCAATACACATCAACTCTTTAGGGGAAGAATGGCTCACGTGATTGACGACTCCGAGTGGGCTGAAGTACGAATGATCAACAGCTATGCCCTGTTTATGGGGTACCTGTCGATGGCCGTCAGGGGGCTGGGTTACCTTGTGCTTGGGTGGACCACCGTCGTGCTCCTCGGTGGCTTCGTCTCCTTGCTGGGGAAGAAGGACTTTTGGTGTCTCACAATGATTACCCTCGTCCAGACAGCTGGGTTAGGCTCCTCGGCCTCGCTATTTAATTCATGCATTTTTACTGCTTAATTTCTTGCCTTTCTTTTTGCAATTTGGGGCTTGATCTGGGTGGGTTTGGACATGCTTAATTTCTTGCCTTTCTCTTTGCAATTTGGGGCTTGATCTGGGTGGGTTTGGACCGGAGAGATTTGGGCATCCGGTCTATCAAGTCTGCATCGAGGCAAGGAATTATGGGCCGAAATTCACGAATTTCGGCAAAATTTGGTTTTCTCGATCCACTTTGAAAAAAGGCCCATTCTGGCCAAAATATTTAGTCCACTTTAAAACTTTTCAGCCCATGGGTTACCTCTCCAGCTCTCCCACATAAAGCGATGCCATCTAGGGAAAACCCCGAGTGGGGCATGTTGGAAATAATCTTGTTTTAGAAGGTTTGGAGGTGATCGAATTCAAGTCAAAGACGAAATTGGAAGTCGTAAACAGAGTAATTCAGGCGAACCGGTCAAACCGGAAACACAGTTGTAATCGTAGTCGAAACGGAGTAGAAGTCGTAGTTGAAACGGAGTCGTTTTCTGTAAATCCGTCTTGAAGTCGTAGAACCGGGTATAAAAAGAGTCGAGTCATGTAAACTATTAAGCCAAGCAATTACAAGTAAAAGAGAAGATAAAAGCAATCCCTGAGCGTTGTGAGAAATCTTGCAGACGTGGTCGAAGTCGACTTACGACCACGGCAAAGGAACAGTGTTTTTACGATCACGGCAAATCGTCAATAGGCGTGGTCGAAAGGCATTCGACCACGGCAAAACCAGAAGATTGTGAGGTCAGGAGGCGATACAACCACATTAGCGAGAAGTCGAAGGCGATCCGAAGGCGTACGACCGCAACGAAGAAGTTTGAACGTGGTCGTAAAGAGGCTAGACCACGTTGTAAAGTCCCTGAACGTGGTCGAAGAAGGCTATGGCCACGTTGTAAGGGGGGCTATGACCACGGTGTAAGTGGTCGTAAGGAGCTGCAACTTCATCGGGGAGTCTTGAACGTGGTCGGAACGGAGTTCGACCACGGTGAACAGTGATCGCCAGCATCACTACGTGATCGTAGGAGTTTGCGATCACGGTATTTCGAGCGCAGCAACAAAGGGAAGCGGTCGAACGATTGTTTGAGCGATCGTACGACAACAATAAGCGGTCGGATCGTAAGGACTTGGAACCGGTCGTAAAAGGTCCTGGGAGGTCGTAAGACTTTCCATCACTTGGTATCAGAGCCATGGCAGAGGCTTCAAAGGCGAAGGAAAGCGTGTCGCTGCAGTATAGTACCTGATCCTCAGTTCGGATAATTATTCGGTCTGGGCGATGAAGATGAATGTCAACATGATCGTGCAAGGTGTCTTGGGCGCGGTTGAACCAAAAGAGAAAGACAAGGTCCTCGATGATCGTTTGGACAAGATGGCGATGGCGGTGATATATCAAGCCGTGCCCGACTCGATGATGCGGTAGCTAGTCAGCAAGGAGACGGCAAGGGAGGTCTGGACTACTCTGCAAACCGTGCATGAAGGAGTAGACCAAGTGAAAGAAGTTCTACTCCAAACGTTGAGGGGCGAATTTGAAGCCATGAAAATGGGGAAGAATCAGACCGTGGAAGAATTCTCTGGTTGATTCAATGAGGTCGTAAACAAGATCAAATCTCTTGGCGACGATCTAAAAGATGAGGTGGCGGTGAAGAAGTACTTGAGAGTTCTGCCAGAGAAGTTTCTTCCGGTCGTAACCACACATATGTACTCGCAAAACCTTTTGAAGTTAAAGATAGAGGAAGTGACTGGGGCGCTCAAAGCACACGAGCAGCTCCTGAAGAGTTATCAAGATGATAACGGGCAGCAAGCACTGCTCGTAAGAGAAGACACGAGGAACCGAGGAGACTCGTCATCAAGGGGCGGTCGTGGTCGTGGTCATGGCGCATCGACCGGCCGCGGTGTGTCTCACGGGCGGGGACAAGGACGAGGCTATGTCCAGAGAGGTTGTGGTTACTAGTTTGGCAGAGGTGGTCGAGGAGGAAGAACTGGTCACGGAGGCAGCGACTACCAGACCAACAAGTCTGACGTCCAGTGCTACGAGTGCGAGAAATTCGGCCACTATGCTGCTGAATGTCGTAGCCACATTCAGTGCCATAACTGCAAGAAGTATGGTCACTACACAACTAACTGCAGGAGCAAGAAGAAGGTGGAAGAAGTCAACATGGCTCAAACCTCTGAACAAAAGGAGCCGACGCTGCTTCTGTCGCTGTGCACTATAGCAGAACCGACAATGGTTCTGCTGAACGGGGGTAAAGTCTTTCCAAGTCTGTTGGAGCCGGGAGAGCAGACACAAGCAGAATGGTACCTCGACAACGGAGCGAGCAATCACATGATGGGCGCATACTCGATGTTTCACGAATTGAACAAGAATGTGCTCGGGAAAGTTCAGTTTGGAGACAGCTCGTCGGTTCAGATCAAAGGGAGAGGTTCGGTCCTTATGCAGTGCAAGGATGGAAGCCAGAGAAGATTGTCGGATGTGTATTACATACCAAGTCTATGAAGCAACATCATAAGTCTTAGACAATTGACTGAAGAAGGTTGTCGGATTGAGCTCAAATACAACTATCTGAAGATGTCCGACCGCACCGAACGACTACTAATGAAAGTACAGAGAACAGTGAACCATCTGTACAAGATTCAGATTGAAGCAGGCAAGCCGAAGTGCCTAAAGAGTACAACAGATGATTTGGTTTGGCTGTGGTATACGAGATTTGGTCATATGAATTTTCAAAGTCTCAAAGCAATGGCAGAGAAGGAGATGTTGATTGGACTACCAAGAATTGACCACCCGAAGCAAGTCTGCGAAGGTTGTCTGGTAGCGAAACAAACCCGTAGTGGTTTTCCACAGCAAACAAAATTCAGAGCTTTGCAACCACTCGAGCTGGTTCATGTCGATCTGTGCAGATCGATCACACCTCGTACAGATGTCGGGAATCAGTGCTTCATGTTGATCGTGGACGACTACTCGAGAGCCATGTGGGTGTACATGTATAAGAGCAATGATGAGGCAAAGACGAACTTTCAGAAGTTCATAACTCTTGCCGAAAACGAAGTCGACAAGAAGGTGAAAGCGGTCAGGTTTGACCGGGGAGGAGAATTCCTTGCAAAAGAGTTTAACTCGATCTGTGAAGAGAAGGGCATTGCAAGATTCTTCACGGCTCCGTACTCGCCTCAACAAAATGGAGTCATAGAAAGAAGAAGCCGAACCGTGATGGAAACTGCACGAAGTCTTTTGAAGAGTCGATTTTTGCTCGGGAGGTTTTGGGCAGAAGCAGTAAGACATGTTGTCTATCTACTCAATCGTGCTACCACGTGATCGTTGGATGGAGTCACTCCATATGAACTGTGGTCGGGAAGAAAACCCAATGTTGAGCACCTAAGGGTCTTCAGATGCTTAGCCCATGTGAAGCCATCCACATATCTGAAGAAGCTAGACGACCGGAGTAGACGAATGATTTACGTCGACTCTGAGCCGAGCACCAAGGCGTACAGATGCTACGATCCGGTTGAAAAGAAGATCCATATGAGCAGAGATGTGGTGTTTCAAGAAGACAAGCACTGGGAGTGGGAAGAACACCAGGATGTCGAGAAAGACATGTTGAAGTAGGCAACTTTTGATGACAAAGCAGTCGATGCCGACAATACAGTCGAGGAGGAAGAAGTTACGACCACATCTCAAAGCTCAAGCTCAACCCATGTTGATGATCATGAAGCCTCACCTGAAGCAGGAGACTCTTATGAGGAAGATTCAAACAGCCAAGTGCCGAAGATGAGGAGCATAAGTGAGATTTATGCACAAACTGAACTGGTGCAGTCTGAAGAACTATTGCTTTACACGACTGCAGAAGAACCCGAAAGCTATGAAGAAGCGAAGGGAGATGAACACTGGAGAGCGGCTATGCAGGAGAAACTAAGGTCAGTTGAGGACACAACACATGGGAACTCACTAATTTACCGAAGGGCCATCGGGCGATCGGTTTGAAGTGGGTTTACAAGGTGAAGAAGAACTCTCAGGGAGAAGTCGTGAAGTACAAAGCATGACTCGTGGCAAAGGGATATGTTCAGAAGTAGGGAGTAGACTACGAAGAAGTCTTTGCTCCAGTAGCTTGGATGGAGACAATTCGAGTACTTCTTGCGTTGACAGCTAACGGTGGATGGGAAATCCACCACATGGATGTGAAGACAGCGTTTCTGAACGGAGACATTGAAGAGGAGGTATATGTCTCTCAACCGCCGGGCTTCCAGTCCAAAAGACAAGTCGAGAAGGTGTTGAAGTTAAACAAGGCACTCTATGGGCTCAAACAAGCTCCCAGAGCTTGGAATCTCAAACTCGACAAAAGTCTGACAATGCTCGGGTTCAGAAGATGCAACTCTGAACATGCTGTGTACTCGAGGGGAGATGAGAAGACAAAACTTATTGTGGGTGTTTACGTGGACGATTTGATCATCACTGGAATGAATCCATAGGAGATTATGAAGTTCAAAGAAGAGATGAAGAAACTATTCAAGATGACCGACTTAGGACTTCTGAGCTATTACCTCTGCATCGAGGTAAAACAAACCGACAACGGTATTACACTCTGCCCGTCTGCATATGCTCAGAAAATTCTGGAGAAATGTGGTATGGGAGAATGCAATCCATGCCAAGTCCCAATGGAGAATCATCTGAAGTTAAGCAAAACAGGCCTAGGATCTCCAGTTGATGCCACGCAGTACAGAAGCATTGTCAGGAGTCTACGCTATCTGGTACACACCCGACCGGACATCACGTTTGTGGTTGGATACGTGAGTCGGTTTATGGAGAAGCCGACCCAGGAGCATATGAACGCCATAAAACATATCTTGAGGTACATCAAAGGTACTCGAAATCTCAGGATTCAGTACAAGAGAGAAGGCGGGAAGTTTTTGCAGCTGATGGGCTACAGTGATAGTGACATGGCAGGAGATGTCGACGACCGGAAAAGTACAACAGGAGTTATGTTTGTACTTGGGGAGAGTCCGGTCAGCTGGCAATCACAGAAGCAAAGAGTGGTCGCTTTGTCGTCCTGTGAGGCCGAGTACATCGCAGTAAGTGCTGCGTCGTGCCAAGGAGTTTGGCTCACTCGTCTGTTAAGCGAGTTGTCAGATGAAGCAGTTCAGAAGGTGGTGCTCAGGATTGATAATAAATCTACAATATCGCTGAGCAAGAATCAGGTTCTACATGACGGAAACAAGCATATAGACACAAGATATCGTTATATTAGAGATTGTGTTGAAGAAGGAAGAATTGCGATTGAGTACATCAGAACAGAAGAGCAGAAAGCAGACATTTTGACGAAACCGCTCAGTCGAGTCAAGTTCACAGAGATGAGAAGGAAGATCGGTATGATTGAAGTCGAAAAACAAGATTAGGGAGAGATTGTTGAAAATAATCTTGTTTTAGAAGGTTTGGAGGTGATCGAATTCAAGTCGAAGACGAAATTGGAAGTCGTAAACAGAGTAATTCAGGCGAACCGGTCAGACCGGAAACACAGTTGTAATCGTAGTCGAAACGGAGTAGAAGTCATAGTCGAAACGGAGTCGTTTTCTGTAAACCCGTGTTGAAATCGTAGAACCGGGTATAAAAAGAGTCGAGTCCTATAAACTATTAAGCCAAGCAATTACGAGTAAAAGAGAAGAGAAAAGCAGTCCCTGAGCGTTGTGAGAAATCCTGCAGACGTGGTCGAAGTCGACTTACGAGCACGGCAAACGTGGTTGTAAGGACTTACGACCACGGCAAAGGAACAATGTTTTTACGACCACGGAAAATCATCAGTAGGCGTGGTCGAATGGTGTTCAACCATGGCAAAACTGGAAGATCGTGAGGTCAGGAGGCGATACGACCACATCAGCGAGAAGTCAAAGGCGATCCGAAGGCATACGACCGCAACGAAGAAGTTTGAACGTGGTCGTAAGGAGGCTACAACCACGTTGTAAAGTGAAGGGAGTACCAAGCCGGGCGAAAATAGGAAATCTCGATCTGCTCTTGTTCATGAGTTCTAGATTATCTAGGTGAGCTTGGACAGGTTCTCATATGTCATAGCAAGCTAAATTATAGCAAGAATTCAACCAAAACCTCCAAGATTAAAACCCTAAAACCAGCTCTCTCTCTTGAGAAAAACTGAGCAAACTCAAGAACTTTTGATACAAGTGCCTAGATGGATGGGATCTGATCTCCAAGAGAGATCTCCACCTCTTACATGTCCTTGGCATCAGAAAAAATCAACAAAAGAGAAATCCAAACAAGAAAGCAAAGAAAAACAAAAGCACAAGAGGGGATCCATTTCACAAATCACTTGAGCAAACTTTGGATATTTATTTCACTTGGAGAGAAATATTCTATAGCCAATCTCTCAGAATAGTAGAACTCTAAGCCTAGAGTACACAAACAAAAGCATCCAACACAAAGAAACCTTAACTCTAATCTCTCAAGTCTCTCCTCAAGTCACACAAGACTCAATTCAACATAAGGCTTATATAGTGGAGGCTACCACCTCACACCAAACTAGCCACTCCTTAGTAGATCGCACTACTTACATATGGAGAAACCCAGTAAGCCACACATAAATAGATTTTACACTCTCACACACTTGCATTCTTTTTGAAGTGCGACTTTCTAAAGGCTCCACAAGCCTGATAAGTCACTCCAACCACAAAGACGCGACCTAAACCATTTAGGTCAGTGTCACGGTTTTGCAAGCCGGTGTATCACCCGGTTTCAGATAATTTTCTCAATTGTTACCCACCGGTCTTTATGAATGACGCGATGCCCATGACTTATCGCTAAGATCGTACAGTTACGCTGAGGCCTTCTTCACTTGAAATGCCTAAGTCCTATGGCATACCACATTACACCATAATTTGTGGTGCCCAACGCCTTGTCGCCAAGATCATACTCTTGCTTTGAGGAATATCACCACTTGAAATACACAAGTCCAATTAGTACACCACATGCACCCATTGCCTCTTCATGACCCTTCTCTTTCTCCCATGCTCTTGGCTTGAGATGATGCTCTACCCGGACTTACATGATACTCCATGGCCACCAAGCCTCGGTCTTGCCACTAGCTGATATCCATCATCAAAGCATCCACACACCAAAGACAAAGCAATCGATCCAAGCACAAATGATATACACTTGACCCTCAATTAGCAAAATATATGCATGGACACACCATGACTCACACATGTATGGACTCTTATGACTAACACTTACATGGACTCCCGTCGTGCCACTGTGACTAACACCAACAAACCCAACACTTAAAACCATCTTAGCACATGGTCTGGTCTGACTGCAGCATTCATGTCGGTCATACTGCCCAACACCACACCAGTCATACCACGATTACAACACCAGTACTACTGCACTAGGTCTTAGTCCAAAACTCCAAAAAGCCTCCTTTGAAAAATAGCTACCGACAACCACAAGCCAGTACTACCGCTTCGGCTGGTCATACCACGATGCAGGTCGATACTACCGCTTTGGCTAGTCATATCGCAACACCCTTGCTGATATGACCGCCAGCTTTAGATAGCAACACCTCAGAATGGAAGTTCTCAAAATCAAACTCAAATGACAACAGCAACGCACAAGTAGTGTCAAATATTCATCAATCTCATGGCCTGCCACCATAGGGCCTTACAATCTCTCTCTTAATGAGTAATTTGACAAACACCCAATAGGCAAGAATTTGAGTTTGAATTTTGGAATTTTAAAGCACACAAGTTGCAAGATCCACTAGTGGTCTAGATTTAAGAGAAAAATGGAATATGACCATAGGGCAAGATGTGGAATGGTGCTAAGACTAAGAAAGAGCAAGTTTTCAACAAATGTTCCAATCCACACCTAAAATTTCTCAAAAAGCAAAATTTTACTCATGGTCCAAAATAAAAGAATAATTATTCATCATCACAATTGTTATAGCAAGATAAGGCACAAAAGGAGCAAGTAAGAACAAACATAGAACCACTTGACAACAAAAGATCAAGAATGACCCAAAATACATTTTTCTCACAAAAAAGCTCAATTTGCTCTAATGCAACCTCACAAAGCTCATTCTACTCCTTTTTAACCATTATCCCCTTTTTAAGTTCACTCTTATCATATTTACCCTATTTAGACTAATACCATCAATGGCAAGGAAGCAATGCAAATTCACAAATACTCATTCTCTCCCCTAAAATGATGCATGATACCACAAGTAATCAATAAGGGAGCAAGAATGAGAATGTATGTATGAATTAAAATGCATAACCTAAAAGAACTTTGAGAATTATCCAAAGTGAGATTAAAGATAAAAGATACCACTTAAAGCTATAAAATGTATACAAAGCTATATAGATCATGACAAGGCACATATAACCAATCCAAGTAAGATATCACAATTTAGAGCATTCAATTTAATTTCAACTTAAGCAAGACTTTAAAATTGACAAGTTCAACTGAAGATATCCAAGTATTAGCTAAGCCATATTGTAGGACCGAAATGGCAATAGAGGGGGGTGAATGGTGCCTTCAAACCGCCCCAAGTATTCGCACAATTATCTCCTCCGATTGCTATAGAAACTATGAAGCAAGAGAAAGAAAGCTCACTGAAAATGTAGTACAGATCAGAGACAGAAGGGAAAACTAAGGCAGATCAGAGAATAGGCATCCAAAAAAACTTGAGGCCAGTCTGACCGCAGGAAAGGCAGCGGTCTGACCACTGGTGCACTCCCGGTCTGACCGCAAGAAGACTAGCGGTCTGACCGCCGTTGTGTCGCCGGTCTGACCGCTAAGGAGAGAGCGGTCTAACCGCTGTTGAGGTTCCGGTCTAACCAGGAATGGATTCAGCGAAAGAACAGAAATGACAGAGAACAGAGCTGGCCGAAAACAGAAACAGTGAATACGGGAGAAGAAGCTAATACAGAGAAATGGATGGACAGTTGTTGTGCTTCTCTGATCAACTTCTCTAAACTTCAAACTAAATAGCTAGACTACCTCAGGGAGAGCAGATTCAGATTGAAGGATCATCTCTGTAGAAAACTTAGCAAGAAGGCATTTGACTGAAAGACCTAAAATTCTGAGAGATGAACAGCAGAACTGAAGCAGATTAAAGGTTGAGAGTAGTCTGTTGAAAGAAAAGACAAAATTGAACCCAAGAAGAGGAACTAAACCAAAAAGGGTTTGACTGAAACTAAATGGAAGAAGTTGAACAGTGAAATCTGCAATGCCAAAAAGCAAACAGAAGGATGGATCCATATCCATAAAGCTTGTGATTCCCAAGTCTTTTGATCATGGGATTCTAGATTCCAACTGGGAAATGATCTCAGAAGAAAGAAACACAAACCTAATTCAACTTTTCACCGAGATAATCAAGAGAGCAAGAATGCTCTGCCTCCAAACCCTAGAAATTTTGCAAAGAGGAAGCTGAAGAGAACCATCTCTTGGGAGAAACACTGCTAATAGAATCCTTTTCTCTCGGGAATGAGCTAGCCAAGGGGCTTTGATGAAATTCCCAGTTCAAAGCATAAAGATTCTGTAGCTCCTCAAACAAGAATTCAATTCAGAGCCAAGAAAAACAGATAGCAGCCAAGAAAGAACATGAGCAAATAAAAAAAGGCAGAACACAGAAGAATAAGTAATCAACACATTTAAACCACAAGGCTCCTCAAGTTGATTCAGAGAGATGAATGATTCATAAAGAAATTGTTTACAACCATCTCTGCCATCTCTCACATTCTGAGAGGAACTCACGCAAAAGACAATCAAGAACACATCGCCAACTCCCAGACTCACACAAAGAGGAGGCCAAAACAACACTGCTCTGCCCAACAAATCCTCTTACAGACGAAGAACAAAAGCAAAAACCCTACTAACCACCAGGGAACACCCCTCTATTTATAGTCTTCCATTAACGGGTTTACAATCTGCTTTGCCCATTAAACCTTAGCGCTTTACCCGTTATCTCCAATCGAATCCGCTTCCACTTTGCAGCCTTGCGCATTTACCAAAATACCACTCCGCACCTTCCTGGAAGTTTCCTCATGTCTTGCTATCCAAGCCTCGCAACCACCTCGAGTCCTTACCGTCTTCAGCATCTCCCAACCGCTTTGACCTCAGCACCGCCTGTGCCTAGTCCGGCCATCTCATGCCTCACCACGACTCTGCCTCAAGGTCCTGTGACCATCACAGATAAAAAAACATCACATAGCACCACTCGAAATACTGTAATCTTACATTAGCATCAGTAGAAGATACTTAAGTATGAAAATCGAACTCAAACTTTCTAAAACAAGTGTAAATTACTCATTACAAACATGTGGTCACCTCTACATGGCCTCTCAATCTCCCCCTTGATGAGTATATTGACAAACACAGAAAAAGCATAAAGTTGAGTTTGTTTGAGAGTCACACATGGTCTAAAAGAAAAACGAAGAGACTCAAGACCATGTTGACAAAAAAGAGAACACTGGAGCAGAAGCAGAAAGAGCAAAATTTTTCTCCAAAGCTCCAGAAAGTTTCCTTGAAATGGCTTTTTCTCCATTATTCTCCCCCTTTTGGCAATAAAATCATCAAGATGCAAGGAGGAGAATATATCATGATTTGGATGAAATGGCTAAAGTTTATGCAATCTAAGCAATTAGAGCCATGAAGATTATCCAAAATGACTTTTGAAGTATTACACCAAGCCATAACACATAAGAATGCTATCAAGATTATGACAAGACATGTATAATTAAGCTGAACCAAATAAGTCATAGTTTGGAATTTAGATGAATTGCTTAGCATGTCAAGTCATTCAAGATTATAGTCTAGCGAAAGGCATCCAAGGATGATGCAAACCATGCAATATTCTAATTAGAATCAAGAAGCTAAAATTGAGTCAATTTAGAGTGCTACAAGTTCTAGAATGAATCATTTGTTCAAGTACTTGGTCTTTTTGTAATGAAGCAAATTTTAGCATAATTGACATGTTTTCTTTTTAGAAACTCATGGTTGTGTCCAACCAAAGTTTTGTGTAGTCATGTGCTAGATCTCAAGCCTTATGCAACCATTCCAAGCGAGAAGCTCAAGCTAAATCATTTAAAGTATAGAAGTTCAATTTTAACCAATTATGCTCATGTACTAGATAAAAGCCATTCTTGAAATTTAGAAATCATTTAGGTCTTACCTTAATAGAGCAAGTCCTAGACTAGTAGTCATCCATAACTACCTCCTAAGGTTCAACCATTTTTCACATTTTCTTCTTAGCTAAGTGCTATATCTCAAGTCTTACTATGACCATCCTAAGTAAGAAGCTTAAAAGAGTGGTCTTAGTCATCCAAAACTCCCAAGCCATCTCATGAGAAAAATTTTTGATCTCAGTTTCTTCGAACAAAATAGATTATTTTTAGCAAGTTAGGCACTAGTTTTATGAGCAAAACATGCTTTCTAAAGAACTAGAAAAGTGTAGGATCGGATATGGCAATAGAGGGGGTGAATGGTGCCTCTTTAAAATATGCCCCAAGTATCCACATGCGAGTCTCCTCTCTGATAGCTACGAAAAGCTATGAAGAAAAAATTCATGCTCTTTGGAAAACATCACTGGACAACTACGAGAGAGAAGCAAACAAAACAATCTCCAGAAACTGTCAGCAGAGGACAAAACCAGAAGAACCAGCTTGGGCCGGTCAGATCGCCTAGCATGGGCCGGTCAGACCACCTTGGGCCGGTCAGACCGCCCTTGAGGGGCCGGTCAGACCGCCCTTTTGGCGCCGGTCAGACCACCCCCCAGACCGGTCTAACCGCCATGTTCTTTCCGGTTAGACTGCCCTTCAGGCGCAGAGCATGGAAGAAATGTTGCAGACTGAATTTTGAGCTGAAAATACTATAGACTTTCAAAACACAGGGAATCCACTCGGAAGAGCTGTTCTTCTGAGGCCTAAAGACCAAGAAAACTTATCCAATAGCTCTAAGACTTCTGGGAACAAAATAATTCATAAGGGGATCAAGAAATCAGAGTTTGAGCAAAAATTTGAAAAATGAAACGGATGTGAGTCCAATTCTCAGATTTCTCAAGATTCTTTCATCCCTTGCTTACAAGCTTCTACAATCAACTTAGCAAAGAACTCAGGACATTAGAACCCAAATCTCATGCCATCTTATGAAGGGAAATCACAAGAACTCATCATCCCCTGACATGAAACCCTACATTCCATAAAACAGAGGAAATCCTGCGCGTGGGAGGAAAATAAAGGATCCTTTGATTCTACCACTTTGCTCTTTGGGAGTTAACTGACCAAATGATCTTTAGATTTATTCCCATCACAAAGCAAAGAATCAAGGACTACTTTCCCTAGGATTCATCTCTCAAAAGGAAGAACTGAAAATAACAAATGGACTCAGACAAAGCACAATAAAAGAAATGACAAGTGCAGCTCAAACCAAATCACTCTCATATTAATATAGAGGATGAGAGATGAATGATTACAAAGGTTTACAATCACTACATCCCCATGCGCGATTGGAAATGAGTTTCACTACATGCTTGCTGTGGGATGAACTCACGCAGGAGCCACTCCCCCAGCTCAAACAAACTCTCTACACTCCAGAATACTCAACTCCCCTCATTTCTTGCTATGGATGAGCTGAAACCTGCTGCCTTCCACTCCACCTTTTGAAGGCAAAAACTCACCCCAAAGAAGAAATATAAGAAGTGGCATACAACATCCACTCCTCCACCTCACACACCATATGAGACAAGGTCAAAGTCTACATGACCAGGATTTGCAGGGAAAAACAGCCCCTCCTCTCATTGCTTGAGTCAAATCTCCAATTTGCCCCTCAAGCACCTTCCCGGAAGCTTCCCGCAACTGGCACCTTTGACCGACTGGACCTTGACTCCTCCCTGAGCCTAGTCCGATCCGCTTCGCTACACATGACCGCACCCGGCATCCTGACCATCTGGACCTCTGACTCCTCCCTGAGCCTAGTCCCAATCCACTCGCCACTGCCCGTCGCGTCCACCCGACACCGACCGAGACCTCCGACTCCACCTGAGTCTAGTCCTGGTCTGTTCCATCGCGCACAACCGCAACCGACCTCTAACCGTCTAGACCTCCGACTCCTCCCTATGTCTAGTCCCGGTTCTCTCGTCGTCGCCCGTCGTGTCCATCACCAGTAACTCCAGCTCCAGTTCCACGTCTCCCGACTCGCAATCACCTTGCCAGCCTCGATCATCTTCGGCATCCATGACCGTCTGGACCTCAACAGCTCCTGTGCCTAGTCCCGGTCCTCCTCACCTCACCATGACCTAGCTCCGAAGTCCTGCAGTCACATAGACAAGCAAACCGTCACATAGCACCGCACGAAACAGCATATCAACAATAGCATATGTAAAAGGTACACAACCCTAGAATACTCAAAACAAACTCAAACTCACGAACACAACTGTCAATTACTCATCACAAACATGTGGATACCTCCACAAGGTCTCTCAATGTCCCCCTTGATGAGTATATTGACAAACACAGAAAAAGCATATAATTGAGTATGTTTGAAAGTGATACATGGTCCAAGAGAAAGAGAATGATGCTAATGACCATGTTGACAAAAGGAGCAAAAGAAAGAGCAAGTTTTCCTCAAAAGCTCCCAAAACGTGGCTTTTTCTCCAAATATTCTCCCCCTTTTGGCAATAAAATCATCAATGTGCAAAAGAGAGAATATAGCATGGTGTGGATGAATTTTATTCAATCCTAAGCAATTAGAGCCATGAAGATTATCCAAAATGACCATTAGGTATTACACCAAGCCATAACGCATATGAAAGCTATCAATATCATAACAAGATATGCATAATCAAGCCAAGCCACATAAGTAATAATCTGAAAAATTAGGTGAATTTCTTAACATATCAAGCCTTTCAAGATCAAAGTCTAGCTAGAGGTATCCAAAGATGATGCAAACCATGTCAATAATCTAAGTGGAACCAAGAAGCTAGTATTGAGTCTATTTAGAGTGCTACAAGTTCATGAATGAATCAATTGTTCAAGTACTTACTATGTTTTGTAATTAAGCAAATTGAGCACAATTGACATATTTTTCTTTGAAACTCATGGTCGTTTCCACAAAATTTTAGTCATGTGCTAGATCTCAAGCCTTATGCAACCACTCCAAGCAAGAAGCTTAAGGAGATGATCTTGGTCATCCAAAGCTCCCCCTGAGTTTATGCCTAGTGTAATGGCAAGCAGTCTCATGAGAAAGAATTGGTGAGATCAGTTCTTTCGCACATAAAAGAGATCTTTTTGCTTTCTTAAATAATTGTACTAACTCATGCTTCATCAAGAACTAGCATAGCTCAATCTAAAACCCAATTAAAGATTCTAGACTCAACTCAGCCTATTTGACATAGCGTGTATCATAAAAGGATAACTAAATATAGACTGATCTCAAGAGCTAACATGACATGTCTTAATTCAAGTTGTACAATTTTAATTAACTCATTATGGCAAAGGCTTGACGACACATGTAAAGTCATGATAAATCTAGCAATTAAGCATAAATCATGGCAAGATGTAATGCATTGTAAACATGTCATATAAGGATAATAGTCAAGGCTCCATGAAGACATATTACAATGCAAAATGAAATGCAAGGAAATCCAGCTCCCCCTCAACATGAGATGCACTTTTAGTTCAAGTCGAGTTATGTCAATATTAGGCTCCAGAAGCTCCCAAATGAACTCCCCCTAAACCAAAGCTAAAAACTGAGAAACTGGGAAAAGAAACAGAAAGGGCAGTCCTAAGAGTATAGATAAGATATAGAAGATACTATGGCTCAGACTGACTCTCATCTACCCCATATGATACTAGGACTATCAACTGTTCTAATAACCCACTAAGGAGAAAACATGTTCCCTGTCTACCTAAGGGTGGCCCAACTCTTGCTAGAACCTATAAGAAGTGAGTGAGCTCAACCTAGTGAGAAGAGAGATAGCTAATAAGCAGCATCCTAGATCATAAGATGAGAGAAAGAAGTCTATACAGCTAGATGAGAGAACACTCTAATCTATGCTAAAAGACTAACCCAATGCACCCCGATGCAAAGCAACAAAATGAGAACAGGAGCATAATAAGCAGGATAAAGCAATAAAGCACAGAAACTCCCCCTCACTACAGTCCATAAGGACAAACCACCCCAAGCTCTCTCCGCAAGGCTGAAAACCTAAAGCTATCCAAAGGCTAGGTGAAGATATCAACCAACTGGTGGTCACTCTCCACAAACTGGAGCACTATGTCACCCTTCTCCACATGGTCTCTAAGGAAGTGATAACGAATATCAATATACTTGGTCCGAGAGTGCTGGACTGGGTTCTTAGCAATGTTAATAGCAGAAGTGTTATCATAAAAGAGTGGAACACTGTCTATAACTAACCCAAAGTCCCGCAGGGTCGAAGCCATCCAAAGTATCTGGCTGCAGCAACTAGCGGCGGCAATGTACTCGGCCTCTACAGTGGACTGTGCAACACCGGACTGTTTCCTAGAAGACCAAGAGACAAGAGAAGTGCCAATGAATTGGCAGGTGCCAGAAGTGCTCTTCCTATGTATCCTACAGCCAGCAAAGTCTGCGTCCGAGTAAGCTCTAAGGGAAAGACAGGAAGAGAAAGAGTACCAGATACCATAGTCAATGGTAGCTCGAAGGTACCGAAGAATGCACTTCACCGCCTGGCGGTAAGATATGCGAGGAGAAGCCTGAAATCGAGCACAAAGACACACAGAAAAATGTATGTCCGGTCTCGAGGCAGTGAGATACAAGAGGGAGCCAATCATGTTTCTGTACTCTTTTTGGTCAACTGGCTCGCCATCCTCATCTGGGTCAAGTGAAGCTGTAGAAGCCATGGGAGTTGACACGGGCTTACCATCACTCATGTCAAACCGTCTCAGGAGGTCACGAGTGTACTTGCCTTGATGCAAGAAAGTACCCTCCCGAGTCTGCTTGATCTGGAAGCCAAGGAAGAAGGTCAACTCGCCCATCATGCTCATCTCAAACTCGGTGCTCATGACATCCGAGAACTATGAAACAAGAGCATGAGAAGAGCCGCCAAAGATGATGTCATCCACATAAATCTGGATGAGCAGAAGGTCAGTGCCATGCCTACGAATTAACAAGGTCTTGTCCACCTTACCCATCTCAAAACCATGACTCAACAAATAGGACTTAAGCCTCTCATACCAAGCTCTAGGGGCCTGCATAAGTCCATATAATGCTTTGAAAAGCTTGTAGACATGGTTTGGGTATTTGGGGTTCTCAAAACCTGGAGGCTGTCTAACATAGACCTCTTCCTCAATAAAACCATCGAGGAAGGCACTCTTGACATCCATCTGGTAGAGCTTGAAACTCTTAGAAGCTGTGAAAGCAAGCAGGATTCTAATAGCCTCAAGACCAGCTACAGGGGCAAAGGTCTCTTCAAAATCTAGACCCTCAACCTGGGAGAAGCCCTGAGCTACCAGTCTAGCCTTGTTTCGAATGACAACCCCATCCTCACTCTGCTTGTTTTTGAACACCCACTTGGTCCCAATGATATTGTGACCTCTAGGGGCTCAATAAGCGACAAAACCTTGTTTCTCTCGAAGTTTTCTAATTCCTCATGCATGGCATTGACCCAAGACTCATCAGAAAGAGCATGACAAACATCTTTGGGCTCAAAGGAGGCAATGAAGGCAGAATGGAGACAGAATTGTGACAAGCCAAACTTTGAGCATGTGACGCGCTCAAAGAGGTCTCCAATCATCTGCTCAGAAGGATGATCTTTTTGGATGTTTCGGGAAGGTCCTGGATGAAATGAAGAAGTGGCCTCTACCTCATAAGCTAATGAGGTAGAAACAGAGCCACTAGCTCTAGAAGAGGCAGAAGGCATGGGCTGATCTTCTCGAGGTGCGGTGGAAGAAGGCACCTCAAGGGAAGGAGGAGAAACTAGATCAGGAAGACAACCCTCATCTCCATCCTCCTCATCATCCACAAAGATGGTCTCAGACTACTCTAAAGAACCTGAGATATCGAGCCTAGTCCCTGGATTGGCCTCATTGAAAGTCACTTCACAGGTCTCTACCATCTTACTAGTTTCGCAGTTCCAGACCCGATAAGCCCACGAAGAAGTCGAGTAGCCTAGAAAGATCCCATCACAAGAGCGTGACTCAAACTTATCTAGGTTCTTGTACTTCAAGATAAAATACTTGCAACCAATCACACGAAAATGCAAGACGATGAGCTTTCGCCCATATCTCAACTCATAAGAGGTGCGATGCAAGTGTGCCCTGAGAAAAACTCTGTTTGTAACATGGCACGCGGTGGCTATAGCCTCAGCCCAAAACTTCCGCGGTGTAGAGTACTCCTCAAGCATCATCCTGGCCATCTCGACCAAGGTACGGTTCTTCCTCTCCACAACACCATTCTGCTGGAGGACGTATAGAGAAGAGAACTGGTGCTCTACACCGGTCTCATCGCAAAACCTCTCGAAGTAGGAATTCTTGAACTCCGTGCCATTGTCACTGTGGATCGCTCGTAAGGCACCCGAGAGCTCAACAAAAAGCCTACTAAACAAACCCCAAAAATGTGTAAACGTCTCATCCTTTGAAGCTAAGAAAAACACCCAAGAATACCTCGAGAAATCATCAACCACGACAAGAACATACCACTTCCCTCCTGCTGATTGCACTCGAGCTGGTCCAACTATGTCCATATGGAGCAGCTGTCCTGGTGCATCGGTCATAGTCACTGTGACCGGAGGGTGAGAAACGGCAACCATCTTGCCGTGCCGGCATGGAGCGCAAATAAGATCTTTGACCATCTTGAGTTTGGGCAGACCACGAATGGGATCATGGCCGCTAACTCAGGTTAAGTGGTCAAATCCAATATGACCAAGTCTCCTATGCCAGAAAGTGAGGTCGCGGGACTTAGAAGCAACTAAACACTTGAGAGGATCACCAGAAGGCTCAACAAAATCAGCACAAATGATCATCCCATAACGAGAAATCCCGCAAACCTGACTACCCGAAGAATCAAGAATTTTGCACTTGTTTTTCTTAAAGCTCACCTCATAACCGTCATCGGTAAGCTGGGAAACAGAAAGAAAATTGTACTTCAGCTTACTCACTAAGGCAACATCTTTTAAAATGAATGAATCATTAACGCACACAGTACCTTTAACGATGACACGTCCAGACGAAGCGTCTCCAAAGGTGATAGTCTCATCACCTGGAGCACGGGCTAAGGAAGAGAACCAACGGGAGTTTCCAGTCATATGACGAGAACAACCGGAGTCCACGAGCCAAACCTCTCCCTTCCTAGCCCGGCGAACCTGAGTCAAACAGAGAGAGATGGTTCAGCACTGGGATAAATCAAAAGTGATTTTGGCACCCAATACTAAGTCACACGACGAGAAGAAGAAGTAGCCACACACAACTGACCTCTATCTACCCTACGCTCTCTGTCACTCAAAGAAGCAAAAGGTCTATGAGCAAACCTGAAGCTGTTGCTGGGTCCGACTGCTATGTGAGAGCGAGTCGGAGTACCAACAACACGCTGATCACGCCGCGGGTAGCCATCTCGATGGGGGAAACGAGATCTACCCTCAGAACGGCGGAAATCACGACCAGAGGCATATCAAGGACGAAAATCAGAAGACTCAGAAAAACTAAGTCCTCGATGCTGCTCAAACCCATCAACTGAAGCAACTCTAGACCTCGTGTTGGTCTTAGGTGCACTCAAGGTCTGGGGCTAACCCTAAATACGCCTAAGAGCCTCAACACGGTCTCTACGTGCGATCTTGGCGCACCTGAAGCATCTCTCGATCGAATGTCCATCCTTCTGACAGAAGGTGCAATGATACTTCACCTTCTAAGAGGTAGAAGTAGCACGATGAGGCTTCGCCTTCTGAGAGGTCGAAGCAACAGGTGGAATTACCTTGCTGTCAGAAATCCCTTGGACAAAGCCCGCTGATTTGAATTGAACTTTCTTAGTTCTGGGCTCAACCTCGATCACACCTGCTGCTATGGGTCTAAGAATAGCAAGTGGATGCTTCCTAATATCCTCAGAAAAATCGTATCCTAGACCTTGATTGAATCTGCAAATCTTTGATTGGTCTAGAATAAGATTTAGCTTCTTCTTGCCTCCTACAAACCTCTCGAGAGTGTTCATAAGATACTAACACTCCCGAAAGAGAGAGGTGCAAGAAGAGCAGGGGAAGAGGAGACAGCAGAAGGTAAGGGAGTAGAAGAAGAACCAATAGCAGAAGAGCGAATGGCTTGTGCATGCACAACCGACTCAGAAGGAACAGTCCTACTGCTAGCCATTTGGTTCACGTCGCAAGGCGTCTCTACCAAACCCTCATGCTTCTTCCCCACACTAGCACACACATTACAAGCAGATGGTGGCTTCACTAGAAGGTCCTTAGTTAGCTTCACACATTTTTCATCCAAAGCAATCAAGTCAGATTTTAGTTTTTTCGCAGTTATTACATGGTGAGCTAACAGGATCCTTAGAAGCATACTGAGCCATTTTCTTATTATAGTTAATTAATTCTTGAAACTGCTTTGAGACAGAATCAAACTCAGCAGTCAGCTTGGGACAATTCACACATGAAGCAATAGGCTCTAGCAAAAAAGCTTGTAACTCAGTAATTTTATGATCTGCCCTTTTTAGGTTCATCTTCAAATTATTACAACTTTCACAAGTCTCAGGCAGATCGAGAAGCATTGTATAAAGGCCTCTAAAAGCATTATCCTTGTCCTCACATGTGGTGCAAGAAATAGTCTCAACAGGAGTAGATGAAAGAGAAGCTACCCTACTCATCTCTAGTTCAGCAAGAAGACTAATATTCTCCACCTTAATCATGTCAAGCTCAGAGGACAGACTATCATGAGAGGTCCTTAATTTCTCCATGTCACCAAGCAAAGCACAGCATGTATCACATTCGTCACGGGAGGGAGCAGATATAAGTGAAGTAAGCTCCCGTGACAATCTATCTACTTCCTTCTCCAACTCGCTACACCTAGCCCTAGATCTAGCATGAAATTTTCCTAACTTAAGAAAAGCATCATTAAGCTGGTCATAAGAGGGGTATACCTCGTCAGCGTCGAAGTAAAGCTCGCTGTCGCTCACGTCGCCCTCAAGGGCCATGAAGCACATGCCAAAGGAGTCGTCGCCACCCTTGGGGTCTTGCTCGTCCTTCCCATCGTCGTCACTCCACCCCTCCACCTCGCTGAGGTCGAGGTCGTCGAAGGCAGTGAGGCCGCGATGGAATAACTTCTTAGCTTTGCCAAGGTTGTGGAACTTCTTCTCTTTGCTTGGAGGCTTCTTGTTGCAGTTCTTGTCGGTGTAGACGTTCTTACTCGAACCGCCGTAGTCGTTCTTACCCTCCAGCTTGGGGCAGTTTGCCCGGATGTGGTTGGGGCCACCACACTCGAAGCAAATCACACGTCCTCCTCCTCTCTTTCTCTCCCTAACCCTCTTGTATGCATGGGAGAATTTTCTGGCTAATGGGGCTAGTTGGTTCTCAGGGAGTTGCTCCAAATCATCATCATCAATTTCACACAGAGCAGCTAAAGAAAAACCCAAAAGAGTGTCAGCAGAAGAACCAGAGGCAAGACTGGGATCAGTGACCAAGGCCATCGATTGTGACTTCGACTTGCGAGACACAATGTCAATTTCGTGAGTCTTGAGACGTGAGTACAATGCATCAAGAGTCAAAGTTGAGAGGTCCGTGGTGTCCTTGATGGTGGTCACCTTCATCTCCCAAACACGCAAATCCAAGGCCGCAAGCATCTGACGAGTGTTGTCCGAGTCGGGGTATGTGAGACCGACCGCTCAGAGGTTGCTCAAAATCTTATGGAATCTCGCAAAGCATTCACCCATGGACTTTCCAGCGAGCATTTCAAACTTATTGTAATCTCGCTTGAATTGGTCCTGTTGAACCGTCTTAATTTGGGTGGTGCCCTCATGGTAAGCATCGAGGGTCTCCCAAATGTCGAAGGCCGACGAAAGATGAGAAATGCGATCAAACTCATTTCGACTCAAACTTTGGATGATGATGTTCCTTGCCTTAGCATTCGCCTCAACATCAGCCATGTTTCCGGCATTGATGTTCTCATCGGCAGGAACAACAAAGCGAACCTTGACCTTGCGCCAAATTGCATAGCCCTGAGCCTGAATGTAGGTCTCCATCCGACTCTTCCAAAAGGGATAGTCGATCCCATCGAAGATCAGGGGCTTGGTGGAATACTTGTCCGTTGCCATGGCTCACAGACCGGTTAAAGATCTATCAAGAAGAGCTAACTGGCTCTGATACCAATTGTAGGATCGGATATGGCAACAGAGGGGGGTGAATGGTGCCTCCTTAAAATATGCCCCCAAGTACCCACATGCGAGTCTCCTCTCCGATAGCTACAAAAAGCTATGAAGAAAAAGATTCATGCTCTCTGGAAAACATCACTGGACAACTACGAGAGAGAAGCAGACAAAACAATCACCAGAAACTGTCAGCAAAGGACAAAACCAGCAGAACCAGCTCAGGCCGGTCAGACCGCCTAGCATGGGCCGGTCAGATCGCCTTGGGTCGGTCAGACCGCCCTTTTGGTGCCGGTCAGACCGCCCATAGAGCGCTGGTCTGACCACCCCCCAGACCGGCCTGACCGCCATGTTCTTTCCGGTCAAACCGCCCTTCGGGCGCAGAGTAGGGAAGAAATGCTGCAGACTGAATTTTGAGCTGAAAATACTATAGACTTTCAAAACACACGGAATCCACTCGAAAGAGATGTTCTTCTGAGGCCTAAAGACCAAGAAAACTCCTCCAATAGCTCTAAAACTTCTGGGAACAAAAGAATTCATAAGGGGATCAAGAAATTAGAGTTTGAGCAAAAATTTGAAAAATGAAATGGAAGTGAGTCCAATTCTCAGATTTCTCAAGATTCTTTCATCCCTTGCTTACAAGCTTTTGCAATCAACTTAGCAAAAAAACTCAGGACATTAGAACCCAAATCTCATGCCATCTTATGAAGGGAAATCACAAGAACTCATCATCCCCTGACATGAAACCCTAGATTCCATAAAACAGAGGAAATCCTGTGCATGAGAGGAAAATAAAGGACCCTTTGATTCTACCACTTTGCTCTTTGGGAGTTAACTGACCAAATGATCTTTAGATTTATTCCCATCACAGAGCAAAGAATCAAGGACTACTTTCCCTAGGATTCATCTCTCAAAAGGAAGAACTGAAAATAACAAATGGACTCAGACAAAGCACAATAAAAGAAATGACAAGTGCAGCTCAAACCAAATCACTCTCATATTGATATAGAGGATGAGAGATGAATGATTACAATGGTTTACAATCACTACATCCCCATACGCGATTGGAAATGAGTTTCACTACATGCTTGCTGTGGGATGAACTCACGCAGGAGCTACTCCACCAGCTCAAGCAAACTCTCTACACTCCAGAATACTCAACTCCCCTCATTTCTTGCTATGGATGAGCTGAAACCTGCTGCCTTCCACTCCACCTTTTGAAGGCAAAAACTCACCCCAAAGAAGAAATACAAGAAGTGGCATACAATATCCACTCCTCCACCTCACACACCGTATGAGATAAGGTCAAAGTCTACATGACTAGGATTTGGAGGGAAAAACATCCCCTCCTCTCATTGCTTGAGTCAAATCTCCAATTTGCCCCTCAAGCACCTTCCCGGAAGCTTCCCGCAACCGGCACTTTTGACCGACTGGATCTCGACTCCTCCCTGAGCCTAGTCTGATCCGCTTCGCTGCACACGACCGCACCCGGCATCCTGACCGTCTGAACCTCCGACTCTTCCCTGAGCCTGGTCCTGATCGTGTCCACCCGACACCGACCAAGACCTCCGACTCCACCTGAGTTTAGTCCTTTTTTGTTCCGTCGTGCACGACCGCAATCGACCTCTAACCGTCTGGACCTCCGACTCCTCCCTTAGTCTAGTCCCGGTTCTCTCATTGTCGCCCGTCGTGTCTGTCACCGGTAGCTCTAGCTTCGGTTCCTCATCTCCCGACTCGCAACTACCTCGCCAGTCTCGATCATCTTCGGCATCCCTGACCGTCTGGACCTCAACACCTCTTGTGCCTAGTCCCGGTCCTTCTTGCCTCACCATGACCTAGCTCTGAAGTCCTGCAGTCACACAGACAAGCAAACTGTCACATAGCACCGCACGAAACAGAATATCAACAATAGCATATGTAAAAGGTACTCAACCCTAGAATACCTAAAACAAACTCAAACTCACTAACACAACCGTCATTTACTCATCACAAACATGGGGATACCTCCACATGGTCTCTCAATCTCCCCCTTGATAAGTATATTGACAAACACATAAAAAGCATAGAATTGAGTTTGTTTGAAAGTCATACATGGTCCAAGAGAATGATAATGATGCTAATGAGCATGTTGACACAAGGAGCAAAAGAAAGAGCAAGTTTTTCTCAAAAGCTCCCAAGCTCCCAAAACATGGCTTTTTCTCCAAATATTCTCCCCCTTTTGGCAATAAAATCATCAAGGTGCAAAAGAGAGAATATAGCATGGTGTGGCTGAATTTTATTCAATCCTAAGCAATTAGAGCCATAAAGATTATCCAAAATGACCATTAGGTATTACACTAAGCCATAACGCATATGAAAGCTATCAACATCATAACAAGATACGCATAATCAAGCCAAGCCACATAAGTAATAATCTGAAAATTAGGTGAATTTCTTAACATGTCAAGCCATTCAAGATCAAAGTCTAGCTAGAGGTATCCAAAGATGATGCAAGCCATGTCAATAATCTAAGTGGAACCAAGAAGCTAGTATTGAGTTAATTTAGAGTGCTACAAGTTCAAGAATCAATCAATTGTTCAAGTACTTAATATGTTTTGTAATTAAGCAAATTGAGCAAAACTGACATATTTTTCTTTGAAACTCATGGTCGTTTCCAACCAAAATTTTAGTTATGTGCTAGATCTCAAGCCTTATGCAACCACTCCAAGCAAGAAGCTTAAGAAGATGATCTTGGTCATCCAAAGCTCCCCCTGAGTTCATGCCTAGTGCAATGGCAAGCAGTCTCATGAGAAAGAATTGGTGAGATCAGTTCTTTCGAACATAAAAGAGATCTTTTTGCTTTCTTAAATAATTGTACTAACTCATGCTTAATCAAGAACTAGCATAGCTCAATCTAAAGCCCAATTAAAGATTCTAGACTCAACTCAGCCTATTTGACATGGCGTGTATCATAAAAGGATAACTAAATATAGACTGATCTCAAGAGCTAACATGACATGTCTTAATTCAAGTTGTACAATTTTAATTAACTCATTATGGCAAAGGCTTGACAACACATGTAAAGTCATGATAAATCTAGCAATTAAGCATAAATCATGGCAAGATGTAATGCATTGTAAACATGCCATATAAGGATAATAGTCAAGACTGCATGAAGATATATTACAATGCAAAATGAAATGCGAGGAAATCCAGCTCCCCTTCAACATGAGATGCACTTTAGTTCAAGTCGAGTTATGTCAATAGTAAGCTCTAGAAGGTTCTAAATGAACTCCCCCTGAACCAAAGCTAAAAACTGAGAAGCTGGGAAAACAAACAGAAAGGGCAGTCCTAAGAGCATAGATAAGATATAGAAGATACTATGGCTCAGACTGACTCTTATCTACCCCCATACGATACTAGGACTATCAACTGATCTACTAAAAAGTTGAATCTGAGCAAGTTGCATCCTAAAAAGTGAAAGCCATCACCAGATGCCCAAAGTGATGTAGGAGACCCAAAGAAGCTGACTTGATCCACATGATCTCCTTCTCATGATAAAGCCTACATCAAAGAGACAAAAGAAGCATATGCCTCAGTACTGGGGTTAGTGGTATAAAAATGAGGAATCTAGTTCTGAAACACATGACCGGCAATAAAAGCTCCAAAATGTGGGTTAGCATGATATGCAATAGGATGCAACCTAGAGCTACCAAAACCTCTCTCAAATCCTCGCCATGACCAAAATGATGGAAATCCTATCAAGGGGCAACTCTAGACCTAAACCCACCTCCTAGAACCTAGAACCACATCTCTCTCTAAAGCCACCAAAAGAATCAAAGAACCTATCTACATAGCGAGGTCTAGAGGCAACTATAGAGACACTAGCTAAACAGGACTGATCCTAAAAACTCAAGGCACTAGCATGATCACGATGTAGTTTCTTGACTTACCTAAAACATAAATCTACGATGTGGCCATCCTTCTCACAAAAGGTGTAATGGTATTTGACATTTTGAGGAGTCTTACCTGCTAAAATAGAAACATCTACATTGATAGAAGGGGACTAGACAAATCTTGTAGACTTAAACACAATCTTAGTAGGCTTAAGAGGGGCAACCTCAAACTTCTCACTCTTAACTACACTCACTACCTTAGAAGGATGACTCTTAGAATGCTCATAGGGGTTGAAACCTAAACCTTTATTGTCTTTGCTAACCTTATATTGATCAATAATTAGGTTTAAGTTCTTTTTCCTACTGGAAAACTTCTCAAGATTTCTCTGCAAATAATCATTCTCGTTGGCTAGAGTGACACGTGGCTCACAAGTTTGGCTCTTAACAGCTCTAGAGTATCTCTCTTTATGCACAGCCACCTCTAGCTTCAAAGCCTCGCAAGACACACAAGATGCATTCTTCACTCTATGTAACTGCTAATCAAATTTAACTCTAAAATACTTATGCATGGCATCCAAATGTTGTCCCATTTCAACATAAAATGCACAGGCAATGGAAGTAATAGAATCAACATTTGAAGCACAAGCAGGAGCAAAAAAATTCTTTATCATGTTTTTCTTGCAAAATCTTAGTGAGAACTCTAATTTTAGAATTGAGCTTAGGGCAAGTAACACAAGGTTCAGATCTGGTAAGATTAAGCTTGTCAATTAATTCTTTTAATTTTTTTCTCTAAAGTCACAATGAGGAGAAGAATATTTAGGATTGAATTGGATTAATTTTTTTTAGTTTTCATGCCAAGTTCCTTTTCTAATTCATCACAATTCAAGCATAGCAAAACATTAGCTCTAGAAAGGTCCCCAGCTCCTAAGCAACTAGAATATAGACTAGCATTGATATCAATAATTCCACCTCTAGCATTTTCTAGTTGTTCTAGTAAAGATGACTCAGAAGATCTCAATCTTTCAATTATAGCATGTAAAGTAAGACAAGTATCACAGTTATCAAGATCATAAATAGTAGTTCTAAGCCTATCCATTTGCAAGACTACGAGCTCATTTTTAGTTTTAAGTTTGTCATTTCTTTTCATAAATCGTTCCAAGTGCTAAATTTGCTTTACATGATTAGCTGCCAATTTATTATACTTGAGCATGAAAAAGTCAAAGGAATCATTCTCATCATCATCCTCGGTATAGGATCATCCTTGTCATACGTGCTGTGAGAATCAACATCACTAGTTGCCATGAGGCATAGCCCGGTGAAGCCAATGGACTTCTTCTCCTTCCTTTGCACCTCCTCATCACTTGAAATTATAGGATCAACATGGCTCATGTCTCGACCACTAAGGGTTGTATGCAGTGACATGGTCACCTCCCTAGTTGCGTCATAGTTCTTAAAAGGTCGATAAGGCTTCTTGTTGTAACCCCTTCTTGTGATCCTTCCTATAGTCCTTCCTCCTACAATCATCTCTATCCCTATTCACAAGGTTAGATCAACAAGCACGAAAATGCCCTATCTCATCACACTCAAAGCAAACAATTGGACCACATGTCCTATGCTCTGTTACTTTGTGGTAGGTAGGTGAATCAGCTAGTTTTGAGGGCTAGATCATCTATAGGAAGACTCTTAAGTTGCTCATCACTCATGGATTGGAAATAGGATAAGGAAAAGTTAGAAGAAGCATTCTCACAAGAAGTGTCATTTTTTATAGGATTAGTCACAAGAGCCATTGTCTATGAACTTTTGGACTTCTTGCATGATGCCCATCTCATGTGTCTTAAGATGTGAATCTAGATTATCCACAGTCATAGGTGCCAAGTCTGCCTTGTCACTAATGGATACAACTTTCATCTCCCAAACACTCATGTTAAGAGCACTCAAAGAATGAGCCACATTGTTGGCATCTGAATAGGTCACACCAACAGACCTCAAATCACTCAGGATTGTGTGGAATCTACCAAAGAAGGAATCAATAGACACTCCATGTTCCATCTCTAGCGTCTGGCAATCCCTCTTAAACTAAGTCTCACGCACTTTCTTGATTTCCAACGTTCTGTCATGCTAATCAGAGAGGGTCGTCCAGATCTTATGTGCAGATGCAAGATAAGCTACTTGATTGAACTCAGATCTCCTTAGATCTTGGATCAAAAAGTTGTGTGCCTTAGCATTTGTCTCAACCTCAACTAACTGAACAGTGTTGAGGACCACATCACTGGTTGGCACAACAAAATGACTTCTCACTTTGTTTTAGATGACTAAACCTTGAGCCTCAATATGCATCACCATCCTAGTCATCCAATAGGGATAGTCAGCCCCATCAAAGGTAGGAGACTTGTTGTGATATCTCTCCAACGCCATTGCTTAAGATCATTTAAGACCAAACAAAGAGCAACCTTACTCTGATATCACTTATAGGACTGAAGATGGAGACAAGAGGGGGTGAATAAGAGCCAACAAGATTATAAGACTTTTACAAATCTTTTTTGAAAGTGGAAGCATGATTCCAAGTTCTTCACTCCAATAACTATAAGAAGTTGTGAACTTCAGATACCAATCACCCACACGAAAAAACCCAAACAAAATTGGGCAAAATAGGCAGTACCACTATAATAACTTTGATAGTAACGCATAGTTGCTACTATAGTATTGTAGCAAAAATCGATTGAACTACCATAATACTAGTAGTGCAGTTGCTATGGTAGAATCAGCATAGGAATAGTAAAATCAACACAATTTCAAAATCAAAAATCGATGAAACTTTTGACCTGTTGGTCCAAATGACTTGAAACTTGACTTGCACCTTTATTAGGATGTCAGGAATCTATTCTAATACATGATTGATAGAATTGTTGCCAAAATTCTATCCTTTTTTTAATTTGAGTGAAGGGAGCACCAAACCAGGCAAAAAGACGAAATCTCAATTTGCTCTTGCTCGTGAGTTCTAGATGATCTAGGTGATGTAGGATGTGTTCTCATATAGCTCAAATTCAACCCAAAATTCCCCAAGATCAAAACCCCTAATCACCTCTCTCTTAAGGAAAACTAAGTAAATGCAAGAACTTCTCATAGAAAATGTCTAGATGGATGTGATCTGATCTTCGAAAGATTCTCTAACTTTTACACATCCTTCGCACCAGAAAAGATCAAGATAAGAGAAATTGAACCAAAAAATCCAAGAAAATCAAAAGCTCAAGAAAGGATCCAATGCACAACTCACTTGGCAAACTTTGGATGTTCATTTTACTTAAAGAGAAATATTTTATAGCCAATCCCACAGGATAGCAGAGCTCTAAGACTAGAGCACATACACAAAAGGCTTCGATACAAGGAAACCCTAACCCCAATCTCTTAAGTCTCTCCTCAAGTCACACAAGACTCAAATCAACACAAGACTTATACAGTGGAGGCTACACCTCACACCAAACTGGTCACTTCTTAGTGGATCACACTACTTACATATGAGATAATCTGGTAACCCACACACAAATGGGATTTACACTCTAACACACTTGCATGCTTTTCAATACGTGACTTCTCAAAGGCTCCACAAGTCCGATAAGATACTCTAACCATGAATACATAACCTAAATCACTTGGGCCAATGTTATGGTTTTGCAAATAGCCAAACTATCTGGTATTGGACAATTTCCAAACTTGCCACATACCAGTCTTCATGAATAATGCAATGCCCATGACTTGTCGCCAAGATCATACGCCTGTGCTCAGACCGTCACCACTTGAAATGCCCAAGTCCCATGGCACACCAACATCACACTATAGTCTGTGATGCCCAATGCTTGCCGCCAAGATCGTACACCTACTCTGAGGAATGTCACCACTTGAAATACACAAGACTAACTGGCACACCACATGCATACATTGCCTCTTCATAAGCTTTGTCTTTCTCCTATGCTATCGACTTAAGATGGTGCTCCACTCAGATTTACACGACACTCCATGGCCACTAAGCCTTGCTCTTCCTGCTGGCCGCAATCTATCATCAAAGCACCTACACACCAAAGACAAATCAACCGACCAGAGCAAAAATGACATGCATTTGACTCTCAATGAGCAAAATATACGCATGGACACATCATGACTCACACATGCATGGACTCTCCATGACTAACGGACTCCTGTCGTAACTAACACCACCAAAACCAACTCTGCACAAGGGCCGATCTAACCACGGCACCCTTGTCGGTCATACCGCCAAACACCACACCGGTCGTACCATGATTACAACATTGATACTAATGCGCTAGGTCTCATCCTAAAAAACTCCCAAAAAATCCTTTGAAAAATAGCTACCGGCAACTATAAGCTGGTACTACCACTTCAGCCAGTCATACTATAGCACATGCCGGTACTACCACTTCAACCAATCATACCACGACAAAAGCAAGGCATAAATGGTGTCAAAGACTCGTCGCCCTCATGACCTGCCACCACATGGTCTTACAAAACAAAAATGGAGGGGGTATTTGGTAGCTTTTCTTTCGGTTTCCTACAGCTCTAAGAGTTTATGCTGGTCACTATCTATCACCATTCGGTGGTGGTTTGTTTCCTTGGACCTTCTTCCTTTGTGGTTTTGGTGTGATTCCTTCCCCTTCCCTGGACTTTCTTTCCTTTGGGTTCCTTCTGCATGGTCGCTGTCAAGCAATCCCCCTTCTCTTCCTAGTTTTGAGGTTAAGTTGTTGAATCCCCAGCAAGTTCCCTCACATTCCCCTCCAATTCTGGCCGGATTAGGGCCTATTGAACAAGAATTTGGCACCGTCAGCTTAGATTCACCACCCTCTCCATTGATGGCTCCTTTCGCTGCTACTTCCTACGTAGGCTTGTCCTGTAGAGGAGCCAACACCTTATATGAGGGATTCATTAGGTCAGGCTGTAACACCCCCATTTCTGGGGGTATTATGAAATCCTCGCAGCTGCCCAGGACTGTTCAACTGCGAGTACATTCAATGAGTGTATAACATTGCCAACACAAGCTTAAGCGCAAAAGAGAACTTTTATTACAATATAAGGCTAAAAGCCAAGTATCACAGTAGGGTCATCTGCCCTTAGTTACATTACAACAAAAACTGCCACAGGCACGCCTGAGCGGAGAACGACCCTAATTCCAAGCTTCGTCGATCTCGTAAAGCACCACCTCTTCATCATCATCCGCCTCCTCAAAGTTAATTGTTTCTGTTTATGTTTTTAGCAAGCATGAGTACTACCACTTGTACTCAACAAGTCACACGGAGCTTAATAATAATTTCATGCATGGCATATCAAGAAAAGGGGAAACAAGTCTATTATTTTATGTGGATGCAGTTTTAGTTGTAAATAGATTTTAAACACAAAATTTTAGCTTTCTGTAAGCTTTAGGGGGTTTTCAGGGTTTAATTACCAGACCACCAACATTACCAAATCCTTTCCAAATCTACTTATGCCTTGTCACTGGATTCACCCATTAAACATAACTCCGTTGACCGGGAGTACGGCGTATTCAAATACCATTAGTTATGACTTTGCAAATTAAGCTGCCCTGCTTTACCCACAAGATTCCTTAACTCCGCGCTAAAGAGTAAAGGAAACAAGGTTGTTCACTACTCAATTCTTTATATAGCCTCTACCTAGTAGACTTCCTCAACAAGCCCAGGCCGTAACCTCTGACTTACCTCAGCCTACTATTGTGTGGACACCCGATAATCAAATCAATAATAAAAATAATAACGGTGCCAACTTCCATACGGCCCTCCCTTAACTCCCTTCCGTATGTACTCACACTTTGCTTTCGCCCTGCGTTCGTAGAGGTTCAATCGAATTTGAGCAGTTACTAGACCAGGTTTGACGTATCAACGCTTGTGGTTGGGCGATCACTATGTTCTTTACTCAGCATAAGGGTCTAGTCCTTATATTTTCACCGGTGGCAGTTTCTTCCCCACAAATTCTTGTCCAATGTCACATCACTGTCACTGATTTGTGATACATGCCTTCACCCTCGATTAAGGTAATAGGATCCAACGATCCTCGCTTACCTTGGTACCGCTTCCCAAATAAATACCAAATCTTTTAGTAACAGTAGATGTTAATCCTCTGAACCATCATATTTACATTATTACTATACTAAATATTACTATGCCTTGTCAAGGTGAATATGGCCATCAAATTAGACTGGGCTTTTCGGGTGGTAGGACATAACTAGTATCATGTCATTCTAAGCATTTATTGTTACATAAAATAACATTGCACAAATAACATAATGAAAATACAAGTAAATAAATAACTTAGGGAATGTAGGATCAACATGTTCAAAAATATGTGTGACTTGCCTTGCGGAACTTCGATTTCGATTATTTCGTATTTTTCAGTGGGCCAGGTCTGGACTTGAGCTTTTCCCTCCTGCTCTTGCGAAATCCCGACTTCGTAAACTACCGCAAAACAAATAAAACAAAATTAATTCCATGCCCGAAGGAATGAGCGAGGAATAAAGAAAATAAAAGAATAAAGAAAATCCCAAAAACTCCAATAAAATGAGGATATTGGGTTATAGGAAGGCTATATGTGGAAATGGGCCTTGGATTTGGGTTGGCGGGCTCGAAACGAATCCAGGGAGTATAAATATGTATTTTGGACTTTGGGCTAGTTACTGTTCATTGGGCTCGGGCTAATTGGTTGGGTCTAACCGCGTCGGCTTGGGCTCGGTCGGCTGCAACAGGCGCGGCGCGAGCGGGTTCGGCTGGATCAAGCCGCGGCGGCTCGGACCAGACGCAACGGGCGCGCGGGGTGAGTGGGTGCGGCTGGGACGGAGCGGAGCGGCTCGGTTGAGCGCGTCGGGCGCGACGGGCGGGCGCGCCCGGTGCGGCCGGTGCGGGCGAGCGGTGCGGCGACGGGGCTCGGTGCCCCATCCGGCTCGCGCGCGCGCAGCGAGCAGAGGAGGAAGGCGGCGGGTGGCGACGGCGCTAGGATGAACTGCGACGGCAATGGATGGCAGGGATGGGATCGGGGTGGCATAGGGGTTCTATTTTTGGGGTTTGGAGGCCCGGCGGAGGCGGCGATCGTCGGCGGCGAGGTCCTCCTCTCTTGCGGTTGTTTTAAAATTTGAGATGGCCTAGGGGTTCCTAGGGCAATTGGATGGGTCTTTAAGCATCCTTGGGGTGTAGGTGGGCTTACGGGGAGGTTGGCCGAAGCTCGGGTGGTCCGAGTTGGGCCGGCCGCGGTGGCCGTTTTTGGAGGTGGGGTGGCTCACGGTGCCGGAAGAGGAGAGGGGTTGAGGAGCTAGGGCAAGGGTCGGGGATGGTTTCAGGGAGCCAGGGGATGCTACTGAAGAAAGTAATTGGAGCATGGAAGGCCGGAGGTGGGAAATTGAGCTAGGGCATGGAATTGGGGATTTCTCTGATTACCGGCAATGGAGACGACGGTGGAAGCTTTGGGGTGCTCGGCTAGCTTCAGGGGGGCCAATGGAGTCTAGTGGGAGGGTTGCGGCGGTTTAAATAGCCATGGAATGGCGGTTCACCGAAGAGGGGGCGGGGATATTTGGCGACGGCGGTGAGCTGGAGCTCGGGAAGCCTCGGGCGGCTTGGGCGCTACTCCACGGCACTCCAAGGCTCAGAGGTCGGCAGTGTACGGGGCAGCTGCGGCTGTGAGAGGAAGGGGCGAGAAAGCGGCAGAGGCGGTGGGGGCGGAGGAGAAACGGGGCACGGGAGTGGCGGGAGAGCTCGGCGGCGGCTGACAGCAGTGCGGGTGCATTTATGGCGGGGTACGGTGTCTGACAGAGGGGGCAGGAGCTGGCAGCGGCGGCCGAACGCGCGAAGGCGCGAGGAGGCGCGAAGAAGGTCGGTGGCGGCAAAAAAAATCGGGGCGGCAGTGGCTTTTGCCGGACATGAACAGTGCCACGCCAAAAATCTCGTTCACGCCGTAACCCTGCCGTGATGACTGGGATTAAGGGGTTGTGATGCTTTAGGATTTGTGCATAATAGAGCTAGGGAGGAGATGGGTAAGGGAGAAGAGGGAATCCAAATCCAATTTGGATTTTTGCAAATTTTCGGTTCGTTTCAACCTTCCCTCCTTAAAAAGAATCTCGACCCTGAGATTCTCCCAGGTTAAAGAATGGGGCAAAACAAAACTTGTTACAGTCTTAATTCCTTTCGATAGATCTTGTTTTACTCAGAGTGAGCTTCCAATGGTGACTGTTAATTGAGCTTCCGTCAGCACTCTTCCCTTTTTGGTTACCTGTGCTCTCAAGACTTCATGAAGATATTCTGAAAGTACCTATGTGACTTGTGCTTTTGGGTTTAAGATAATCTCATCTGGAAGCTTATGTAATAGCACGACCATGGTCAGGTGGAGTTCTGTTGAATTTATCTCTGTTGTAGGTTTGTTTGTCTGGTAGTGTTTGTACTACATTAGTCAATCGACCCATGATTACTCATAATCTCATATACTTTTTTGTGCTTTCAGAAGTCTGTAACACAGAGCTATACCAATATCCTTTGGTTCCATTTCTCCATTCAAAGACTAGTTATGACTGTGGAAATCTACCTGTTATTTTCTAGTAAATGTTATAAGTGCTATATTTCGAGGTTTCTCTTTTCAGATTACTTCATCAAAATTCTTTCTTCAACTCTGGATTCATCTTTATTCTGTCAAACCGTATAGAGAGCTGTAGAGTGTAAGTTTCTTTTATGATCGAATCTCTGAATTTCCTCTTCATTGAATATTATGAGTGACCGTGAGATCCCAAGGTTTCTTGCTTATTCCCTGGTGGATTCTATTAAATTTACTTGTCATAATAGAGATAACACTTAGTAACCATACTAGAACATTTGTTTTCATTGACTGTCCAACTCATAGTCTCTAATTATTTATCACCTTGTCAGGAATTGAATCCCAGTCGACCAGTGCATGTGCTATGGCTACTAACTCTAGGCCACAAGTAGTAACTTTTCTTCAGGTGTCGGCATTTCGATGCAAAAGTTATAATCCTTCCGTCTTGTATTAACATATAACTTAGTCTCTGTTTCTGAGTTGTGACCGTAGGGCTGAAAATCTCTATTAGGGGATATTAGAACCGGAGCCATAATTAATCTAGTCTTTAATAGGGCCGAGGTTATAATCTTTATCAAGAATCTTTTTTGTTACGCTCGAACTCATACATGCTTCGTTTTCCTTCCCCCTTTTTGTACCTGTATATCATCCTTGTATATACCAAATCATCCATGTCTTGTATCTACACATAAACTTTCTTGGTTTATTTACCGTAACCTTTATAGGTACTTTATATATCAACACTCCTTATAATTTCCTCTTAGTATCTCTTGAGATGGTTCTGACTTATTTGTTCTAATGTCCATACTCCCATTGTATTATTCTGATTTCCTATTCAAACTGAGTTGATTCTTCTATCCTTTACGTAGTCTTTTAAATATTGCCATACTTCTCTTACACAGAATTGGGAAGTAGGTTCACAGTGAATTGCATTGCAACCTTCTTTATTCCTTATACCACAGTACAGATAACTCATGGCTAACTCACGGGTACATTTGATACCTTAAGAGACTACCTATTTACACAAACGTACTTGCTTATACAAAAGTATGACATAACACTCATTTCATATTCCACTCTTAACCAACAGTGTTGCCTAACTTTCTGACTACCTCTTTTGTCGCTTTCTCTTAGTTACTTCTTTAGGGTGCATTTGTCTCCTTTTCCACTCGAGCCTTTTTGGGGTGCCGTCCTTCTTCCTCCGTTGGCAGTTGATAGGATGTTGATGTCTGCCCCTTAGCTTGTATCCACGCCACTTCCTTGGGTAGGGATTCCCATGGGCATTGGGAGCGAATATGACCTTTCTGGTTACAGTGAAAACAAGTCTTGAGTGTCATAGTCACAAGATCGCTTTTCTTGATAATCTTCATGTATCCTGATATTTTTTCCTCTATCTGGAGAGCTTGATTGACTAGAGTCCGTAAATCTGGAAATTCCATAGTCATAATGTAGCACTTTATCTTTGGTTGTAAACCTTGTATAAAATATGCTACCCTTCTTGCTTCGTCATTGATATCTTCTTGGGCATATTGTGACAGATGATGGAATTGGTGCAAATACTCCATAACGGGCTTGTCTTCTTGTCGGAGATTAAGAAAGTCCTGATATTTTTCTGTGACGACTTTAGGAGGCGTATACGTCTTGCGAAATCTAGTCACGAACTCTGTCCATGTAATATCATTCTTGTTCGGATATATCCATTGGATAGCGTTCCACCAATTGCTAGTTGGTCCTGATAATTGGTAGGCGGCGAAAAGAACTTTTTCTTTGTCCGTACATCCGATGGTTTCTAGTCTTCTCTCGATATTCTGTAACCAGTTATCAGCACTTAAAGGTTCCGTTGCCGAAGAGAACTCCGGTGGTCGAGTCTTCAGGAAAGTGGTAAACTTGAATGCAGTTGCACTTGACATTGATATTAGTTCTTCTGGTGACGCTTTTATAATGGGCCGTTCCAATATTCTTGCTTGTTGTTCCAGTATTCTGACTTGTCCTTGTTCGCCTTCAATCCGGGTCTTCTCCATGTTAGACACAGCTTCTTTTATGTCGGATAAGGCTTCTGTCATGGTGGATAGGGCTTTCAACAAGGTGGATAATCTGTTCTGATTTTCATTGTCCATCTGTTGCACCATCAAAGCTTTAGTTTGCTCAGTGATAATTCCTTTGACAGTAATCGAATCTTAGGAATTAGTCCTGTAACATTTTTGGGCTTAGTAGAGGAAGTGAGACGAAAACGAGAGAAGAGCAAAAGGAAGTAGGAAAGAAGATCGAAGTGAGATTAAATGATGTTTCTGATTGCTTCTGTAGAACACCTCTTCAAAATCTTCTTGCTTACTTGCAAGGATAAATCCCACATCTGCTAGCCAACATTCGTAAGCTAAATTCATTCTCATATTACTCTTGTACATGGGCTTAAAATCCAGTGCCCTTTTTAATTTAGTTTCTACTTCACACTAGGGCTACACTATATCCTAGTTATGACCTCATTTTTGTTAATAACCTCAAACAAATATAATCATTCATTTGATCCACCGAAGACATAACTCCTATTGCATTCTCCTAACTTTATTACTTATATCATGGTTATCTGATTTCTACAAGGAATCCAACTTCAACCATGACTACATGAATCCAATCTCAAACCTATCATAATCTGATATTCTCGTTTCAAATCCACCGATATCATTGGTATTCATATTCCTTAAAAATCCAATTATTTTCACCATCAACTCATAATCTCAGTCGGCTCATTTGATAATCAACTAAGCTTCTTGCTATCTCCTTCTCATTTAATTTATCATTTGAAAAATCCACCAAGGACAATATCATTAATCAGATTTATAATCCAATGGTCACTACTATCAATATCCACCAAAAATATTATTATTGATTAGGCCTAAAATCCAATAATTAACATTATCACATTTTTTTGATCCAACGAATTCTATCACTTTATCTATTCAAATTCTTCCAATATTAACATAATTCCTCCAATATCTTCGATTATCATCGTCTCATTTTTCATTCCCTTATGGATCATCTACTCCTTTCTCTAAACTTCCACAGCTATAATTCAACCTATTTGTTGCAATCAGAAATTTGCATTTAATTCTTCCTAAGATTCGCCTGATAGGTAAGGAGAGATCGGAACAGAGTAGGTAAGAATCAAAGACGAAATGGGATAGGAGTAGAGTTTTTAACATACTCTTTGTTTAAAATCAGAAATTTAGTTTTGCGCAAATTGCTTATTTAGCCGCCTACAGGCTAATAGTGCAATTCGGCTATTAATACAGACAGAAATCTTTGTCTACTTGAATGGTTTTACCCTTTGCATCAAGGATATCAAAGGGGTATCATTTGCTAATTACTCGAGTAGTGACCTTATAACTTTTCAGAAGGAAAAGCTTTTGGTTGGGGTATTTACACTACTCCTTTTTAACATCGTTTTTAATGTTTCTTAAGCTAGGGTTAGCATTTGTTTCATTTGGTCAGCATGAAGTTAGTCTAAACATCTACTCGCATTTTAAGCTTTTGACAAACCCAAAAAGAAAGCTTTGGCTTTTCATCTAAGAAGGATAAGATAGAAATAGGAAAGGTGAGACAGCAATAATCCTTATGGTTTTCAAAATTCTTTTGTATTTGAAAGTATGGTTTTGTGAAATCGTGATCTTATCGTAACCAAACCTACACTTAGGGTCATCCTACGGTCAAGCAAGCGGGCTCTGATACCACTTTGTAACACCCCCATTTCTGGGGGTATTATGAAATCCTCGCAGCTGCCCAGGACTGTTCAACTGCGAGTACATTCAATGAGTGTATAACATTGCCAACACAAGCTTAAGCGCAAAAGAGAACTTTTATTACAATATAAGGCTAAAAGCCAAGTATCACAGTAGGGTCATCTGCCCTTAGTTACATTACAACAAAAACTGCCACAGGCACGCCTGAGCGGAGAACGACCCTAATTCCAAGCTTCGTCGATCTCGTAAAGCACCACCTCTTCGTCTTCATCTGCCTCCTCAAAGTTAATTGTTTCTGTTTATGTTTTTAGCAAGCATGAGTACTACCACTTGTACTCAACAAGTCACACGGAGCTTAATAATAATTTCATGCATGGCATATCAAGAAAAGGGGAAACAAGTCTATTATTTTATGTGGATGCAGTTTTAGTTGTAAACCGATTTTAAACACAAAATTTTAGCTTTCTGTAAGCTTTAGGGGGTTTTCAGGGTTTAATTACCAGACCACCAACATTACCAAATCCTTTCCAAATCTACTTATGCCTTGTCACTGGATTCACCCATTAAACATAACTCCGTTGACTGGGAGTACGGCGTATTCGAATACCATTAGTTATGACTTTGCAAATTAAGCTGCCCTGCTTTACCCACAAGATTCCTTAACTCCGCGCTAAAGAGTAAAGGAAACAAGGTTGTTCACTACTCAATTCTTTATATAGCCTCTACCTAGTAGACTTCCTCAACAAGCACAGGCCGTAACCTCTGACTTACCTCAGCCTACTATTGTGTGGACACCCGATAATCAAATCAATAATAAAAACAATAACGGTGCCAACTTCCATACGGCCCTCCCTTAACTCCCTTCTGTATGTACTCACACTTTGCCTTCGCCCTGCGTTCGTAGAGGTTCAATCGAATTTGAGCAGTTACTAGACCAGATTTGACGTATCAACGCTTGTGGTTGGGCGATCACTATGTTCTTTACTCAGCATAAGGGTCTAGTCCTTATATTTTCACCGGTGGAAGTTTCTTCCCCACAAATTCTTGTCCAATGTCACATCACTGTCACTGATTTGTGATACATGCCTTCACCCTCGATTAAGGTAATAGGATCCAACGATCCTCGCTTACCCTGGTACCGCTTCCCAAATAAATACCAAATCTTTTAGTAACAGTAGATGTTAATCCTCTGAACCATCATATTTACATTATTACTATACTAAATATTACTATGTCTTGTCAAGGTGAATATGGCCATCAAATTAGACTGGGCTTTTCGGGTGGTAGGACATAACTAGTATCATGTCATTCTAAGCATTTATTGTTACATAAAATAACATTGCACAAATAACATAATGAAAATACAAGTAAATAAATAACTTAGGGAATGTAGGATCAACATGTTCAAAAATATGTGTGACTTGCCTTGCGGAACTTCGATTTCGATTATTTCGTATTTTTCAGTGGGCCAGGTCTGGACTTGAGCTTTTCCCTCCTGCTCTTGCGAAATCCCGACTTCGTAAACTACCGCAAAACAAATAAAACAAAATTAATTCCATGCCCGAAGGAATGAGCGAGGAATAAAGAAAATAAAAGAATAAAGAAAATCCCAAAAACTCCAATAAAATGAGGATATTGGGTTATAGGAAGGCTATATGGGGAAATGGGCCTTAGATTTGGGTAGGCGGGCTCAAAACGAATCCAGGGAGTATAAATATGTATTTTGGACTTTGGGCTAGTTACTGTTCATTGGGCTCGGGCTAATTGGTTGGGTCTAACCGCGTCGGCTTGGGCTCGGTCGGCTGCAACAGGCGCGGCGCGAGCGGGTTCGGCTGGATCAAGCCGCGGCGGCTCGGACCAGACGCAACGGGCACGCGGGGTGAGTGGGTGCGGCTGGGACGAAGCGGAGCGGCACTGTTCTTCTTCCCCATCCGGCTCGCGCGCGCGCAGCGAGCAGAGGAGGAAGGCGGCGGGTGGCGACGGCGCTAGGATGAACTGCGACGGCAATGGATGGCAGGGATGGGATCGGGGTGGCATAGGGGTTCTATTTTTGGGGTTTGGAGGCCCGGCGAAGGCGGCGATCGTCGGCGGCGAGGTCCTCCTCTCTTGCGGTTGTTTTAAAATTTGAGATGGCCTAGGGGTTCCTAGGGCAATTGGATGGGTCTTTAAGCATCCTTGGGGTGTAGGTGGGCTTACGGGGAGGTTGGCCGAAGCTCGGGTGGTCCGAGTTGGGCCGGCCGCGGTGGCCGTTTTTGGAGGTGGGGTGGCTCACGGTGCCGGAAGAGGAGAGGGGTTGAGGAGCTAGGGCAAGGGTCGGGGATGGTTTCAGGGAGCCAGGGGATGCTACTGAAGAAAGTAATTGGAGCATGGAAGGCCGGAGGTGGGAAATTGAGCTAGGGCATGGAATTGGGGATTTCTCTGATTACCGGCAATGGAGACGACGGTGGAAGCTTTGGGGTGCTCGGCTAGCTTCAGGGGGGCCAATGGAGTCTAGTGGGAGGGTTGCGGCGGTTTAAATAGCCATGGAATGGCGGTTCACCGAAGAGGGGGCGGGGATATTTGGCGACGGCGGTGAGCTGGAGCTCGGGAAGCCTCGGGCGGCTTGGGCGCTACTCCACGGCACTCCAGGGCTCAGAGGTCGGCAGTGTACAGGGTGGCTGCGGCTGTGAGAGGAAGGGGCGAGAAAGCGGCAGAGGCGGTGGGGGCGGAGGAGAAACGGGGCACGGGAGTGGCGGGAGAGCTCGGCGGCGGCTGACAGCAGTGCGGGTGCATTTATGGCGGGGTACGGTGTCTGACAGAGGGGCAGGAGCTGGCAGCGGTGGCCGAACGCGCGAAGGCGCGAGGAGGCGCGAAGGAGGTCTGCGGCGGCAAAAAAAAATCGGGGCGGCAGTGGCTTTTGCCGGACATGAACAGTGCCGCGCCAAAAATCTCGTTCACGCCGTAACTCTGCCGTGATGACTGGGATTAAGGGGTTGTGATGCTTTAGGATTTGTGCATAATAGAGCTAGGGAGGAGATGGGCAAGGGAGAAGAGGGAATCCAAATCCAATTTGGATTTTTGCAAATTTTCGGTTCGTTTCACAGGCCAACTGCCACCAAAATTTCGGTGAGGACTTTGACATGTGTGCGTCAGTCATCACAAATACATTTGGAAGAAATTTCTCAGTTTCTTATTGGGCATCTTCATTATCACATGTGAACTCTGCTTAACTATGGTCGCTCGTGGAGTCTACCTCTTGTGATTTGTTCAAGTTTTAGAGGGGAAAAGTCCTAGAGGACTTCTATGCAATTTTCTCCTTTTCTAGGGGCTTTTTATGTAATGCATGGGGCTTTGTAATAGTTTTTTTGGAAAGGGTGGGGCTTTGTAATAGTTGTTCTCGTAATATACAACAGGAATATTTAACCCTTAAAAAACTACCGCAGTAAAATAGCTCAAGCGGCTAATAATGCAGGCCAACTTCTTACTGAAAGTTTTTGCTACGGTCAAAACCTGCATAGTCTACTTGGCCTGGTGGCAAGCCCACAAGCAATGAATGCTACAACATGTGTTACCCCAGATCACACAAGGTCATCTATCCTCTCCACCGTCATCTCCTCTCCTCCAGATTGTGGTATTCCTTCTCCCCTTCGATCTTGAGATTACGTGATATTCCACCTCCTCCTTCCCTCCGCATCCATTGCGATTTAGTTTTTTTTTTTGTTTGAGAAATTGCGATTTAGTCAGGGAGGTGGTGCAGCTAGGCTGTACTACCACGGAGTTTTTGTCCTTTGATCTTTGTTCTAAGTGGGCTATGCTGCCAAGCCCACTAACCACAACATTGGCTGCCCGAAAAATCTGTGCGGCCATCGTGGGTACCCACAACCCACCCCAGTTTCATTGTTATGAGCCCGCAACCCACCCCAGTTTCATTGTTGTGGGCTCTTCGCTGGGAGCTGAGCTACAGCCAGGAAGGGGGAGGAGTGCAGCCTCTTTGTAGTCATTGATTGCCGCATCTGCAAGCTGATGATACGGGGGCAATTGAGCCAATTGACCCCACGGGTGGGCCGCAGACGTCAGCCTGGCTTTTGTATTCCAATTATCTGTTGTTTACAGTGAAATGTTTAGTCCATAATAACTTTAGGGTATGCCTGGACCTCTTGCTTCGCCTAGCCTGGCAATGATAGCTATTTGGAAAAGCAACTTTGTCAGGGGATCTTGCTCGCATTGGCAAGGATTTCCTTGCCCACAACGGTGAGCCAATGCTCGCATTGGGTTTCCTTTTGCACCTTCTTCGTAAGTTATTTTTGGTGGGCTTGGTGCTCCATTGAAAGTAACAATGTAGTGAGGAGTTTCTTTTTTCTGATTTGTAATAAGGTGACTAGAAAACGCTGGAGGTATTCACTCCATTATCCGGTCGTAATGGAATCTGGGTGAGTCCATTTGAAAAAAAAACAACGGTGAGCCAATTTGTCTCACTCACTCTGCAAGGGAAGCCTTGCCTCTCCTCGCCTGGCAAGCTAAGGATGCAGACTGCTTTCTACAACTCTTGTCATAATTACATGGGGCATCGTGTAATTTATTCTTATATTGATTTACTACTTGATAACGTACGTACCAGCTTTGCCTCGTCACTTATCTTGTACTGATCTAACTGTAACATACTACAGGGTATTCGATGTCTTTCTGAATGAAAAGTTACGCTATATTGGGAAATCGTTCTTTGGCTTCGCGGGTACTGTATATGCCATGGTGATCAGAAAAAATACTGGCAATAACGATGAGCCGTCCATGCCACGCCTACTGCTAGGCTTTGTTGTACTGTTTGTCCAACTACTGGTGTTCGCCGTTATACTGTGCCCTCTAGCGGCCCTCTACGTGTTTGGGTTGTTGATCACCACCGGAATTTCGCTGTGGCGCCTAATACAGCACGATTATGGCAAGGGGGACGGAGATGCAAACCTGCAGCCGGCACTGAATGTCTTGTACTCGCTAGCTCTGTTCCAGGGTGTTCTCTTCTGTTACAAGTTCGTCTCGTCTTTCGCGGGGAAAGGGCTAGCGAGTGATGTGGCCGAAAATTACAAGCTCGTCTTGTCTTCCGAGACGCGAATCGATCGAGGACTACTTGCGCGAAAATCGGTTGAGGACTACTTGCGCGAAACCATGATCGGGTGCGAGAAGGACCCATCATTCGCCAAAGGAAGGAACCTTGTAACGTACGCCGTGGGCCTGATGAAGTCCGACGAATCATCTGCAAGCAGCTTCCATTCCGGGGCATGGATTCTGGACAAGCTCCTGAAGCGGCCACAGCTCTCGGGGCAGCACTTGCTGATAAGGCAGCTGATTGTGTCGACATCCTCTAGCCAAGTACTCCAGAAACTGCTGCAAGCGCTGGACTCAAGAAGCTCAGATGACAGAGACATCAGGGAGCCCGCCGCAAGGATAGTGGCACACCTTGCCGGCGAGATCCGTTTGAAGCAGTTCCCGCAAGGGATCCAGCGCATATCTTCGCTGCTGGAGACCACCTCTGAGCAACAAGACGATGACAGTGCCCCCTCCGCTCACTACAAAGAGCTGATGGTGCAAAGCCTTCTCATCCTCAAGAAGCTCGCCGCCGACGAGCACAACCGCAGAGTCATAAGCAATGCCCAGGGCCTGCTCTCCAAGGCCATGGCGTCTGTAAGCTTTGACCTACTCCACCGCATCGATCATGAAGCATGGTCCAGCATCGTAGCCGCATCACTGAAATTGATGTGCCGGCTTGTGACTGCTCCTGGAGAGACTGGCACCAAGCTGCGTCGCCAAATCTTAAGCAACAAGGAAGCAATCAAAAGCATGGAGGGGATTCTCGGGTGTGATAATTGTGGTGAACAGCTCTGCATACTAGCCATTAAGATTCTCACACAACTACCCGAGGATGCATCTCCGAGTATGAGCACTGCAAGCAGAGAAAAATTCACTAAGCTGCTAGTAGGCATCTTCACTGATAATAACAAGGACCGCTCCATCAGAAAATTGGCAGGTGAAGCACTGGCAATGCTGTCTGACCAAAGCGAAAGCAACGCCACAATCATCTTGAAGGTAAATGATACTGTTGTCGATGATCTCCGTAAAATGCTTTTAGATGTTAAAAGCAGCACATACAGAATAAGTGCAGCGGAAATCCTGGAGCATCTATACATTCGTTACACACAGGATGATGATCTCAAGGAACTCGAGGAAGCCATGAAAAATGTCATGCCAAAGGTAATCAACGTAAAATAAATATCATAAATATCTTGCCCAGGGTGTAGTTCCACCCCTGCACACGAACACACATAAATATCTTGAATCTTTACCCTTGCTGAATTAAACGTACTCTTGACGTTGCAGGTGCTCAGAGAAATACTTCTTTGTGGGTCGACAGGGAAAGGAAAACAAACCGAAAAAAAAGAAAAGCAAGCAGATGAGATCAACTTTTCCGCACCAAATACTGACATAGAAGGCCAAGACGGTGGTGTTTCACAAGATAATGACCGGAACAACAACACTTCCTCTTGTCAGCATGTGGACAGGAAGTTGCAGGCAGCATTATTATCTCTTAGTGCGGCAATATTTGACAAATTGATCAGTGAAGGTGAAGATTTGGCTCAACTGGTTCGTAAAATTGCCCCTGAAGGTCCTTCATTTAGCTTTGCCAGCAAGCTCAAGGAGATGGTAGAAAGAAACAATAAACCCACAGCCAATTGCCTGAGAATAATGAAGATTACTTGTAGGATGATCATATCAATGATAAAACACAACGCAAGCTACGACAAAGAAGACCTGGAGAGATTGATGCAGTCTCTGTCCGATGCTTCGAAAAACATGTTGGATCTCGAGGGCTTCATGATTTTCTCTAGCAGCGATCGTGGCGCATTGAAGCCTGTCAGCACTCTCGCTTCCCTTGTGAAAGAAGCACAGAAGCGTCTGGAAAGAAAGAAGCAGGAACAAATGGCAAGTACATCAGCCAGCTAGCTCTGTCAATGGAAACCAGCTGATTGAGTAGGCTATCTACTCATCTGCAGTTTGCAGACTGCATGCACTCTGTGTTAATCCGTACTATCGTTGGAAAATTGTGTGTCATAACGATGTTATGTGTGTGTAGTGATTCGTGAAACCTAGCTATCTTGTGTCATGTATTTCTGAAACTTCTAAGTTAAACGTCTGCCGGTACAAATGTTCCAGCGTGCCTCTGATCGGCTTCTATTATGCTGCATTTCATCTATGTCTTTTTGGAGGAAGGAGACCACATTATGCTGAACTTGTACTCTGCTTTTGTTCGTGTGCCTTAATAAACGGGGACATCAAATCCACATGCTGTTACTGGTAAGTGGGCCAATAGGGATCAGGGCAGAATGATGATGAAAGACAGAGGAAGTCAGAAAGGACACCCATTGACCGACCAGATATACAAATTTTCGGCTGGCCTAAATGACAGGATATAACCAAAGAGAATATGTTACAAACAATAGAATTATTATCTCTTCCATAACACGATATTATATAGGATCGTCGATAGCAATCAGATAGGGGTAAATAATTGCAGTTTTTAGTGGAAGTTTTTTTTGTTTTACCTCTGCTATTTTCTAACCATCCAATCTGCTAATCACAGTAAGAAAAAGAAACAATAAAAATTAATATTAAAAGCTAAAATACCTCATGCTCTCTGCTACTATTCTTTACGGTTTCCTTTGATATGCACGTCACACCACGCACGTGAATGTATAATCACTTTTTCCTCTTTTTAGCTAATCTTTTTCTCTCTCTCTTTGGCTAATCCCTTTTTCTTCTCTCTTCTGATTTATGTGATGGCATTGAATAGCACGTAGATTGCATGCGGACCAAGCATCCAGACAACGTCTTTGCGTGTGCGTAGCAATCAGATTTCTTTCGCACGCAGCCAAGGCAAGAAAGCAATGCACTAGATGTTCGCTCGTGAGGACTGCATGCTACTTTTTGCTTGAACGATACGACGAACGGAAACGCACGCTGACCGAGAGAACGGAGATGCACGCTTCAAATGACCAGGATCAGTCCACACACACGATACAACTTACATAACAATACTAAACAATATTATCAATTATTTATTATCACAAATTTAAGCACCGTCGTGCCTCACTCCCCCAACGAGCCTCCTTGCACGTTGCCTCGAGATGGATCGGTGTGGGGATTCGCCGGTGGTGACAGCGAAATCATTCGGAGGGGGAGGAGGGTGGGTGAGAGGGGAGAGAGAGACAAGGAATGGAGAAAATGGGCGAATAAGGTTCTCATCTTTTGGTTGCGTGAGCTGTGGATAAAAACCATCGGTGCATTAAATAGACGAGATCTGACAGTAGCAACCTATTATATTGATTCTAGTCTGCATAGTGCACCAGCTTGCCTCCCATTGCTGCCGTCGAAGCAGACCTGCCTCCCGTCGCCGTCGTCACCCGCAGCCAGCCCACCTCCTGTTGCCTCATTGCACTTGGTCGATCCTGAAAGTGACCGAATCTGTCGCGTGTGGTCACGTGTTAGCGTGCGATGCGCGTGGGGCGAGCTCATCCGGGCAAATTCATGAGATGAGCCGGTCCAACATCTTAAAGGAATATTTCTCAAAAGTGGACGAGCCCATTAGGATGAAATAATACCATCTAGTCAACCAAACACTGAGAACAACCCAAAAAAAGCTGAATGGAATCATCCCATCCACCCTTGTCCACTCATCCAAACACACGGTTAGTTTTTCTCTAGTCGAAATCAACTTGAAGGGCAAGTGCCAGGAGCCGCATTAGCCTAAACCACTCCCAAAATTTTCAGTTATTATATGTATCGCAATTTCCTTTACAGACATAGATTCCGTGTACCGCAGCAGGTAAAATGGAATAGTCTCAGCCTGCCCGCGAATGACTTCCGACTTTATTGGTTTTATTTTGATCAATGCCAAATACAAGAAGGTGTTTCTCCACAACAACAATTGTTCAAAGGTAAAAAATTACAAACATATTCGATATTACAAAAAGATAATGTCAGGGTATACAATCCTGGAAATGCCGAGTTTTGATAGGCTACTTTACTCATCCGGACTTAACTCATACGTGGCTCCTTGAATGAAGTCAACCAAAAAAAACAAGCATGGATCCGATTCTTGCAAATATCTGGGAAGATTACTCTATAAGCTAGCCAAGGTGTCTGAACGGATTCCCATTGGCATAGCTCGCCTTCTTTGAACCATAGAGCTACAAATAGGAGAGAGTGACATGAGTATATCGTCTCATCTTGTCAAGGATATAATAGCAGGTATAAATCAATTTCCGTCGGTTCAAGCTACTAGACATGCCATATCACCAAGTACACGACGCTCTTGTACTGAAAACAATCTTAACCCTGCTCCTAATCATCGTGTCAACTACTTCAGTCTTCAGCGAACTGCTTAAAATCCTGACGAGAGAGCCACTAACTCGTCATTCTAACGAACTTTTCAATTGGTGTTGCTGTGACTCCAGAAGCAAGTATTCATGGTTATTGACTCCGGGAATCACCTAAACAGCAAACTAACACCGCACTGAACTGTAGCATAACTTACCTATTTCCCGCTTGCCGTATCAGGATTATCGCTTCCATGGACAACATTCCTGAAAAGCAAGAGTCCATCACAATTTCTTCGATATAAAGAGGGAAAAATGGAGGTGATATCCAACTAAAATATAACAGATTTTAGTATTAACACATGAAAGAGCGTGGGTGCCAACTGTCAACCTTCCTGTTTGAACTGCAAGATCACCCCTTATGGTCCCTACTTCAGCTTGAAGGGGATTAGTAGCTCCTATTAATTTGCGAGCTGAAGCAACGACACCATCACCCTCCCTGGCCTGAAAGAATAACAAAAAAATTAAATGTGAAATATGTATTGGTCAAGTGAGAAGTTGCAAATATGTTTGGTTCTGCACAAATATATACCATGCAAACAACAAGACCAGAAGTTATGTAATTGCTCAGCTTAGGAAAGAAAGGTCTGTCCTTCAAATCCTTGTAATGTTCCTGAGAGAAGGAAGAGCGAATGGGGGAGAGAGAGTTGGCGTATGCAAAAGCATTAATGGTTCATTGATATGACATAATATACTCCTCCCTGTTTCCCTATGTGAAAACAAAGACAATACAAACTTTGCGGTTGTATTTCTACAACCGTCTTACCTTATTTTCTCACTTTAATGAATGATGTGCAAAGCTTTTGTGTGTTCTCGAAAAAAAGAAAGACAATGCTGTCTGTACCGATGAATTACAGGAAACCAGGTTTGACTACAGATTTCAATTGTTAGACATGTAAATAGTCTAGGATCTAGGATGATATTTGCATTTTATCCTATACATTTGTATTGGGCCTCTAGCCTCTTTGCAATACGACAAACCTCATTCTTACATGGTATCAGAGCAAGGTTAGGTTAGGGTTCTAACCGCCACCTCCACCCACCCGCCTGCTCCTCCCTTCTTTCTCTCCCATGCGTGCTCTGCTTCTCTCTTCCCGCGCGTGCCCTCTACCCTGGACACTGCCCGCTGCTCATCCAGATCTGATCACCGCCGCCGCCACCCAGCCCTCCCTAACCTGCCTTCTTATCCCTTGCTCCGCTACCGCCTACACCGCGGTCCGCACCGGCCAACGCCGACGCTGCCTTGGCTCCTTTGCCATCTTGCTACCCTCAGTTCGTTTCGACAAGACAAACTTCCAAAAGTGGGTTGTTCCCCTGAGGATTCATCTCAACAGTCAGCGTTTCTGGGGCCATCTCACTGGCAAGCACCCCTATCCGCCTCATCCCACACCGCCCACCCAGCCTGCTCTTTCTGCTGGTGCGGATCAGGCGGCTCAGGACGAGGCCAATGCTATACTGGAGGAGACCCTAGAGCTCTATCAGTCTGAGTTGTACGCCTTCAAGCGGTGGCAGGATATCGAGGCTCGTGCTATCGCCATTCTGGTAGGTAGGATGACAGTAGCTATCTCCATGGATGTGACGGAGTTACCAATGACACAACTTATATGGGAGCGCCTCCAAGCTCACTACCAGCCGGCAAGTGATGCTATGTATCTCTCAGTTGTGCATCGAACGCATTCTCTTCAGTAGCTTGATGCCACCGTCGATGACTTCAACCAGCAGATGTCTGAGGTATGGCATCTGCTTGACTCTCTGGGGCCTAATGTTTGCCGAGCCTACCCCTGCTGTGTGCGACTTCGCGCTCACCAGGAGAGTCACCATCTCTATGACTTCCTGACGCGTCTCCTGTATGAGTTCAAGATTGTGCGAGCTCAACTCCTAACTCATCACCCGCGCCTGAACTTAGTGTAGGCTCTCATGGTTGTGCGTGTTGAGGAGACTCATCACCGTGGCATGCCTCAAATGCAAAGCTATCTTGTTTGCTTCAGCGCCTGTTTCTTCAGCATCAGCCATGATCGCTACTCTAGCTCCCAACACCCCTGTAGTTGTTGCTTCTACTGCGGGTCTCCACTGCACCTACTGCCAGCGTGATAGCCACAGGTATCAGGATTACTACAAGCGGAGGGACCAGGGTAGCCGGGGTGGACGTCCCCCGATGTGCTCTAGCAGTTCCTCCCACTCAAGAGCTAGCACCTCTCAACAGAGCTCCTCTGATGATGCCGCACAGGAGCTTCTCTCACTCCTTCAGCGCCTTAGTGTCGGCTTGTCCTCAGACTCCTCGGGATCAGCTCGTCTAGATCTTGTTTCTCAGTAGTCTTCCATGCCTCCACCTCCTCACTCGTCAGGTATTCTATCTCCATGGATCTTGGACTCTGATGCTTTTTTTCACATGACACCAGATTCTACCCACCTCACCTCACTGCACCACATATTTCTCTTCCACTGTTCGGACTATAGATAGTACCTCTCTTCTTGTGGCAGGTCGGGGCACCCTGTCCACTTCCTCTTTTCATGATCCAGCAATCTCTCATGTTTCTTAGCTTATTATTCAACTTATGTCGACTGGTTAGATAATTGATCATAACTGTCGTGTTGTTCTTGAGTTTAACTCTTGTTCTGTCCCGGACCGCCGCACAGGGACTCTGCTTGGTATTGGTCCTCGGCGTTGTGATTCATAGTGTCTTTGGAGCTCGACTGGCTCCATCTGTCTTCTATTGTCTCCATCAGCCAGTCAGCCCCTGCCACTACCTCTACCCGTGACGCATCCTCCACTACCTCCTTCGCTCGGTGGCACCATCATCTCAGTCACCTTTGCCAATCGCATCTATCGTCACTAGTTGGTCATGGTATTCTTGGGTCTGTCTCCGGGGACACGTCTCTACATTGTATGGGTTGCAAGCTTGGCAAGTAGCTGTAGCTCCCCTATTCCTCTAGTGATTCTATTTCTACGCGTCCTTTTGATCTTATACACTCTGATGTTTGGGGCCCGACTCCCATCATTTCGAAAGGGGTCATCGATATTATATGATATTTATTGATGATTATTCTCACCATACTTGTATCTACTTTATGTCCTCTCGCAGCCAAGTTCTCTCTATTTACCAGATGTTCGCCATCATGGTCTGTACTCAGTTCGTTATGGCAATAGCAAGTTATGGCAATCGGGTAATTGTTATTTAACAAGTTATGGCAATAGCACTGGCGATCACTTCCTACATACCCGGTTATATGAGAATAGTCAGACACGTCTCTGTCCTCGAATGTATAATTGCAGACAGTGTGTAATATTCTGAGTAACGAAAATGTACAGCCCTTCATACGTTACGAAGTGTGTGGCAATCTTCTCTATATGTGGATAATCTCATGCTAGATAATAGTTATGTTATTAATGGTTAATATGATAAAAGATTGAATAACTAAGGATAAGACCATATAAAAGTACGATAAGTGAAAGGATCGTTAGGGTTGAGAGGAAAACGCCACATAAGGTTACGATAACCCACACCGCGTCGCCGCTTTCTCGCGCGTGCCCACGTGAGAACAATGAAGCTTACCACTAAGATGGTCATATCAATGATGAAACACAAAGGCAGTTACGTACGTGCAACAAGACCTGGAGAGCTTGATGAAATCACTGTCCATTGCTTCGAAAAAAATGTTGGATCTCGACTGTTCCGTGGTTTTCGCCAACGGCGATCATGGCGCAACGACAACGAAGCCTATCGTGAAAGAAGCGCAGGAACTGCTGGACAAAAAAGAGGCACAGGAATTGCCAATTGTACCGGCTAGCTTTGTCGAGGGAAACCTGATTGAGTACGCAGACTATTAATTCTCTGTGTGTTCGTCCGTACTGTCGTTGTAAAATTCGGTGCGTTATGACTTGTGAGGATTTTGTGTTTTAATGTGTCGTGAGGGCGTGAAGGCTGAAACCCAACAGCTATCTTGTGTCATGTCAGTCTAAAATTCTAAATCTGAAACCTCGAGTCAAAAGTTACTCGTCTGCTGGTTCATTTGCGAAACACCTACAAGATTAAGTCCTTTTGGTTGGAGTTTTTGTTTTGGAGGTGTTGTATCACCGTTGGTTGGGTTTTGGTTTGTGTTTTGTATGGTACTTGTGAGGCCTTAATCATTATGCACATAACATTCAACCACTAGTCTTGCATTAGAACACCTAGAGCTCATTAGATCGGAAGACTTACGGTCGCCGATGAACGCCATGAGAGCGAAGACCTCGTGCCTGCGTGATGCAGGCGTGGGGACGAGTCGGTGCAGATCGTCCAGAGGGTCGCCGGTGATGTCCTGTAGCAGCGGCGGCGACGGTCTTCCCGTTGCTTTCAGCGCTTAGGAGATCGGGTCCCGTTAGGGTTTATCAGGGGTTTGTGACTCTCACGGGATTGGAATGGCGTAACCCCAAACGTGAGGCCGGAACCCCCCTTTTATATTGCGCTGCGCAACGGGGGACCGTAACCAAAATTGGTAAGGCGCCCCCGATCAGGGCTCTGGAAATCAGGGACGTGGATTTCCCCACGTCCTTCCTTTTCTGGCCGTTTTGGCCTTAGATCAATATCCAACGTTATCCCCCTTGATCGTAAGGCTAAACGTCATAAGCCCTCTCTCAATAAAACTTTACACCAAAATAATGCGTCACAACTGTCAATTAAATACCGCTGGACAACAGTACTTATAGTGCTCCATTCTATATCAATCGGATATCATAATACTTCATGGGAGTTGGTTACTTTATATGGTCCTCTTATTCCAGGATCACAGGCTCTCCAATAAACCCATGCCGGCAACATGATCACGAAAAATATTGGGTGGTAAGCCTTTTGTGAGCGGATCCGCAAGCATAAATTTAGTTCCAATATGCTCAACCTTAATTGTTTGATCCTGGACTCTATCTTTCATAACATGATACTTTATGTCAATGTGCTTGGCAGCTGCACTCGACTTGTTGTTACTCGAATAGAAAACTGCGGGTTGATTGTCGCAGTACAAAATGAGTGGTCTAGAAATGCTGTCTACCACTCTCAATCCCGGGATAAAGTTCTTAAGCCATACAGCCTGCCCGGTAGCCTCATAACATGCCACAAATTCAGCCTGCATTGTCGATGATGCAGTAAGTGTTTGCTTTACACTTTTCCATGAAATTGCTGCTCCTGCGAGGGTGAAAATATAACCTGATGTGGACTTCTTAGTGTCTTTACACCCCGCAAAATCAGCATCAGAATAACTGACAACCTCAAGGTTATCGCATTTTCTATATGTGAGCATGTGACCTTTAGTGCCTTGCATATAGCGCAGGACTTTCTTAACGGCTTTCCAGTGGTCCGGTCCTGGATTTGCCTAATATCTGCCAAGCATCCCGGTAACAAAAGCTAAATCAGGGCGTGTACATACTTGAGCATACATAATACTTCCGACAGCAGAAGCGTAAGGTATAGCCTTCATCTGATCAGATTCATAGTCATTCTTTGGGCATTGAAATTTCCCAAACTTATCGCCCTTAACAATAGGAGCAGGCGAGGCAGAGCATTTATGCATATTGTATCTCTTTAGTACTCTGTCAATGTATGCCTTTTGTGATAAACCTAATGTTCCTTTGGACCTATCTCGGTGAAGTTCAATACCAAGAACATAAGATGCTTCACCGAGATCTTTCATGTCAAAATTGGACGAGAGAAATCTTTTAGTTTCTCGCAGCATGTCCACACTGCTGCTAGCCAATAATATATCGTCCACATAAAGAATTAAGAAGGTGTAATTACTCCCCCTGAACTTAACATATGTACAATTATCAACATCATTCTCCTTAAATCCAAATTTCCTTATGATTTCATCAAACTTAAGGTACCATTGCCTAGAAGCTTGCTTCAGGCCATATATGGATTTCCTTAGCTTGCATCCCAAATGTTCCTCGCCTTCCACAACAAAACCTTCCGGTTGTGTCATGTAAACGTCCTCATATAAGTCTCCATTCAGGAATGCAGTCTTAACGTCCATTTGGTGCAACTCTAAATCAAAATGTGCTGTGAGCGCCATTATGATTCTAAAAGAATCTTTAGATGAGACAGGAGAAAAGGTTTCATTATAATCAATGCCTTCTCTTTGTGTAAACCCTTTCGCTACAAGTCTCGCTTTAAACCTTTCGACATTCCCTTTGGAGTCACGTTTTGTTTTGTAGACCCATTTGCAGCCTACTGTTTTGGCTCCATTAGGAATTTTCATTAAGTCCCATACACCATTATCGCCCATAGACTTAATTTCATCTTTCATGGCATCTAGCCACTTGGATGAATCCTTACTCTTCATAGCTTCCTTATAAGAGCTAGGATCATCCACCTTCCCAAGATCATCCTCATTCAAGTAAACCTCATAATCACTTGGGATAGCAGATCTCCTTACTCGTTCTGATCTCCTAACAGGTTCATTAGCAGGCTCATCAGGTTGTTCATTAACTGTCACAGAGGACTGTGAAGGCTCATCATTAGGTACTGCACTTGTATTTTCAGAGCCCTCAACAGAAGGAGTATCCACAGAATCAACTGGAGATGCAACAGGAGTTGCAACTACAGGATCAACTGTGGGCACAACCATTTGGGGCATGGGAAAATCAGTCCGTCGGATTAGCGGTGAAGCAACATAAATCCGCTTCTCCTCAAGATCAATTTTCCTGGGCTCCAAGTCCCCACTGATGCCATCATTTTCCAAGAACACAGCGTGTCTTGTTTCTACAAATTTTGTGGTACGATCTGGACAATAGAATCGGTACCCTTTAGACCTGTCAGGGTAGCCAATAAAATGATAACTCACAGTCTTGGGATCTAATTTCCCAATGTGTGGGTTAAACACCTTAGCTTCAGCTGCACAACCCCACACATGGAGGTAGTTCAAGCTTGGTTTTCTCCCAGTCCATAATTCATAAGGTGTTTTAGGCACTGATTTACTGGGAACCCGATTGAGTATATGTGCAGCGGTCTTTAATGCTTCCATCCATAACTTTACAGGCAAAGTGGAGTAGCTCAACATACTTCGAACCATGTCCATAAGTGTGCGGTTTCTTCTTTCCGCAACTCCATTTTGCTGGGGATCACCAGGCATTGAATACTGGGCGACTATACCATTTTCTTGTAGAAACCTGGCAAAAGGACCAGGAATCTGCCCTAAGTTGCGTGTCGCCCATAATACTCTCCCCCACGATCCGAGCGCACTACTTTAATCTTTAGACTGTGCTGATTTTCAACTTCAGCCTTAAATATCTTAAATTTATCAAGTGCCTCCGATCTCTCTTTAATAGGATACATATAGCCATAACGTGAGTAATCATCAGTGAACGTAATGAAAGAATCATAACCATCTACTGATGTCACAGGGAAAGGACCACATATGTCAGTATGAATTAATTCCAAATTCCCTGTGCTTCGAGTAGCACCTTTCTTTATTGTCTTTACATACTTGCCTTTGATGCAATCAAGGCAATGATCATCCGAATCACTAAAGTCTAAAGGGTGGAGAATTTCTTCTTTAATGAGACGTTCAATTCTCCCCCTCAAAATGTGGCCCAAACGACAGTGCCACAATTTCGACGAAGTCTCATCAATTTGCTTGCGCTTTTTATTCACATCACATACATTCATGGATATAGGAGAGTCTTGCAGGGATAACATATAAAGCTTGTCGTGTCGGATGGCACGACCAACATTATCATTATTAAAATAAATCAAACACATTCCGTGTCCAAAATTACAAGAATATCCATCATTATCTAATAATGAAATGGAAATCAAGTTTCTTCTCATGGAGGGAACATAAAGAACATCATTAAGTTTCATTACAAAATCATTATTCAAAACTAAAGAAACCGATCCAATAGCTTGAATTTCGGCTTCCATCCCATTAGCCACTCTTAGGCTTCTTTCCCCTTTGAGACTTCTCAACATATGGAATCCCTGCAAGGAATTCGTAACGTGCACAGAAGCACCAGAATCAATCCACCAAGAATTTATAGGAAAATCAGCATAAAATGCTTCATCAACATAAGTGATTTCATAAGTACCTTTCTTGGCGAGCCATTTCAGCCATCCAGGACAATCATCTTTGAAATGGTCCTTCGACTGACAAAAGTAACATTCACCACTTTTCTTCTGTTCATTTGAGCTCCTAGGTCCTGAAGCGTTTTTAGGCGCCTTAGGATGCTGTGGGTGCTGTGGCTTCTGTGGCTTCTGATAAGGAGAGTAGGCTTGCTCCTTCTTTCCTTTTCCTTTATAGCCTCCTCTATTTCTAGAGGGACCAGCCTTATTTGAAGAGCTGACTTGATTCACAAAATCAGTAGCCCCCCTCAGCCTTGAGCCTCTCTTCCTCCTGTGAAACATTAGCGATCAACTCGCTCATGGTCCACTTGTCCTTAATGGTGTTGTAGTTCACCTTGAAAGCTTCAAATTGCTTGGGAAGAGACATCATAATGTAATGGACAACAAAACCATCAGAGATAGCCATGTCCATTGTTTTAAGTCTGGCAGCAATATTGATTATTGTCATAATGTGCTCACGAACATTTCCAGTACCATTGTACTTGGTGTTCATGAGCCTGTGCATCAGTGTGGTAGCATAAACTTTAGAGGACCCCTTAAAGTGATCCTCGATGGAGGACAAATAGTCCTTTACCCTTTCCTTTTCAGGGATTGCTCCCCTTATGGCCTCACTGATGGAGTTTTTCATCACAGCAAGTGAAACACGGTTAGACCGCTCCCACTTCTCAGCATTAGTTTTATATTCCTTCAGTTTATCATCATAATTGTCCTCCCCTTCAGTAGGAGCGACAGGCTCATCGAATCTGAACGCGTAGTCCAGATCCAAGAGCTGAAAAGTCGTCATAAGTGTAAACTTCCATTTCTGGAAGTTACTACCATTAAGTGGCTCAATTGCATTAACATGAGCGGAAACGGAAGCAGCTGAAAAATTATAAAATTTACATTAGCAAAGCGCATAATTAATTTGCATGAAAAATTAACCCAACGTTGGTGTGGTTAACAACATGCTCATAAGAATTTTCGCATCACCGTTGGGCAGAAGCGAAAAATTTAACATAATTTATCGCATGCAATTACAATTAACTTTGGTCAAAGAGTAATAGCATGGTGGAAAAATAAACATAATTGATTACATGCAATTACAATTAACGTTGGTCAAATCGTAATAGCATGTAAAACTAAATACAGCCCTCTGATTGAATTTCCCGTTGGTTCCATTCAATTAGGGGCAGAACATTACGCAGCAGAAAAGGCATAATAATTTTCAGCAGCTTAGCAACATTATCCGTAAATAATTTCATAAGTGACATCAATAATCATTAATTAAACATGAGATAAACCATAAATACATGAAATATATACTGAAAAATAAAAGCCCAACAGCCTGAAATATACATCATAAACTTCATGTATATATATATACCTAAAAGCATGCATGAAATACACATACATGAAAAGTATACTGAAATATATATAAAATACATAAAAATTATGGCTGCTGGGCCAACAACCCAACAGCCCCTCCTCCCCCAAAATTTTTGTGCAGTAGCATAGCCCATAAAATTCTCGTGGCCCGCGAGCCTTGCGGCTCTACTGGCCCATCAGGGCGCCGGCTCCTCAAAAATTCCCTCATGCTCCCCGGGCCCGATCTCGGCCATACACCAAAATCCGACGGCTCGGAGGAAATCACGCGTGCGGCCGGCATAAAAGGGTAAAAACCCTAACCCTAAACCCAGTGCATCCATTCTCCACGCGGGAAAACCGGAGCACGGGCGGCGGTGGGCGCGCGAATGGAGCGGCGCGGAAGGGGGGTAGCGGTGGCGGCGCCATGGGAGGGGCGGCAGCGGCGCACGCGCGCGGGGCGCGGAGCAGCGAGCGGTGGCTCCGCGCGATGCGACGGCGAGCGGCAGGCGGCCCCGAGCGGCGGAGCGGCAGGCGGCCCCGAAGACGGCGCGCGGGAGCCAGGCGGCCCCGAAGACAGTGCGCGGGAGCCAGGCGGCCCCGAAGACGGCGCGCGGCAACGGCGGCCCCGAAGTGGAGCGGCGGCGGCCGGGCGACGGTGGCACAGCGGCGGCGCCCGTAAGCCCTCCCCTTTACTTTTTTTTTCTTGATTCGTCCTTTCGGGATCAGCTCGTCTAGATCTTGTTTCTCAGTAGTCTTCCATGCCTCCACCTCCTCACTCGTCAGGTATTCTATCTCCATGGATCTTGGACTCTGATGCTTTTTTTCACATGACACCAGATTCTACCTACCTCACCTCACTGCACCACATAGTTCTCTTCCACTGTTCGGACTATAGATAGTACCTCTCTTCTTGTGGCAGGTCGGGGCACCCTGTCCACTTCCTCTTTTCATGATCCAGCAATCTCTCATGTTTCTTAGCTTATTATTCAACTTATGTCGACTGGTTAGATAATTGATCATAACTGTCGTGTTGTTCTTGAGTTTAACTCTTGTTCTGTCCCGGACCGCCGCACAGGGACTCTGCTTGGTATTGGTCCTCGGCGCTGTGATTCGTAGTGTCTTTGGAGCTCGACTGGCTCCATCTGTCTTCTATTGTCTCCATCAGCCAGTCAGCCCCTGCCACTACCTCTACCCGTGACGCATCCTCCACTACCTCCTTCGCTCGGTGGCACCATCATCTCAGTCACCTTTGCCAATCGCATCTATCGTCACTAGTTGGTCATGGTATTCTTGGGTCTGTCTCCGGGGACACGTCTCTACATTGTATGGGTTGCAAGCTTGGCAAGTAGCTGTAGCTCCCCTATTCCTCTAGTGATTCTATTTCTACGCGTCCTTTTGATCTTATACACTCTGATGTTTGGGGCCCGACTCCCATCATTTCGAAAGGGGTCATCGATATTATATGATATTTATTGATGATTATTCTCACCATACTTGTATCTACTTTATGTCCTCTCGCAGCCAAGTTCTCTCTATTTACCAGATGTTCGCCATCATGGTCTGTACTCAGTTCGTTATGGCAATAGCAAGTTATGGCAATCGGGTAATTGTTATTTAACAAGTTATGGCAATAGCACTGGCGATCACTTCCTACATACCCGGTTATATGAGAATAGTCAGACACGTCTCTGTCCTCGAATGTATAATTGCAGACAGTGTGTAATATTCTGAGTAACGAAAATGTACAGCCCTTCATACGTTACGAAGTGTGTGGCAATCTTCTCTATATGTGGATAATCTCATGCTAGATAATAGTTATGTTATTAATGGTTAATATGATAAAAGATTGAATAACTAAGGATAAGACCATATAAAAGTACGATAAGTGAAAGGATCGTTAGGGTTGAGAGGAAAACGCCACATAAGGTTACGATAACCCACACCGCGTCGCCGCTTTCTCGCGCGTGCCCACGTGAGAACAATGAAGCTTACCACTAAGATGGTCATATCAATGATGAAACACAAAGGCAGTTACGTACGTGCAACAAGACCTGGAGAGCTTGATGAAATCACTGTCCATTGCTTCGAAAAAAATGTTGGATCTCGACTGTTCCGTGGTTTTCGCCAACGGCGATCATGGCGCAACGACAACGAAGCCTATCGTGAAAGAAGCGCAGGAACTGCTGGACAAAAAAGAGGCACAGGAATTGCCAATTGTACCGGCTAGCTTTGTCGAGGGAAACCTGATTGAGTACGCAGACTATTAATTCTCTGTGTGTTCGTCCGTACTGTCGTTGTAAAATTCGGTGCGTTATGACTTGTGAGGATTTTGTGTTTTAATGTGTCGTGAGGGCGTGAAGGCTGAAACCCAACAGCTATCTTGTGTCATGTCAGTCTAAAATTCTAAATCTGAAACCTCGAGTCAAAAGTTACTCGTCTGCTGGTTCATTTGCGAAACACCTACAAGATTAAGTCCTTTTGGTTGGAGTTTTTGTTTTGGAGGTGTTGTATCACCGTTGGTTGGGTTTTGGTTTGTGTTTTGTATGGTACTTATGAGGCCTTAATCATTATGCACATAACATTCAACCACTAGTCTTGCATTAGAACACCTAGAGCTCATTAGATCGGAAGACTTACGGTCGCCGATGAACGCCATGAGAGCGAAGACCTCGTGCCTGCGTGATGCAGGCGTGGGGACGAGTCGGTGCAGATCGTCCAGAGGGTCGCCGGTGATGTCCTGTAGCAGCGGCGGCGACGGTCTTCCCGTTGCTTTCAGCGCTTAGGAGATCGGGTCCCGTTAGGGTTTATCAGGGGTTTGTGACTCTCACGGGATTGGAATGGCGTAACCCCAAACGTGAGGCCGGAACCCCCCCTTTTATATTGCGCTGCGCAACGGGGACCGTAACCAAAATTGGTAAGGCGCCCCCGATCAGGGCGCTGAAAATCAGGGACGTGGATTTCCCCCACGTCCTTCCTTTTCTGGCCGTTTTGGCCTTAGATCAATATCCAACAACTGTTTGGCTGTAGTCATTCCCGTGGAATGATCAAGGCCGGAATATTGCTATTCCTTTATCTAAAAAAAATTTGCGAAACACCTTGCCATTTGGTTTTTGTCTTCCGACGATAAATACCTCTTGCTATTGCATCATGCAGTATTGCAGTTGCTTGGCATGGACTTCAAATAAACTCAGCAAACTTCCGTTCTGATGGATGCCTGGGTTTGTATCTCTTGGTCCTGTTCGGTTTCAGATTTGTGCGAGAAATATAATGTCGAATTCGGGATTAAGTCCATATTCACGTAGTATTGGTGTGGAAATAGTTAGTTAGTGTGTGTGTGTGTGTTATCATGAATCGTGATGTTGATTACACCACGCATTCAAAAATACACAGCACTTTCTGCCTAGTGAAGTGCCAATTTCTCTCTTTCTGGACTCTCTTAGTTAACGTGGTGCAGTGGTGAGGTATAGCTATTTATTCTTTTTTAGGTTAGCGTGGGAATTTCTTACTGTTTTGCGCACCTAGGATTAGTGTGGGGGCATTTTAGAGAGCTTCCAATTAGTACATTGATTAGTGTGAGAATTACTAGCTATTTTTTCCTTTTTTAGGTTAACGTGGGAATTTCTTAGTTTTTTCCCGCCTAGGGGGCCTCATGGCCGTTGAATAGGTTCAATGTGTTCTGTTGCACGAGTGGTCTCCCATTGTTCCTCATTCCTCTTCCCGCCGGCGAGGCCACCAGCTTCCACACCGGCACCTGCTCTTCATCCCCAATGCGGCGTCTCCTTGTCCTCTCTTCGTCGCCCAAACCCTAACCGTCGCAAACACCACCTCCACCGACGACCAAGGGCCGCGTGCCTCCACGTTCCCAAATGAAAGTTTCAATCCCCCGGTTGAAATTTAAATCTAGAGTTGAAGGTTTGATTGTTGGAGTCGAAAGGTTTTGAATTTGGGAGCTCAAAGCTCAATTTTGTTGGTGAAAGTTTGAATCCGCTAGCTGAACGCTCAAATTTGCTCGAGTTGAAAATTGAAATACGCGAATTGTAAAGCTGTTCAATTTGAAAGTTGTGCATAGAAAAAGTGGAATTGCCCGTTTGCTACGGGTGCCAACAGGAAGACAAACACAAACAGGAACAAAAGCAAACAAAGTCGGGTTATGGGCACCATATGCCATGGGCGGACTCACAGGGTATGCCGGGTGAGGCCACGGCATACCCTGAGGCCCAGACGAACTCAGCAGGCAGGTGGCGGGTGGGGCCTTCCCATCTTCTCCGAGATCTCCCGCAATGTGCGCGCTCCCACCCTTTCGGCGTCGTGCGCCTTGCGTTGGGTTTTGTTGATCGATAGGTTAGGGTTTTGATGTGACGTGATGGTTGCGCAGGCGGTGGAGGTCGCCAAGAGCGCCATCGCCGACATGCAGCAGCTGCCGGAGCAGGAGGCGAGGCCTGGAGCCGGTGGGGAGAAGGGTACGGAGGGGGAGGAGGGAGGGGAGAAGGACGAGCTCCGCAAGGCGGCGCTGGACAAGCTGGAAAACGCCAGCGAGGACTCGCTCCTGGGTCAGGTAGTACCTTGCCTCTCTCGCTCGCTAGTTACCGCTCTCCCCCGCAATGCCGGTGATAGGGGTCGATGGATTCGAGGTTGTGGTGGTGAATTATTGTTAGTGATGTATGTGTGGGATTCTTCAGGGACTGAAGGTGTTCGATAGCTCGGTGGAGAGCATCACGACTGGGACTTGGCAAGCGCTCGGGAGCGCATGGAAGAGTGGCTCACTACTGGTTCATAAGTATGATTCCCTTATTATCCTCATTTCTCTTTCTGTTCTGATGCCTTAAATGGATAATAGAAATATTTTATTTTAGTAGATGGCATGTATATCCTGAATTACTTAACCTACAGTACATGAAACAGTTGAAGCAGCCTGGGATCAATCACTCACAATACTAGATCCTCGAATAGTATAAATAATTATATATCCACTCAAAAAAATTAGTTGTAAATGAAAGGAAACTAATACTCTGATGCCATTCCTTTCCTGTTGCTGGTTGACGAGTATGTGGGTGTCTTCGCCTGCTGTCAGGTTAAGCCTTGTGTTCAGCTTCTTGTGTACATTACATCATTAACTAGCTGTTTTATTTAGCATTGATGGGATTCCGAAAGCAATGCTTCATCAGAGAGCTTGTACTATTTTTCTTAAACATTGATCAGCAAGAGTCACATTCTGCTTATTATATCCATTGTCTAGTCACATTTATTGAGCGAGATAATTTCTTTGAAGTGAATGAAGATGATATAATCGAGACTTTTATATCCTTTAGAAAGTATAGGCCAAAAAAGTCAAATAAGTAGTACTGTAAATCTCTTTTATGTATATTTGAGACTATTAGTATGGTGTTTAAACTACTTATATTGTAATTTGTGCAAGTTTTCAACTTAAGCCTTGAATTTAAGACTTATCATATTATTTAGTGCCTGTATACCGAATTACGGTGTAAATTTTACAATTATTTACTAAATTGGCAAATGGTTTTACTGAATTGCATATGAAAATTTTGGTGCGGCATACCCTTTGATAAAATCCTGGGTCCGCCAAATTTTACAATTATTTACTAAATTGGCAAATGGTCTTACCGAATTGCATATGAAAATTTTGGTGCGGCATACCCTTTGATAAAATCCTGGGTCCGCCAAATTTTACAATTATTTACTAAATTGGCAAATGGTTTTACCGAATTGCATATGAAAATTTTAGTGCGGCATACCCTTTGATAAAATCCTGGGTCCGCCACTGCCATATGCTGACATAGATTGCTTTCTCTGCTTTTTTTTACCCTTTAGTCTTTATTCCAGTTGTTCAAAGAGTGCAGATGGCCACATGCATATAACCAAGGTATGGAGTGCTAGCTAGATTTGCTCTTCCTGGGTCTGAGCTGAGATTCTTCCCCGCCTTGCTGCAGCGCGCGCGGATCCGACGGCGAGGCCTCATCCTCTGGTAGTGTTGGTGGTCGACCTTCCTCTGGTAGCGTTCCTCTGATAGCCCTCGCTTTAGTTATACTAAGTAGTGATTTCTTTAAAAAAATATATTTATTTTTTATTGTAAAAATGTTAAATTTTACAGAAACAACAGCAAAAGAGAAGAATTTAGGGTTAGATCACAGATCTCTAGGCACTTATTTTAGTCAGTACGGGCAAAATTAGGGATGAAAACGGAACGGAAATATCCCGTACCGAACCGCATCGTTTTGTACATTTGACCCAATTGAATTCGTATTTTCGGACAAATTCGAATTCGGTTCGAAATACGGAATACCAAATTCGAAAACGGAGCGGAAACGGTTTAGACGTTTTCCGACCGTTTTCTACTTTTCTACATTTTATTCGGAATATACCGTATTGTAAATACGGTTTAAACCGAATTTGGCCCAGCCCAATTCACACAGCCCAATTCACCAAAATTTCCCCATCTCCTTCTAAAGCCGCCGCCGCCGCCTGGGGGAGATCGAGCCCGGCTTCTTGCCTTCTTCTCCCTTCGCCCCCCCTTTGCTTCTCCCCGTCCCTTCTCCTCCACGTCTGGCCGTCGGCGAGCGCCGGGCCGCAGCTCGCTGGTACGCCTCCGCCGCTCCCCACCGCACCTCCATCGCCATGCCTTCTCACCTCGCTGCTCCAAATCCTTCGGGCCGCCTCCACTCTCCACCGCCGCAGCCCCTTCTTCGCGACGCCGCCGCCCACAACCGTGCGCCGCCATCTCTTCCACCTCAGGCGGCCACCTCTTCTTTACCCGTGCCACCTCTTCCGCCCTGCGCCACCGCCGGCCGCCGCCTCTCGTCTTCCCTTGCCTTCCCCTTGCTTCTAACCCTAGCCCCCATTTGCTCTCTCCTCTCTTCTCTGGCTCCGGCCACCCCTTCTCCACCTATCTCAGCCCGTCGCTCCTCCATCCTCAGATCCACCGCGCCACCCCTCTTCTCCATCCGCACCGCCACCTCTCCTCTGCTCTCCCTCCGTCGCGCCTCCCTCTTCGCCGCCTTCTTCCCGTGCGCCGCCGCCCCATCCACGGGTCGTCGCCTCTGCTCCCTCCACCAAGCGCCGGGCCGCCGATCGACATCTCCACCGAGTCCCCTTTAGCGCCGCCGCCGGCCGCCACCACTTCGCCGACGGTCTACTTCACCAACACCCTCCTCTTCTACCACACCGGCGCCGCTCCTCTGCTGCTCCTCATCTTCACCGACTCCTCCAGGATCTCCCCCAGGCGGCGGTGTGTCAGATCCCGCAGGTAAATCCGACTGGAAGAAGGGAATTGCAAGTATGGAATCTGTGAAAAGGGGAAAAACGAAGGTATCTGGAGAACTACACGCTACGACTACAGCTAAGAGATAGAAAATATCTGAACGGCATATCCCTTCATTTTCCTAGCTCCCCGTATAAGAGGCCAGTCCACAAGGGATTACATCAGGTTAAACACCTCATTAACAGTAAGTAACGAGATTCATTACTACTTAACAGACTTTAACTAACAACATTAACAGAACCAATGTAAGCCGTTGATGCCTTATCATAAGGTGATGGGCGATCTTGACCGTCGATGCAGCAGGGAATAATAGACGAAGCGGTAACCTCTGGAATAGACTCATATCTTCTCTTCAGTGTTTTACCAATTCTGGGCAGCGATCCTGACCTCATGGATGATGCTGATGAACTGTAGATGTTCTGCTAGCTGTTAATTGCTTGTTCTAGACTTGTATTGTATTTGTATTTGTGTCAGCTATTGTGTTAATACTTAAGACCAAGGGTCATGCACTTGTTAATTATTATATGCACTTGAACTTGATCATGCACTTGGTAATTGTTATGTACTTGGTCACTAGTTAATTGTTATGCACTTGGTTCTACAGGTCGGTATTCCGTATTGAATTTTCATATACCGACCGTGTTCGACATAATTCCGCTCGAATTGGTTCGTTTTCGAAATTCTCGATATTCCGTAAGTTCGTGTTCGTTTTCATGTCCGACTTTACCGCTTTCGCTTTCGTTTTCGTATTCAAATGTAGAAGTAGAAAACGGTTGAGGAGTTTTCCGACCGTTTCCGACCGTTTTCATCCCTAGGCAAAATAATCGTCATTTTATTTAACAAATTGCAAAACATTAAAACACATCCATGAGGGTTCATAGATTTTGTAATTGTTAGGCACTGATATGTCAACTGAATCTCTTATACCGATACGATTTTAATTGAAAAGGACTGTTTTTCTGTACTTGATATAAAAAGATTCAATTCTAATGATTTATCAGTGTAGAAAGATATTATGCCAATGTATTTGTGTAATTTCATTTGTTATTTGAGAAAGGATGAGAAAAAGTGTTTAGTGTAGTCGCGAAATTCTGAAACCCCACAGGTAATGGATTCAAATCCTGAAAAACCGTAGTGAAAAATCATGAAATCCTGAAACCCCATAGGTAATGGATTCAAATCCTGAAAAAACATAGTGAAAAATCCCCACAAATAAGGAATCAAACTCTAGCCATCAGCCAGCCAGAGAGCTAAGGTGGCATACCACTAGGATATGCTACAAAATTTCATGGTTATGTAATTCAGTGCTATTCTTCTGTTGGTGGATTTGCTTAACAATGGTGCGTCCATTCTCCTGTTAAGGGAAGTTTGTGGTTGTTAACATGTGGTGTTATGGCAAATCTAGCAATTTGTTTGATAAATTATAATCAAGTTAGACAAATTCCGTTATCCAACTGTTGTTCCACTCATAGTTCCACTTCCTTGTTCTTTTATTTGGAATGCAATAATATATCTCTGTCTACAACTTAGTATAGAAAAAAGAAACTAGCCGAACAGCAAATATACCAAATGGCCACATAACACAGATGTTAGTCGGTTGCCTATGTTACATTTGGACATTTACACGTACGTATCATTCTCTGCGTTCAAATTATTTAAGATATATATAAAAGAAAGTAATTAGGACCTAGCTAGCTTGCTTGCTGCTGAACTAAACAGGCTGGATATTTGAATTAACAATGACCTCGCTTGCTGTAGGTCAAGAGCTGTTCTCGTTCACGGCGTGCTCATTTAGGGGACAGCCAGTGGAGTGAGCATGCATACTAATATATTGGCTTGCTGAGGTGCAATACACATCAACTCTTTAGAGGAAGAATGGCTCGCATGATTGACGACTCCAAGTGGGTTGAAGTACGGAAGATCAACAACTATGCCCTGTTTATGGGATACCTGTCCATGGCCGTCAAGGGGGTGGGTTACCTTGTTGCTGGGTGGACCACCGTGGTCCTAGAGATGGTAATGGGTACCCGATACCCGAATACCCGACGGATTTTACCCGATAAAGAGACGGATATGGAAAATTTTATGTACCCATGGGTACGTTATTGGGCGAAATCCTCTACCCGCTAGGTAGGCGGGTGCGGGTGTGGGTATATACTACCCATACCGCCTACCCGCGGGTAATGAATACCCGCATTAGACAACTAGACATCCCACTTAAATGTTAATTTTATTATCTACTTGTTGTTGATTGTTTATTTGTTTGTCATATGTTGATATGGTCATATCAAGTATGTTTATGTGATGTACTAATTTTGATCATTAGACGCTTTTGTGCTTGGCATGTATGATTAATGAATGTCTAAATTGATGATATTCTTATGTGTTGAACCGGGTATGCTTGCTGGTACAGGTTACCTGTCGGGTAGTAATACCCACGCGGGTACGGGTATGGGTAAATTTTCCTACCCACGTGCAGATACAGGTAACCCGACGGGTAAATTTACACCTAGTGGATACGGATATGAAATGGCAATACCCAATAAATATTTACCCGTTGCCATCTCGCCGTGGTCCTCCTCGGTGGCTTCGTCTCCGTGCTGGGGAAGAAGGACTTTTGGTGTCTCACATTGATTACCCTCCTCCAGACAGCTGGGTTAGGCTCCTCGGCCTCGCTATTTTAATTCATGCGTCTTTACTGCCTATTTTCTTGCCTTTCTTTTTGCAATTTGGGGCTTGATTTGGGTGGGTTTGGACAGGTGTGAGTTGGGCATCCGGGCTATGTGAATTTTTTTGAGCCGATGCTTATGATTTATGGTTTAAATATTTAAATTCTGTCTGTTCGTAAGAAGTAATACGCATAGATAAATAGTCGCATACGATTTTAATCGGTACAGTGCTTGAACTCAATATATTTTTTACTATAATCGTCCTATTGACCCCGTCTTAATAACGCATATTTTAAAAACTAGTTACTATAAATAATACGAGTATAATCCACAAATAAGCCCATTCGAACCGACCCTAAGTCTCATCGAGGCTGTGATTCAGATCTTTTTGGTCCCTGACAAATCAGTATTTCAAACTGGCGAGTGATTATCCCTTGTGTTTGATCAATTCAGGTGTTGATTTTTTGGATGTTTCATCGATCTTTTACTTCGGTTAATTTCAGTTTACTCTACATTCCTCTTACCAAAAACAATGCCGGACCACTCCATTCCTCTAAAAAACATATTCAAAGGACCATCCCATCCAAGATGAGAGACCATCAAAAACAGACCAAGTCATCTTTGAATTAACCCACTCCTCAAATCAAACACATCATCACCCCGACAGTGTAAGATGATAACTGATAGTCACCTAACCCAGCAAAAGATAGGATTCTACAAGTGGGAGGAGGGACGCCATGCGATGCGTCTTCTGGTCGCTCCCCATGATTTAGGACTCCCAGGTGTGGGCGAACCAAGTCCTCTACCGTTTGTTGCTAGAATTTTTTTATAAATAATCTATTTTTTATTCAAAATAACAGAAATATATCTGATCAAAAATTTTTTATAAAAATATGCTCCAGTCGTCTAACCGTCGGGCGACTGGAGCCTATCGCTCAACGGCCGCATGAGAAGCAAGCAATCCACTGGGCGTTGGGCAAATTGATTGCAGTCATTGAACGATCAGGCGACTACTTCCAGTCGTCCATCAGTTAGGCGACTGCGCTTCCAGTCGCTGAAAGGGTTGGGCGACTAGAAGCGCAGATAAAAAGACCATGCGGCCAAGCGGGTTTGGCCGCTCGACCGCGCGGTGAACAGAAGCAACAGAAAAGAGAAGGAGAGGAGAAGGAGAGGAAAAAGGAGTGGTTTGTTCTTCCGGACCTTCTTTCCTTTGTGGTTTTGGTATGATTCCTTCCCCTTCCCCATCGATGGAATCATGATCGTTGGGTTCCTTCTGGATGGTCACCATCAGGTGGTCACCCCTCCTCCTCCTAGTTTTGAGGTCAAGCACTTCAATCCCCAGCAAGTTCCATTACATTCCCCTCCAATTCTGGTCGGATTAGGGCCTGTTGAACAAGAATTTGGCATCGACAGCTCAGATTCACCACCCTCTCCATCGGTGGCTCCTTTCGCTGCTACCTCCTACACAAGCTTGTCCTGTAGAGGAGGCAACACCTCACACTAGGGTTTCATCATGTCAGCTCCCACCGGCACCAAAATTTTGGTGAGGATGACATGTATCCGTCGGTCGTCACAAATACATTTAGAAGAGTTGTCTCGGTTTCTTACTTCCTGCCTTCAATCACATGTGATCTCTGCTTCAACTGCGGTGGCTCATGGAGTCTTCCTCTCGCGATTTGTTGCAAGTTTTAGAGGGGAGAAGTTCTGGGGGACTTATTTGCAGATTTCTCCTTTTGTAGGGTTTTTTATGTAATGTGTGGGGCTTTGTAATATTTGTTCTCGTAATATAATATAATATAACAGGAATGTTTAACCTTAAAAAACCGCCGCACTAAAATAACTCAAGCGGCTAATGTGGGCCAACTGCTTCATGAAAGCTTTTGCTACGGTCAAACACCAGGTCCACGTACTAAAACAAGCCCTAATTTCCCACGTACTAAGGCCCTGTTTGTTTCCACTTAAGATTATTATAATCCAGCTTATAATCATAAGTGGAAATAAACAGCCTAGATTATAAGGTAATTTATTATAATCTAATAGCCCAGATTATTGTAATCCAATAAGCTCAAAAAAGGAGTTTATTTCAGCTTATTTCTCACCATTTATCTTAATGACCATAAAACTTTACAACAATTACCCACCTTTGCCATTGAGATATTTCCCGAACGCATCCCCTCCCCTCCCCTCCCAGCGGCTCTCTCGACGCGCCTCCCCTCGCAGCGCCTCCCCTCCCAGCGCATATCTCCTAGCGCCAACGCGCCTCCCCTCGCAGCGCCTCTGTACGCCTCCCCTCCCAGCGAAGCCCCTCCCACCGCCTCTCCCAGACGCGCCTCCCCTCCCAGCGCCTCTCTACGCCTCCCCTCCCAGCGCCTCTCTCTCCCTCCCGTGCGCCTCCTTCCTCTCCTCTTCCCTAAGATGGATCCCCAAGATTTTGATGATGCGGAGGCCGAACTTGCCCGTGCGCTTGCCTACCGGGATTCTGTTGCGCGAAGCCCCGGGGTCGGCGAGGAAGTCGCTGGGAGGGGCGGCGCTGGCCGAGGCGGCGCCGGCCGGGGCGGCGTCGGGAGGGGACGTGGTGCCGGGAGAGGCCGCGGAGTCGCGGGAGGCCAAGGCGTCGTGGTCGGTGGCCTAGGCGCCGGCGTCGAAGGCCTCGGGGGCGGCGGCCTGGGCATGGGCGGCGACCTTGGGGGCGGCGGCCTCGGTGTGGGCATCGGCCTCGGGGGTGGCGGGCTGGGCACGGGCGCTGCCAGCGCCGGCCTCAGGGGTGGCGGGAGAGCCCGCGGAGTCGCGGGCGGCGGCCTGGGCGCCGACGTCGAAGGCCTCGTGGCCGGCGGCCTGGGCATGGGCGGCAACCTCGGGGGCGACGACCTAGGCGTGGGCGGCGGCCTCGGTGTGGGCATCGGGGGCGCCGGCCTCAGGGGCGACGTGCTGGGCTTTGGTATACCTGGTGAGGGGATAATTTGGCATCTAGATTGTACTCTTTTGGCAATACTTCACTGATTAGTTTTTCTTGATTGTACTCTAGAGCTGTTAATCATCCAGATTTAATAACCGAATTGGATGGTGTATCAACTTGTATGAATCAATAAATTGTATGAAGCTGATGACCAATAAATTGATGTATGAATCTGATCAGTTTGTATGAATCAATGCTGTATGATCAGTTTGTGTATGAATCTGATTCGAGCATCTTTTGTTATTCACCCGTTTGATGCACTTCAACATTTTGTATCAATAGTAAAGACGTATATTTTGTTTCAACAATGTTGTGCAAGATGAGTTACCGTTGTTGATGGATCACTTGAGAGGCATTTGTTTACTGCTATTTACTGCTATTGTTTACTCTTATGCTCTTATGCTGTTGTGCAAGCGTGAGTCACTACTCTTATGCTGTTTACTGATATTGTTTGCCCATAGATCACTTGAGAGGCATTTGTTTGAGCACATAATTATAAGCGTGAGTCAAGGGCATTGTAGTCTTTAAACATTCGAATACAACAATCCATAACTCTGATAATCTAGACTGCCAAACACCTGACAGCTTATTTCCCACCAGCTTATTATAATCTAGTTTATATAATCCCCCACCTATAAGCTGGATTATAATAATCTTAAGTGGAAACAAACAGGGCCTAAAGCACCTGGCTTTCTACAACTTGTGTCACAATTACATGTGGCATCGTGTGATTTATTCTCATATTGTTTTGCTAGATAACGTACGCCAGCTTTGCCTCGTCACTTATCTTGTAATGGTCTAACTGGAACGTACTGCAGGGTCTTCGATGTCTTTCTGAATGAAAAGTTGAGCTATCTTGGGGATTCGCTCGATGGCATGGTGGGTGCTATGGGAGCCTTGGCGAGCTGTTGTTGTAAGAAGCCGTCCGGTCCATGCGACCAGATACCACCGGCTGTACAGCTTCTAGCACTGCCTCTAGTACTGCTTCTAGCCCTGGTTCTAGCACCGGTTCTGTCGATCGCCGTTACGTGTGGGATGTGCTCTCTAATGGCCGGCTACGCGTGCGAGTTGTTCATCACCACCGGAATTTCGTTGTGGCGTCTAATAGAGCACCATTACGGGGGCAACGCGGCGGATGGAGATGCGGCAAACCTGAAGCCGGCACTGACTGTCCTCTACTCGCTAGCTCTGTTCCAGGGTGTGCTCTTCTGCTGCAGGTTCGTCTCGCTTCAGGCGAGGTGGAGGCTAGCGAGTAAAGTGGCCAGAAGATACAAGTTCGAGGAATCGGCACGCACATTGGTCGAGGACTACTGGTACGAAACCTGGATCGGGTGCGAGAAGGACCCATCATTCGCCGAAGGAAGGAACCTAGTAACGTACGCCGTGGGCCTTATGATGGATTCCAAGTTACCTGACAGCTTCCTTTCCGGGGCACGGATTCTGGACAAGCTCCTGAGGCAGCCAGAGCTCTCGGGGCAGCACATGATGATAAGGCAGCTGATCATTGGGCCGGCGTCCTCTATCCAAGTACTCTAGAAACTGCTGCAAGCGCTGGACTCAAGAAGCCCACATGACAGAAACATCAGGGAGCTGAACTCAAGAAGCCCACGTGACATAGACATCTCGCAGCCGGACACTCAAGGCCACATGACTTACTCAGCATCATACGTGACAACAGGAGGAAGGAAGCCGCGAGGACAGCGGCGCACCTTGCCAGCGAGATCGCGAGGACAGCGGCGGACCTTGCCAGCAAGATCGGCGAGCTCCGGGAGCTCGCCGCGAGGATAGTGGCGCACCTTGCCGCCGACATCCGTTTGAACCAGTTCCCGCAAGGGATCCAGTGCATATCTTCGCTGCTCGATATACCACCTCTGAGCAACAAGAGGATGACAGTGCCCCCTTCGCTCACTACAAAGAGCTGATGGTGCAAGGCCTTCTCATCCTCGAGAAGCTCGCCGTCGATGAGCACAACCGCAGTGTCATAAGCAATGTCCCGGGCCTGCTCTCCAAGGCCATGGCGCCTGTAAGCTTTGACCTACTCCACCGCATCGATCATGATGCAGTGGCGGAGAGAGGGGGGGCTGGGGGGGCCTGGCACCCCCCAACCTCCTACTAACTCTACCTCTCCAAATAGCCCGCTTCAGTGCATGTACGTAATTTAACAGCCACAGTATATTTTCCAACGTATCATGCAGTCCGGTGTAATAATCATATCTTCAATAGAATTTGGTACGTAACCCACGCGGCCATACGATCGAAGCAACTGAATACTTACTCGATGGAGCAGCATATTATTAGATCTTTTTGCATATTCTGGTTAATTGCGTCCTATATAGTTTAACGTGTGAATATGGTTTACTTGTGTACACGTCGCTGGGTTTACTGAACATGTGGCCTTTTGATTATAGAGAATTTAAAATTATTTATCGTCGGTAAGCGTACCCTGCATGTTGAGACACCAAAAATCGCACAATTAGTTTGACTCAGTAAGTGATAGATCTCTCTCCATGACTAGCTAGCTCGTGCTATATATTTGATGATCAATAGTGTTGGTACGTTTTAATTATGGAGAACTTGTGGCCTTGGAGATAGGCACCACGGTCGATCAAGTATGCATGCTGATGATCCAAGTTCCAACATGCAGCATGTGCAGTATCAATACATGCGACGTATCAACTAGCCACATAGGCGTGGTGCCACGCCACGCCAGCCACCGTGTGGACTGAAGTAAAAGAGGCGAAAATTCACAGAAAAAAGAAAGCGTAGGGGTTTTTTGCAAAAAATCGAGAGCCTTTTCGCAATAAAAGGAGAGTAGAGGAGCTTTTTGGCAAAAAACCGAGGGTCTTTTCGGAAGAAATAAGGGCATGTTCGTAATTACGGGAAACCGCGGGCCTGTTCGAAAGAAAAAGATGTAATTTTCTTTGCATTGTAATTTGCGAAACATATTACTCTGATATGTAACTATTGGATCGGTAAATCCGGTATGGTTCATTGGTTCTACTCTACTTGTTGTCTATATTGGCCTCTATATCTAATTCCTGACTCCGCCCCTGTCATGATGCATGGTCCACCATCGTAGCCGCGTCACTGAAAGTGATGTGCCGGCTTGTGACTGCTCCTGGAAAGACTTGCTAAATCTTAAGCAACAAGCAAGCAATCAACAGCATGGAGAGTATTCTCAAGTGTGAGAAATGTGATGAACAGCTCCACATTCTAGCCATTGAGATTCTCACACAACTACGCGAGGATGCATCTCTGAGTATGTGCACTGCAAGCAGAGAAAAATTCACTAAGCTGCTGGTAGGCATCTTCACTGATAATAACAAGGACAGCTCCATCAGAAAATTGGCAGGTGAAGCACTGGCAATGCTGTCTGACCAAAGTGAAAGCAACGCCACAATCATCTTGAAGGCAAATGGTACTGTTGTCCATGATCTCAGTAAAATGCTTTTAGATGTTGGAAGAAGCACATACAGAATAAGTGCAGCGGAAATCCTGGAGTTTCTATACATTTGTTACACAAAGGATGATGACTATCTCAAGAAACTCTAGGAAGCCATGAAAGATGTGATGCCAAAGGTGATCACGTGAAATAAATATCATCATTTTATTTCGATGAACACACACACGAACACACACATAAATATCTTGAATCTTTACCCTTGCCGAATTAAACATACTCTTGACGTTGCAGGTGCTCAGAGTGATGAACCATGTGGAGGTGACCACATGTGTATGATGAGTTATTGACATTGGTTTAGGTAAGTCGAGTTTGGTTTGAGTGGTTTGGAGTCGAGTCGTTGCGTAGTGCAATCGGGCTCGGTCGGACTTTGGTCATTCCTGGTCGTATGGGATTAGGTTGCATATTTCGATGATTCGACAGGTTTGGACTTCGTCTTGGTAAGTTATGCTTTCATGTATCGAGCGGTGCTATTTGATGTGTTTCTTGTCTGTGTGGCTGCAGGACGTCGAGGCGGAGTCGTGGCGAGACACGGTGGACCGGACTAGGCGCAGGTGGCGCTGAGGTCAGAACGGTCGGGATGTGTCGAAGACGATGTGGACTCGAGGTGGTTGCGAGGCGTGCGAGGCAAGGAGCGCGGAAGCTTCCCGGAAGATGCACGAGAGGCGAAACGGGAATTTCGCAAGGCTGCACAAGTGGGAGCGGGCTCCGTTGGATTTAGCGGGCGTAACGGGACGGAAACCCGTTAGCCGGAGGCTATAAATAGAGGTTGGTGGCTGCATGTCCACTTGAGCACTCCAAGGGTTTTTAGAGTTTCGTTTAGTCAAAATAGGCTTTAGTGGTTGTTTTGGCTTTAGGCTTTAGTGGGTGAGGAGTGGGTGGAAGAGCAGAGTGTGTTCCCTCTGTCCCCCTTCGATGTATTCCAAAGAGTGTCTCCCTCCTGTGTGTTCTTGAGAGACTTGAGAGATAGGAGATGGATTCTTGAGTTGTCAAGCATGTATGGGGTTGTAGGGATGTTATGAGTTGATACTCTATGCAATCATGTATCTCTCTTCCTCATTATCAATCCAAGATGATGTTATTTGAGTTTGATTCAGTGCTTGAGTCTCTTTTTGCTCTCTGTTCTTCGATGCTTCCATTTGGTGATTTTTGAGTTTCTTGATTTCTTGTTGTCTGGTGTTGGAGAGTGCTAAAATGGGTTGTCTTATGTTGGGATGTGGCCCAAAGATCATTTGATCAGTAGAAATCCCAACTACCCATCTTTGATTTCAGTTTTACTCCTTGGACCTCCTCTGTTCGTGCTTCTCCATTTCTAGGGTTTTGTCCAGATCTTGATTCCTTTGAGAAGTTGGTCTATTCTTTGGTCTGGAATTCCCTTGTGCTATTGCTCACATAACTGCAAAATCTCTTGAGCCAAAGAGTTGAGACCATGGAGTAATCTGATTTTCTTGTGTCCTCTCTGAAACTTTCAAGTTTTTCTAGGGTTTGATGGGTTTTTGAATTTTTCCTTGTGGAGATGACTTGAAACTTGGCTCATAGACTCCAGTAGCTATTGCTAACATTTTCTCCAAGTTTCAGAGTCAAAGGATCTTTTGTTTGAGAGTAATTCAATTTTTGGTGCTGCACTCTGTAAGTTTCAGTTTTTCGAGCATAATCTGAAATTTGAGATTTTAAGTTGGTTTTTTGTGGTCTCCTAGGTTCTTTGGTCTATTATATTCATATCCTTGCTACTCTGGACCAAGAGGATCAAAGGGAAGTCACAAAATTGACTTGAGTTCAAAATCTGAAATCTCTTTTTTAGCATGCAGTCCCATTCATTTTCAGCAGCAGCCGTAGGCCTTTTAATTTCAGTTTTCACTGTTTGTTTTCAGCAGGAGCTGCAGCTTCATTTGCTCTCATTTGTCCCTATTTTCAGCAGCTAGGTGGTCTGATTTCAGTCCTCTTTTTGCTCCTTGATCAATCTTTTAATTGGCTGAAATTGACTCTCTTTACTTGCAGCTTGATCAATCTTAGTCAATCCTTTTGCTGCGGTTATGTCTCTGTTCAATGATGTCTCTTGTTGCCTCTTTTCAGTGTAAATGTCTTGTCTTCTCTCTCGGTGCTTTTGAGTCTCCAGTGGGTCTAAACTCTTTCTTCATAGCTTTGTAGCTATTTGAGAGGAATTGTTCCGTGAGTATTTTGGGGGAGCAAATTTTAAAGTCGACATTCACCCCCCTCTGTCGCCGTTTCCGATCCAATAATTGGTATCAGAGCCGGTTAGCTCTAATCAATAGATCTTAACCGGTCTCAAGAGCCATGGCGACGGACAAGTTCTCGACCAAGCCGCCGATCTTCGATGGCATCGATTACCCCTTCTGGAAGAGCCGAATGGAAACTTATATTCATGCTCAGGGGTACGCCATCTGGCGCAAGGTCAAGGTCTAGTTTGTTGTTCCTGCTGATGAGAACATCAATGCCGGGAACATGGCTGATGTTGAGGCGAACGCTAAAGCAAGGAACATCATTATCCAGGGCCTGAGTCGCAGCGAGTTCGATCGCATCTCGCACCTGTCGTCCGCCTACGACATCTGGGTGACCCTCGACGCATACCATGAGGGCACCACCCAGATCAAGACGGTTCGACAGGACCAGTTCAAGCGTGAATACAATAAATTCGAGATGCTTGCTGGTGAGTCCCTAGATGAGTGCTTCGCTCGTTTTCACAAGATCTTGAGCAACCTCCGAGCGGTCGGTCTCACATACCCCGACTCGGACAACGCTCGTCAGATGCTTGCGGCACTCGATCTGCGTGTTTGGGAAATAAAAGTGACCACCATCAAAGACACGACGGACCTCTCGACCTTGACTCTTGACGCGCTGTACTCGCGCCTCAAGACTCACGAGATTGACGTTGTCTCTCGTAGGTCGAAGTCACAGTCGATGGCTTTGGTCACCGATCCCGTTCTTTCTTCTGGTCTTTCCACTTCCGATTCGTTGTGTGGTTTCTCTCTTGCTGCTCTATGTGACGTAACTGATGATCAGTTAAAGCAGCTCGAGGATGAGCAACTGGCCCTCCTGGCTCGGAAGTTTTCCCATGCTTACAAGAGGAGGAGGGACAGAAAGAGAGGCGGACCAGTGATTTGCTTCGAGTGTGGTGGCCCCAACCACATTCGGGCAAACTGCCCCAAACTGGAGAAGGGCAAAGCTGACTTCGGCGGTTCGGGCAAGAACGACTACACCGACAAGAACCGCAACAAGAAGCCTCCAGTGCACCCTCAAGGCAAGAAGAAGTTCCGCGACTTCGGGAAGGCCAAGAAGCTGTTCCATCGCGTCCTCACCGCCTTCGACGACCTCGATCTCAGCGAGGTAGAGGGTTGGAGCGACGATGACGGGACGGGTGATCAAGACCCCAAGAGCGGCGACGACTTGTCCGGCATGTGCTTCATGGCCCTCGAGGGCGAACTCAGCGACAGCGAGCTGTACTCCGACTCGGACGAGGTATGTCCCACCTACGACCAGCTCAATCAAGCATTTCTTAAGCTAGGTGGTTTCCATGCTAGAGCTAGGGCTAGGTGTACCGAGTTAGAGAAGGAAGTAGATAGATTATCACTAGAGATTATTGCTCTTACATCTGATTCTCCTAGTGATGATTGTGATACATGCTCTGCTTTGTTGGGTGATGTGGAGAAGTTAAGGACCTCGCATGATAGTTTGTCCTCCGAGTTTGATATTGTTAAGGTGGAGAATGTTAGTCTGCTTGTCGAATTAGAGATGAGTAGGATAGCGGTTGCTACGCCTACTATTGTTGAGACTACTTTCCTGCACCTCATGTGAGGATAAGGACAATGCTTTTAGAGGTCTTTACACCATGCTGTTAGATCTGCCTGAGTCATGTGAAAGTTGCAATAATTTGAAAATGAACCTAAAGAAGGCAGATCATAAAATTTCTGAGTTGTATTCTTGGTTGCTTGAGCCAGTTGCTTCATGTTCAAACTGTCCTAAATTAACTGCTGAACTTGAATCTGTTTCCAAGCAGTTTCAAGAAATGATTGATCATAATAAGAAACTGGCTAATTATGCTTCTAAGGACCCTGTTAGCTCACCATGCAAAAATTGTGAAAAATTAAAAATTGACTTGATTGCATTGAATGAAAAATGTGTGAAGCTAACTAAGGACTTACTAGAGAAGCAACCATCAAATTGTAATGTGATTGCTGAGGAGGGGGAGAAGCCCCAGGGTAAGGTAGAGATGCCTAGCGACGCGAGCCAACCTGCTAGCAGTAGGATTGCCCATTCTGAGTCGGCTGTGCATGCACAAGCCAATCGTCCCTCTACTTTTGGTTCTTCATCTGCTCCCTTACCTCCTGCTGTTCCCTCTTCCCCCTGTTCTTCTTGCACCTCTCTCTTTCGGGAGTGTCAGTCCTTATGAACACTCTTGAGAGATTTGTAGGCGGCAAGAAGAAGTTTAATCTTATTCTAGACCAATCCAAGATTTGCAAGTTCAATCAAGGTCTAGGATATGATTTCTATGAAGATATGAGGAAACATCCACCTGCTATTCTCCGACCCATCGTAGGAGGTGTGATCGAGGTCGAGCCCAGATCTGATGAGGTCAAATTCAAATCAGCGGGCTATGTCCAGGGGATTTCTGACAGCAAGGTGATTCCACCTGCTGCTTCGGCCTCTCAGAAGGCAAAGCCTCTTGGTGCTACTTCCACCTCTCAGAAGGTGAAGTACCACTGCACCTTCTGTCAGAAGGATGGGCACTCGGTCGAGAGATGCTTCAGGCGCGCCAGGATTGCACGTAGAGACCTTGTTGAGGCACTTAGGCGTATTCAGGGTCAGCCCCAGACCTTGGGTGCACCTGAGACCAGCACGAGATCTAGGACTGCTTTTCTTGATGGGTTTGGGCAGCATCGAGGACTTGGTTTTTCTGAGTCTTCCAGTTTTCGTCCTCATGCTGCTCCTGGTCGTGACTTCCGCCGTCCTGAGGGTAGATCTCGTTTCCCCCGTCGAGATAGCTACCCGCGGCGCGATCAGCATGTTGTCGGTGTGCCGACTCGCTTTCCCGTAGCAGTCGGACCCAGCAACAGCTTCGGGTCTACACGTAGACCTTTTGGCTTGGTGAGTGGCAGAGAGCGTAGGGTAGATAGAGGTCAGTCGTGCTTGACTACTTCATCTGCTCGACGTGTTGTTCAGTATTGGGTGCCAAAATCACTCTTGATTTACCCCAGTACTGAGACTTTACTCTCTGTTTGACTCAGGCTCGCCGGGCAGGGAAGGGAGAGGTTTGGCTCGTAGACTCCGGGTGCTCACGGCACATGACCGGGGACTCCCGTTGGTTCTCTTCCCTAGCCCGTGCTCCAAGTGATGAGACGATCACCTTCGGAGATGCTTCATCTGGGCGCATCATCGCCAAAGGTACAGTGCGCGTTAATGACTCGTTTCTTTTGAGAGATGTTGCTTTGGTTAGTAAGCTGCGTTATAATTTGCTTTCGGTTTCTCAGCTTACCGATGACGGTTATGAGGTGAGCTTTAAGAAAAATACTTCCAAAATTCTTGATTCTTCGGGTAGTCTTGTTTGCGGGATTTCACGTTATGGGAGGTTCTTTCGTGCTGATTTTTCTGAGTCTTCTGGTGATCCTCTCCGGTGTTTGGTTGCTTCGGAGTCCCGTGATCTGACTTTCTGGCATAGGAGACTTGGTCATATCGGATTTGACCATTTGACCCGAGTTAGCGGCCACGATCTCATTCGTGGTTTGCCGAAACTCAAAATGGTCAAAGATCTTGTTTGCGCTCCATGCCGGCACGGCAAGATGGTTGCTGCTTCTCATCCTCCGGTCACAGTTACTATGACCGATGCACCGGGACAGCTGCTCCACATGGACACAGTTGGACCAGCTCGAGTGCAGTCAGCAGGAGGGAAGTGGTATGTTCTTGTTGTGGTCGATGACTTCTCGAGGTATTCATGGGTGTTTTTCTTAGCCTCGAAGGATGAGACATTTTCACATTTCCGAGGTCTTTTTAGTAGGCTTTCTGTTGAGCTTCCAGGTGCCTTACGAGCGATCCGCAGTGACAATGGCACGGAGTTCAAGAATTCCTACTTTGAGAGTTTCTGTGGTGAGACAGGTGTAGAGCACCAGTTCTCTTCTCCATACGTCCCTCAGCAGAATGGCGTTGTGGAGAGGAAGAACCGTACCTTGGTCGAGATGGCCAGGACGATGTTTGATGAGTACTCTACACCGAGGAAGTTTTGGGCTGAAGCCATTGCGACCGCGTGTCATGTTTCCAATCGAGTATTTCTTCGGGCACACTTGCATCGCACTTCTTATGAGTTGAGATACGGGCGAAAGCCCAGCGTCTCTCATTTTCGTGTGTTTGGTTGCAAGTGCTTTATTCTGAAGTCCGGGAACCTAGATAAGTTCGAGTCACATTCTTGTGATGGGATCTTTCTAGGTTACTCGCCTTCTTCGCGGGCTTATAGGGTCTGGAACTGCGAGTCGAGCAAAATGGTAGAGACCTGTGAGGTGACCTTTGACGAGGCCAGTCCGGGGACTAGGCCAGATATCTCAGGTTCTTTAGAGCAGTCCGAGACCATCTTTGTGGATGATGAGGACGATGGAGACGATGGTTGTTTACCTGATCCAGCTCCTCATCCTCCCCTTGAGATGCCTTCCTCCACGGTACCTCAAGGTGATCAGCCTTTGCCTACTGCTTCCTCCGGAGCTAGTGGCTCTGTCCCTGCCTCGTCTGCACACGAGGTAGAGGCCACTTCTTCTCCTCATCCAGGACCTCCTCGACATATCCAGAAGAGGCATCCTTCTGAGAAGATGATTGGAGACCTCTTTGAGCGAGTCACTCGTTCAAAATCTGGCATGTCTCAATTCCGTCTCCATTCTGCTTTTGTTGCTTCCTTTGAGCCCAAGGATGTTTCTCATGCTCTTTCCGATGAGTCTTGGGTCAATGCCATGCATGAGGAGTTAGAGAATTTCGAGAGAAACAAGGTCTGGTCGCTTGTCGAGCCCCCGCGAGGTCACAATGTCATTGGGACTAAGTGGGTGTTCAAAAACAAGCAGAGCGAGGATGGACTGGTTATTCGAAACAAGGCTAGACTGGTAGCTCAGGGGTTCTCCCAGGTTGAGGGTCTGGATTTCGAGGAGACCTTTGCCCCTGTAGCTCGACTTGAGGCCATTAGAATTCTGCTTGCCTTTGCAGCTTCTAAGGGTTTCAAGCTGTACCAGATGGACGTCAAGAGTGCCTTCCTTAATGGGTTCATTGAGGAAGAAGTCTATGTCAGACAGCCTCCTGATTTTGAAAACCCCAAATACCCTAACCATGTCTTCAAGCTTTCCAAAGCGTTGTATGGACTTAAGCAGGCCCCGAGGGCTTGGTATGAGAGGCTTAAGTCCTACTTGTTGAGTCATGGTTTCGAGATGGGTAGAGTAGACAAGACCTTGTTCATTCGCCGTCATGGCAATGACCTTCTGCTCATCCAGATCTATGTCGATGACATCATCTTTGGCGGCTCCTCGCATACTCTCGTTTCCCAGTTTTCCGATGTCATGAGCTCGGAGTTTGAGATGAGCATGATGGGCGAGTTGAGCTTCTTCCTTGGCTTCCAAATTAAGCAGACTCGGGAGGGTACCTTCTTGCATCAAGGCAAGTACACTCGAGACCTCCTGAAGCGCTTCGACATGAGCGATGGTAAGCCTGTGTCGACTCCCATGGCTTCTACAGCCTATCTTGACCCAGATGAGGATGGCGAGCCAGTTGATCAGAAAGAGTTCAGAAGTATGATCGGCTCCCTTCTTTACCTCACTGCCTCGAGACCAGACATACACTTCTCAGTGTGTTTGTGTGCTCGTTTTCAGGCTTCTCCTCGCGTATCTCACCGTCAGGCGGTGAAGCGCATCTTTCGGTACCTTCGAGCTACCATTGACTATGGTATCTGGTACTCTTCCTCATCCTGTCTTTCCTTGAGAGCCTTCTCGGATGCAGACTTTGCCGGCTGTAGGATAGATAGGAAGAGCACCTCTGGCACCTGCCAATTCATTGGCACTTCTCTTGTTTCTTGGTCTTCGAGGAAGCAGTCCGGAGTTGCACAGTCCACCGCAGAGGCCGAGTACGTTGCTGCAGCCAGCTGCTGTAGCCAAGTACTTTGGATGGCTTCGACCCTGCGGGACTTTGGGTTGGTCATAGATAGTGTTCCACTTTTCTGTGATAACACTTCTGCGATTAACATTGCTAAAAACCCAGTGCAGCACTCTCGGACCAAGCACATTGATATCCGATACCACTTCCTTAGAGACCATGTAGAGAAGGGTGATATAGTGCTCCAGTTTGTGGAGAGTGACCACCAGTTGGCTGACATCTTCACCAAGCCTTTGGATAGTTCGAGGTTTTCAGCTCTGCGGGGAGAGCTTGGGGTGGTGTGTCCTTACGGACTGTAGTGAGGGGGAGTTTTGGGCTTTATTGCTTTACTATATTGATTATGCTTCTGTCTCATGTCTGTTGCATTGCATTCAGGGTGCATTTGGGTTTAGTCCTTCCAGCATAGGTTAGAGTGCTTTTCTTGCCGAGTTACTTAGACTTCTTACTCTCATCTTGTGCTTCCAGGATTAGCTGCTTCTTATCTCACTAGGTCGAGCTCACTCACTTCTTGTAGGTTCTAGCGAGGGTTGGGCCACCCTTGGGTAGACAGGGTACGTGTTTGCTCTCTAGTGTGTGATTTACGGTCAGCTAATAGTTTTGGAGTCATATGGGGTAGATGAGAGTCTGTCTGAGCCATAGTATCCTCTATATCTTATCTATGCTTTAAGGACTGCCTGTTTGGTTTTCTTTGCCAGCTTCTCGTTTCTTATTGCTTTGGTTCAGGGGGAGTTCATTTGGGAGCTTCTAGAGCTTAATATTGACTTAACTCAACTTGAACTAAAAGTTGCATCTCATGTTGAGGGGGAGCTGAATTTTATTGCATTTCAGCATTCTGTATTGTAATATAACTACATTGAGCCTTGATTATTATCCTGTTATGACTTGTTTACAATGCTTTACACCTTGCCATGATTTATGCTTCAATTGCTAGATTTATCATGACTTCGTATGTGTAGACTAGCTTTTGCCATGATAAGTTAATTAAAATTGCTCAACTTAAATTAAAACTTGTCATGCTCGCATTTGAGTCTAGTCTTGCTTTAGCTATCCTTTTATGATTCATGCCATGTCAAATAGGCTAAGTTGAGCGTTGAATCTCTATTGAGCCTTAGATTGAGCTATTGTAGTCTCTTGATGATACATAAGTTAGTACTACATGTTAAAATGCAAAAAGATCTCTTTTGTGCGAAAAAACTGATCTCACCAATTCTTTCTCATGAGACGGCTTGCCATTGCACTAGGCATGAACTCAGGGGGAGTTTTGGATGACCTAGACTATCTTCTTAAGCTTATCGCTTGGAGTAGTCGCATAAGGCTTGAGATCTAGCACATGGCAAAACAAAAATCTGGTTGTCAACAACCTTCAGTTTAAAAAAAAATATCATTTGTGCTCAATTTGCTTAAGTTACAACAAGAACCAAGTACTTTAACAATGTTTCATTCTTGAGCATATAGCATTCTCTTTGGACTCAGTTTGAGCTTCGTAGTTACGCTTAGCTTATTGACATGGCCTGCATCATCCTTGGATATCTCTAGCTAGACTTTGCACCTTGATGACTTGACATGCTCACATAATGTACCACTATTTCAAATTGTCATCTATGTGTTCTAGCTAGCTTATATATATGTTGTCATGATCTAGCTAGCATTCTATTGAGTTCTGGCTTGGTGTAGTACTTGTTGGTCATATTGGATAATTCTCATGGCTCTAAATGCTTAGAATAATCTAACTTCGGCAAATTCATCCAATGACTTGTCATATTCTCTCTTTTGCATTCTTGATGTGTTTATTGCCAAAAGGGGGAGAATAGAGAAGAAAAAGCTAGTTGGGTTCATTTTAGAGCTTTAGACGCTTTTTCGGGGTTTGTCAATATACTCATCAAGGGGGAGATTGATGAACCATGTGGAGGTGACCACATGTGTATGATGAGTTATTGACATTGGTTTAGGTAAGTCGAGTTTGGTTTGAGTGGTTTGGAGTCGAGTCGTTGCGTGACGCAATCTGGCTCGGTCGGACTTTGGTCATTCCTGGTCGTATGGGATTAGGTTGCATATTTCGATGATTCGACAGGTTTGGACTTCGTCTTGGTAAGTTATGCTTTCATGTATCGAGCGGTGCTATTTGATGTGTTTCTTGTCTGTGTGGCTGCAGGACGTCGAGGCGGAGTCGTGGCGAGACACGGTGGACCGGACTAGGCGCAGGTGGCGCTGAGGTCAGAACGGTCGGGATGTGTCGAAGACGATGTGGACTCGAGGTGGTTGCGAGGCGTGCGAGGCAAGGAGCGCGGAAGCTTCCCGGAAGCTGCACGAGGGGCGAAACGGGAATTTCGCAAGGCTGCACAAGCGGGAGCGGGCTCCGTTGGATTTAGCGGGCGTAACGGGACGGAAACCCGTTAGCCGGAGGCTATAAATAGAGGTTGGTGGCTGCATATCCACTTGAGCACTCCAAGGGTTTTTAGAGTTTCGTTTAGTCAAAATAGGCTTTAGTGGTTGTTTTGGCTTTAGGCTTTAGTGGGTGAGGAGTGGGTGGAAGAGCATAGTGTGTTCCCTCTGTCCCCCTTCGATGTATTCCAGAGAGTGTCTCCCTCCTGTGTGTTCTTGAGAGACTTGAGAGATAGGAGATGGATTCTTGAGTTGTCAAGCATGTATGGGGTTGTAGGGATGTTATGAGTTGATACTCTATGCAATCATGTATCTCTCTTCCTCATTATCAATCCAAGATGATGTTATTTGAGTTTGATTCAGTGCTTGAGTCTCTTTTTGCTCTCTGTTCTTCGATGCTTCCATTTGGTGATTTTTGAGTTTCTTGATTTCTTGTTGTCTGGTGTTGGAGAGTGCTAAAATGGGTTGTCTTATGTTGGGATGTGGCCCAAAGATCATTTGATCAGTAGAAATCCCAACTACCCATCTTTGATTTCAGTTTTACTCCTTGGACCTCCTCTGTTCGTGCTTCTCCATTTCTAGGGTTTTGTCCAGATCTTGATTCCTTTGAGAAGTTGGTCTATTCTTTGGTCTGGAATTCCCTTGTGCTATTGCTCACATAACTGCAAAATCTCTTGAGCCAAAGAGTTGAGACCATGGAGTAATCTGATTTTCTTGTGCCCTCTCTGAAAACTTTCAAGTTTTTCTAGGGTTTGATGGGTTTTTGAATTTTTCCTTGTGGAGATGACTTGAAACTTGGCTCATAGACTCCAGTAGCTATTGCTAACATTTTCTCCAAGTTTCAGAGTCAAAGGATCTTTTGTTTGAGAGTAATTCAATTTTTGGTGCTGCACTCTGTAAGTTTTAGTTTTTCGAGCATAATCTGAAATTTAAGATTTTAAGTTGGTTTTTTGTGGTCTCCTAGGTTCCTTGGTCTATTATATTCATATCCTTGCTACTCTGGACCAAGAGGATCAAAGGGAAGTCACAAAATTGACTTGAGTTCAAAATCTGAAATCTCTTTTTCAGCATGCAGTCCCATTCATTTTCAGCAGCAGCCGTAGGCCTTTTAATTTCAGTTTTCACTGTTTGTTTTCAGCAGGAGCTGCAGCTTCATTTGCTCTCATTTGTCTCTATTTTCAGCAGCTAGGTGGTCTGATTTCAGTCCTCTTTTTGCTCCTTGATCAATCTTTTAATTGGCTGAAATTGACTCTCTTTTCTTGCAGCTTGATCAATCTTAGTCAATCCTTTTGCTGCGGTTATGTCTCTGTCCAATGATGTCTCTTGTTGCCTCTTTTCAGTGTAAATGTCTTGTCTTCTCTCTCGGTGCTTTTGAGTCTCCAGTGGGTCTAAACTCTTTCTTCATAGCTTTGTAGCTATTGGAGAGGAATTTTTCCGTGAGTATTTTGGGGGAGCAAATTTTAAAGTCGACATTCACCCCCCTCTGTCGCCGTTTCCGATCCAACACAGAGAAATACTTCCTTGTGGGTCGACACGGAAAGAAGTCCAGTTTTCCGCACCAAATACTGATATAGAAGGCCAATACGGTGGTGTTTCACAAGATAATGACCGGACCAGCAACAACACTTTGTCTTGTCAGCAACATGTGGACAGGAAATTGCAGGCAGCTTTATTATCTCTTAGTGCGGCAATATTTGACAAATTGATCAGTAAAGATGAAGATTTGGCTCAACTGGTTGATACAATTGCCCCTGAAGATTCAGCATTTTGCTTTGCCGGGAAGCTCAAGGAGATGGTAGAAAGAAACAGTAAACCCACAGCCAATTGCCTGAGAATAATGAAGAGTACTAGTAAGATGGTCATATCAATGATAAAACACAACGGAAGCTACGTCAAAGCAGATCTGGAGAGCTTGATGCAGTCTCTGTCCGATGCTTCGAAAAACATGTTCGGTCTCGAGGGCTTCATGATTTTCTCTAGCAGCGATCATGACGCATTAAAGCCTGCCAGCACACTCGCTTCCCTTGTGAAAGAAGCACAGGAGCTTCTGGACAGAAAGAAACGTGAACAAATGGCAATTACACCAGCTAGCTGTCAATGGAAACCGGCTCGTTGAGTAAGCTATCTACTCACCTGCAGTATGCAGACTGCATGCACTCTGTGTTAATCCGTACTATAGTTGGAAAATTGTGTGTCGTAACGATGTTATGTGTGTGTCGTGATTCGTGAAACCTAGCTATCTGGTGTCATGTATTTCTGAAACTTCTAAATTAAACGTCTGCTGGTACGTCTGCTGGTACAACTGTTCCAGCGTGCTTCTATTATGCTGCATTTCATCTACTAGAACCGGTTGTCTCCAGATCCGAACGCCATCGGAGCTCGAAGGCGGCAGAAGATTTTTTGCTTGGTGGCCGAACGGATCCACCGGATCCAGTGTCTCCAGGCCGGACACCGTGCTCTCGCCTCTCCGCCGCCGGGTCGCCTTCTGCTGTGTCGTCGTTGCTCGCATAGTTCTCCATTGCCTCTCGGCTAGATCGATCCAGCTCGTGCATGTCACCTCCTCTGCACTGGATCTAGCGTCGCCACCTCGCCTTGGGTTCTTCCCCGATGTCGAGCTCTTCCCCGGCGTCACCTCGATCCACCAGTCTTTCACCGACATGGCCTCGGTCGGAGTCATTGTTGCCCAGCTGCCGACGTGGAGAGCGGGCCGCCATCTTTGGACGCTCTCCACCAGCTACCGACCACCGAGAGATAGAGTCTAAGTTGTTGCCGGTGGGGAAGCCGAAGCCGACGATGCCAGGAAGCCTCCGCCATCACCGCTTCTGCATCCATCGATGTGATACCGTACCTCAAGCATCTAAAGCAAGGGGTCCTTAATAGGAAATAGAGGAGCCGGTGAAAAAAAGAAAAAGAAAGAACGAAATTGTCTTATTTTACAAGCACTATTTAGCCGAAAGCGCTACACTTCGTCGACGTGAAACTGCAACCACGAAAAGAGAAAGAAGAAAGAAACCGTCTTATTTTGCAGGCACTATTTAGCGGAAAGCGCTACACTTCGTCGACGTGGAACTGCAACCACAGCCACCGCCTAGCAGCTTGAGAACGAGTGATTAGAGATATGATATTAGTTTCTATTTGTTAGAGATATAATGTTAAGAGGAGTCTATTTATATAGGAGGCCACCACATGCTATTGAAATCAAGCAAGAAATAACAAAGTCATTCTCATCTATATTTTCTCCCTCTCCCTCTACACCTCTCATTTTCATTTATAGTCTCTCCCTCTCCCTCTTCCTCTACGCCGACGCCGCCTAGTCATCCTCTCGGCGATGTTTACTCCTTATAAACTAAGGTTCATAACAGCAACAGCAGCACCTAAACATGCGGGTTGAGGTAAAAATACAGGTATTTCCAACTGAGGCATTAACATAGCATGATAGAATCCGACATTAATCTGTATGAAGCAAACTGAATTACAGATCACAACCAATGCATACATTATTTTGGCGTTCTGTCAAAAATATAGTGGTCATTTCTGGTCATGGTAAAAGAGTATGTCCAAATCTTTTATATGAACAGATTATCTCCAAATCCATACAATCAAAGCTCACCAAATATGCACAGAACTATAGTACCAAAGATATAGTTGCATTGAAGCATTTTGCCCACAAACCACCATGATTAACAAAACAAACACGAAAACATAATAACATAAATGAATCGATCCAAGCACATAAATTCAACTTACACTTATTCTATACCATCCTAAATAAATATGAACACATAAGTTCACCTCCTAGCTAGCTATATACCAATTTATACTTGAATTCCAAAAAAGGGGGAAAAAATGTTGCTCCCTCCTAGCCAGCATCATTTCCTGCACAGTTCACACAAGTAGACTTCGAGGCAAGCTACATCCAAAGTCAAGACTTGTCCATTTGGCCTGCACGAGACTACATCTTTGAAAGTTCAGTTCTGGTATTCTGGAGGACTGAAAGATCGAAAAGAGTGAAGTTCAGTTCTGGTATTCTGGAGGACTGAAAGATCGAAAAGAGTGAAGTTCATGGAAGTCATCAAAAGTTTATGGAAAATACAGTATAAACCAACTCAAACCACTGTAGTGCTAACATTTTGTGGTAACTACCACATAGGCAGCATCACTGCTTTAAAGACGAACTGCCTCGTAGGTAATTTACAAAAACTGGTCGCAAGAAATTAATCAAAGTGCTCACTATCTAGAGGGAGAGGAGAGGTTGAGCAAGTTTTTTTACCTGTCTTGTAGATGTTTTCAGAACAACACATTTTCCTTTCCTTTGTGAGTCCAGATCAATGTTAGCACCATCCTCTTCAGCTTCATCCTCAGGGTTCATTTCCAAAATCTAAAACAGTTGAGAAAATACTTAAGTAGACTTTGAGGCAAGCTACATCTTAGCAATCCATGGAAAAGGTTCATGCATATGACTAAAGGTCTAGGTGCCACAGAAAGGTTGATCAAGTTTATTCACTTGTCTTGTAGATGTTTTTAGAACAGGACATTTTCCTTTCCTTTGTGAGTCCAGATCAATGTTAGCAACATCCTCAGGGTTCATTTCCAAGATCTAAAACAGCTGAGAAAATACATAAGTAGACTTTGAGGCAAGTTAACCGAACTTTTAACCATAAAATTCCCCCAGTGGGCCAGTGGGGTGACACACGAATCTCGACGATGTTGCCCGTCAGCAGAAGAAGCCTCCTGGATGCCTCATAATAACACATCAAATAAAGTGCTAACACAAATTGCAGCACTGTGATGACCATTCCAAACCTTGTCCACGAAAGCCATCTCTTGTATCGCAACTGTCCACCCAAAAAGAATAACCTCAGGTTCAGATATTAATGTCCTTTCGCAGTATTGAGTCATAGCATCAATATAAGTTACCTAGAAGAATCATATACGATACAAAAACACGAGTTACCTACAACTCTAACAGCTGAAATTGGAGAATAAAGTGTATTATTTGCATCGGTTTCACTTCCAAGGTTAGATCAACCACGATTTATGCAGAAAAACCTAACACATGGTGAAGACATACAGCAATACTATGGAAATACCCTAATGACTCAAGCAAGTGAAACTGAATTAACCATTGGAACAGTGTGAATTAGCTCTTGTATGAAGAATTAAATGGGCACTATGCAGAACACAATGGCCTTTGCTAACGTTGCAACAAAAACAGAGAATTGGGGCATAGCTGTATCGATTCGAGCCAAATCATCTCACATACTCGCAATTGTAGAAGCTGGCTACTAGGGACGCACATAGGCTAAGAGCCTGTTTGTTTCAGCTTCTGGCAGCTACAGCTACTTCCAGAATCTGCAGCTCCCCTAAACAGTCCAGATTTTCATCCAGATTCTAAGTAGCCAGAAGCTACAGAATCCAGAAAATGAAATAGTAACCAGAAGCTGGGGTTATCCAGCTTCTCCAGATTCTGACTAGCTGGATACTCACCAGCTACTTCTCAGAATCTACAGCTGAAACAAACAGGCCCTAACACGTAGATCTAAAATCAACGACAAGAACGAAAGAGAGAGGAGAGGGGGGGAGGGGACCTGGGCCTGTGCAGTCTCGATGCGACGGCGGGCGAGTGGAAGGAAGCGGGCGAGGAGGCGGAGGCAGCACGGAGAGGAGAGGCGTCGATCCGGCCAGATCTAAGTCATCGTCGGTGGATCCGTCGGTCCCTCTTCGATGGCGGCGGCGGATAGCGAGGGCGGCGGTGCTAAGAGCTACGTCAGACGGGGATGGCGCTAGGGTAGTGTGGGAGCTGGAGGGGTGGAGCGGATTGGCGTGGAGGAACACAGGGAGGGAGAGAAGGCGGCGGTTCTGAGGAAGAAGTGGCCGAAGACGGCTTCGGGAAGGATAGGAGGAGAACAAACCGCGGTGCACAGTAGCTGAGGAGACACGCGGCGGGGCGAGGTGAGCCGAAAAAATGTACGGAGCGAAGGAGGAGGCTGCTGTTAGGAAACCTGGACTCTATCTAGAGTCCTGATCTAATTGGGCACCCCCACCATAGACTATAAATAGGGACCTAGACCCCCCTCATTATGTACCCCGATGCAATCTAAAGCAATAAAAAAAGACCAGGAGTTCTCTCTACCTCTCTGTGTTCAATCTATTCTCTCTGTGATTCTGTGATTGATTCGTTCTTGTTCTAAGTAGAGAAATCGTTTGGACTGGTCGCCAGCGATGGTTTCTCAACGCGTTATCAGCACGACTTCGCTCCGGTAAACGAGGTAATCATCGAAGCACAGATTAAATTTTCTAGATCGCTTTTGAATCTATATTTTATTTTCGCGTTCTAGATTGAATTTCTACGGTGCAAATCCGCCCCAATCTACCGCGAGCAGACTTGAAGTCGCCGGCACAATGCCGATCGGTAGATTGTGAAACAGGGTAGATGTTGATTGCGCTGTAGAACGATGCAAATCCGCCCTAAATCTACCGCGAGCAGATCTGAAATCGCCGGCACAATGTCGATCGGTAGATTACAAAAACAGGGTAGATGTTGATTGCATCATAGATTAAAACGAAATTTTACGTGACGTTGTCTGATCCTGCATGATCACAGAAAAAATCTAGCATGGCTTCTTATGTTTTCTCTGCACGGCATCACACACAAAAAAAAGGGGGAGAGGGAGGCACTGCTGCTGCACCAGAACGTGCACCGCCGACCACCGGTTGCTGATCGGCCTACCCGCGCCCGCATGCGCCGGCGCCGCCGCCTCACCGCGCCCAGCATGCCGGCCGCCATCGCCTCATCGGCGCCCGAACGAGCCGCCCCCGGCCGAGGCCCCGCCAGCGCCCGCATGCGCCCGCGCACCGCCCGCTCGGGTTTTCCCTGCCGCCGTCGTCGGCCCGAACGCCGCCTCGGCTTCCCCGCCACGCCCGCGCGCGCTGGCCCACCACCTCGGCCTCCCCGCCGTGCCCGCACCCGCGCCGGCCCCCTGTCGCTTCGCCTTCCGCGCCCGCATGCGCAACTGGCCGCCCCCTCGTCGCCCCGAACGGCGCCTCCGGCCGCCGCGTCGGCTCCGCCCGGCTTCCCCGGCCGCTCCGCCCCCGCACGGGCTACCTCTGCGCACGTGCGTCCCGTCCAAGTCCCGCATGGCCGACGCGCCCGCACCGCCCGGCCTCGCCGGCTCGCCTCGCCCGGGCTACCGCGCTTTCGCCACCGAACGGCGCCGCTCCGCGCGTCGCGTGCTGCCGCTGCAGCGCTGCCGACGGCCTCCTCGCGCCGCGCCCGTGCCCGCATTCACCGGTGCCGCCGCCGGTCGACCCCCCCCCCCCCCCCCCGCGCGCCCCGCGCCGTCGCTGGCTCCGCGCGCCACCGCCGCATGGGGATCGCCACCTCCCGCGCCCGAAAGCGCCTGAGCGCCGCTCCGCCTCCTCCTGGTTTTGGCGCCGTCGCCACTGATGAAGTGAGGGGGAGGGGAAACCCTAGAACCCCTCCCTCCTCTCTATTGTTTCGGCCGGTAGGCCTTATGGGCCAGGGGGCAAATGGGCCGGATGGGAACAGAAAAAACTGGGGGGGATAGCCGGCGCCGGATTTTTTTTGCAGAAAAACCCCTAGTTTTTCGAATATTACCGATTGACCCTTGAAACTTTAATATAAGTCCAGAACTTTGCAAATAAGGCATTGTAGTTCCGAAAATCACAAATAAGCCCTCAAATTTACGAGTGGGTCCAGAATTTTGCAGAACCCCCTTTGTAAATCAGGAAATTGCGTGAATCTTTCTCTGAACTGAAATTTTTGCGCAGAAACCCTTTGGAATTGCAGAATTTGCTGAAATTTTATATTTTAGCATAAAAGGGCCTCGGGAATCCGAATTTTGCATCATTTTTTTGCATTTGAAGCTTATTTATTTATGCCATTACTGTTTTATGTATTTTCTGTATTTATTTACTGTTTTTGGTTAATTGTAATTGTTTAAATTGCTTTTAATCACTGAAATTAGCAGTAAAATTATAGAAAATGCACAGAAAATTATGAAACATTATGGGAAACTATTGCACCACTTTATTTACCTGTAAGTTTGCACCACTTTATTTACCTGTAAGTAAATTTTCCATGCATGTTTACCTGTAGTAAACTTATTTTATTTCGTTCATACACATGTAGATGATTGGAATTTCGAACCGGGAGTTCGAGGAGCTGGCCCAGCATGGCCGAAACTATCTGACATGGGCATCCGATGTCGAGATTGTGCTTGGGGGCCGGAAGCTCTGCGCAGCCATTGGGATAAGCGGACAGAAAGACGCTAGACCCACACCTGAGGAGAATGATTAGGCACTTCATTTTCTCAGGCACCATCTCTGCTCGACTCTCAAGAATGAGTATATGGCAGAGAGAAATGCGCTAGCACTCTGGACCGCACTCAAGAAGCGGTTTGAGAGGCTCAAGTACACCATTCTTCCTTAAGCAGAGCAGGAGTGGATCAGACTGAGGTTTGCCGACTTTAAAACGGTCGGGGAATACAATTCTGCCTTGCACAGGATTTGTACAAACCTTAAACTCTGTGGCAAGGAGATCACAGAGGACCAGAAGATCGAGAAGACCCTGTCCACTTTCCACCCCAGTGCTGTACAGGTTGCCCGCAACTATCGTCAAAACGGCTAGAAGGAGTACGCCGAATTGATTGATATGATGCAGGTAGCCGAGGCTCAAGACGAACTTCTCCGCAAGAATTACGTCTCGCAGCCACCAGGCAGCTCCGCTGGCCATGAAGCCAACGCTAGCAGCCTCAAGGTGCGAAAGCCCTTGATGAAGAAAAGGGGGAAGAAGGGTAAGATCGTTGCCCAGAAAGGCAAGTCAGATGCTCCAAATGACAAGAAGGCTAAGAAGGGTGGCAAGACCTATGGCCAGCAGAATCAGGGTTGCTACAAGTGTGGCAAGTGGGGACATTGGTCGCGGATATGCAAAGAACCGCAACATGTCATTGATGCCCACCAAGCCCAAAAGAAGAATGGCAAACGGCAACCTGAAGCCCACTTTGCAGCCATTGAGGGGGAGCAGCCTGGGCAGCAGCCTGAGCAGCTGCCGGAGATGATGGAGGTTGAGTCCATCCCGGTAGCAGCACCTCCTTATGACTTAGAGGCTGCCACTGCCATGATCTCTCTTGAAGAGAATGTCACTGCTGAGAAAATAGCCGAAGAAGTCGATGATTTTCTAGTTGATTCCGTCTGATGCATAAAATGCATGAGACGTTAATTGTCATTTATTTTGTGTTAAATGGACAAGTTTAGAACTTGCATGGTTGGTGCTTTAGGATTTTTCTCGTAATGGTTGGATGATTTTGGAATAAAGCATTCATTTATTCAGTTTATGATGGCATGTTATGTTCTGATATTGGCGTATTTTATTTATGTGTTGAATGCCTTCTAATACATGTTAATTAAATACGTTATATTAGAACACATGTGGCGCCCTATGGAGGAAGTATGCCTTGCCGACAGCGGCACAACAAATACCATCTTAAGAGAGACTAAGTATTTCCAGTCGATCCGCAAGAGCACTGGCAGCCTTACGACAATCGCCGGAAGCGATGCATGTATAATCGGTTCCGGAAGAGCCACAATTATACTTCCCATGGGCACAGCTTTGGTCATTGAAGAAGCCTTATTGTACCCAGAATCGACTAGAACTCTCCTAAGTTTTAAGGATATTCGCGCCAATGGTTTCCACGTTGAGACTGACGAAGAGTACGGTAAGGAATACCTGCTCATTACGAAGCGCGAAGAGAATGGCAAAAGAATATTAGAAAAGTTTCCTTCACTTGAAACTGGGCTATATTATACCACAATTAAAGCACCTGCAGCGTACACTGTTCTGAAAACAGTGTTTAGAAGCTCTGAACTCTTCTGTCTCTGGCATGATAGATTAGGCCACCCAAGTCTTAGGATGATGAGAAACATAATAAATAACTCACACGGGCATAATATTAATGTGAAGAATTTCCCGAATCATGAAGATTTTGTGTGCCCTGCATGTGCCACCGGGAAACTAATTACTAGACCCTCCACTCTGAAAGTGAAGGATAAAGTCCCTGCATTCCTGGAACGCATCCAGGGAGACATTTGTGGTCCCATTCAGCCCGTCTCAAGGCCGTTTAAGTATTTCATGGTGCTCATTGACGCTTCTTCGAAGTGGTCATATGTGGGTTTGTTGTCCACAAGAAACCACGCCTTTGCAAAATTGATCTCGCAGATCATTCGCATCAGAAATGTGTTTCCAGATCAACATATCAAATCCATCCGAATGGACAACGCCGGAGAATTTACTTCAAAGGCATTTGATGATTATTGCATGGCGATAGGAATTGCAGTTGAGCATTCAGTACCGCATGTCTATACCCAGACTGGTTTGGCAGAGGCTTTAATTAAAAGAATTAAATTTATTGCCCGACCCCTCTTGCATAAAAGTAATTTGCCAGCTACATGTTGGGGACACGCAGTCCTTCATGCAGCGAATCTCATCAACCTTAGACCTTCGGCCTACAACATCCATTCACCTATGCAACTAGCGCAAGGGTCACCACCGAAAGTTTCCCATCTTAGGAGGTTTGGATGTAAGGTTTATGTACCGATACCACCTCCGCAGCGAACTGCAATGGGCCCACTCCGCAAGACTGGGATATACGTTGGTTATGAGACTGCATCCATAATCAGGTATTTCAAACCCATGTCGGGAGACTTGCATACTGCCCGCTTCGCTGATTGCATTTTTGATGAGGATAATTTCCCGTCATTAGGGGGAGGCAATCAACCCGTTGATGAAAAATATTGGGAAATTACGTGGGAAGCCACGGGAATTCATGCACATGACCCGCGCACTAGTGAAACTGAGAAAGAGGTCCAGAAGATCATCGACTTGCAAGCATTAGCAAATCAACTGCCCGATCACTTTAGTGATTTGAAGAGCGTGATTAAGTCGCATGTGCCTGCACGCAATGCACCGGAGAGGGTTGAAATACCAAAGAAAATTGAAGGTATCCCTAATCCCGTCCAGAGGCCTTAGAATAAAAGGACGAGAACTCCGGTTCCTCGAGTCCAAAGTAACCGGGGACGCCCGGCGAAAAAAGGTAAAAGAGATTTATCACAGCCGATCATTGAAGTCCCCCAGAATAAGAAGGGGAGCCAGTTGAGACCTGGCACAAGTATGACACCTTCCGAAAAGGGCATACCGGATCTGAATATCCCCATCGGCATGGATGTATGCGCACACATCGGAGCCAAAAAGCTAAAGGGACTTGCCACCGCAATTGAAAGAAGCGACGTGCAAGGTAAAACTCCAGCAAAAGCAATCGCTCTAGAAGAAGCAACTCATGAAGAAATAGCTATAAATTATGTGCACATGGGAGAGTCCCTGAATAGGACAACAACTAATATCGATATCTACTTCGCAAAGAAAATTGCCACCATCATCGATCTTGATTCTGAGCCTGCATCGCTCGCTGAATGTAAGAAAAGATCAGATTGGGAAGATTGGAATAAGGCAATAGCAACTGAATTGCTATCTCTGAACAAAAGAGAGGTGTTTGGGCCCGTATGTCGCACGCCTCCCCACATACACCCCGTTGGGCACAAGTGGGTATTTGTTCGAAAGAGAAATGAAAGAAATGAAGTAGTGAGATACAAAGCAAGGCTGATAGCCCAAGGTTTCACTCAACGTCCTGGAGTTGATTATGAAGAAACCTACTCCCCGGTCATGAGTGGAATTACCTTTAGATATTTGATCTCAATGGCAGTGAACTTGAACTTAGAAATGAAATTGATGGATGTTGTGACTGCATACCTTTACGGTAACTTGGATTCGGAGATTTACATGAAAGTCCCTGAAGGAATTCCTCTCCCAAACCAAGACAGAGCAAATAGAAATCTGTACAGTGTGAAACTCAGAAAGTCACTGTATGGACTGAAACAATCTGGAAGAATGTGGTATAATCGCTTAAGCGACTTTCTCTGCAAGAAAGGCTACACGAACAATGAAGACTGTCCTTGTGTATTTATACGGCGATCCCAGAATGGATTCTGTATAATCTCTGTGTATGTAGATGATCTGAATATCATCGGGACAGCCGAAGACATAAAAGAAGCAAGCTCCTACTTGGAGTCAGAATTTGAAATGAAAGATTTGGGTAAGACCAAGTTTTGCTTAGGCCTGCAGCTTGAGCATGTCCCTGAAGGAGTCTTGGTACATCAGTCGACCTACACCCAGAAGGTGCTTGAAAGGTTTGGCTTCGAGAAGGCATTTCCCTCGAAAGTACCAATGATCGGTAGGTCTTTACAGCAAGAAAAAGATCCTTTCCGACCTAGGGAAGAGGGGAAGTCCTAGGACCGGAATTCCCATACTTGAGTGCAGTGGGAGCACTCATGTATTTAGCAAACTGCACTAGACCGGACATTGCATTTGCCGTGAACCTCTTAGCAAGGTACAGTGCAGAGCCCACCAAAAGGCATTGGCAGGGCATAAAGGACATTTTTCGATACCTCCAAGGTAGCAGGGACCTCGGATTGTTCTATAGAAAGAATCAAGACCTGAACTTGATTGGCTATGCAGATGGCGGGTATTTGTCAGACCCGCATACTGCTAAGTCACAAACAGGCTATGTATTCCTGTGTGGTGGAACTGCAATTTCATGGAAATCGTCTAAGCAAAGCCTGGTAGCTACTTCGACGAACCACTCAGAAATTATAGCACTGTATGAAGCCGCACGAGAGTGCGCTTGGCTCCGCCGAATGGTTCACCACATCCAGCAGTCATGTGGGATGAACATTGTGCAAACCCCCACAATTATCTATGAAGATAATGCAGCTTGCGTTGCACAAGTGCAAACGGGCTATGTGAAGAGTCATCTCACAAAGAATATTAACCCCAAGTTCTTCTATGCACATGAATTGCAAAAGATGGACGAGATTAAAGTACTGCATACTAAGTCATGTGAAAATCTCGCAGATTTATTCACTAAGTCACTCCCCGCATCTAGCTTTGAAAGGTGCTTGCGTGGAATTGGAATGATGAGACTTAGAGAAGTGCAGAATTCAGGGGGAGAATTCTCACAAGCCCGCTAATAAATCTTGATCATGAAGATTAAGTACCAAAAATAAAGTCCTGCAGACCAAATGAATTTGGGTGAATTGTACTCTTTTTTTTTCCTTGAACGAGTTTTCCATGAAGTTTCTCGGCCAAGGTTTTTAATGAGGCAATTCGTGCATCGCAGCATCACATGTATCATGCACTCTTTCTCCAAATTTTTCTCATGGGGTTTTTATGGAGTTTTGACGAGGCATGAGCATGTTGGGTGAGTGCCCAAGGGGGGGTGTTAGGAAACCTGGACTCTATCTAGAGTCCTGATCTAATTGGGCACCCCCACCATAGACTATAAATAGGGACCTAGACCCTCCTCATTATGTACCCCGATGCAATCTAAAGTAATAAAGAAAGACCAGGAGTTCTCTCTACCTCTCTGTGTTCAATCTATTCTCTCTGTGATTCTGTGATTGATTCGTTCTTGTTCTAAGCAGAGAAATCGTTCGGACTGGTCGCCAGCGACGGTTTCTCAACAGCCGCAATTCTTCTGCGTGTAATAGGGTTATGATGCCGTCCTGGAGGATATTAGGAGACCACACCCTTAATAAATGGGGACATCAAATTTACATGCTGTTATTGGGATATGGGCCAACAGGGACCAGGTCAGAAAGATGACCGTAGCTCGGCTTGGTGATCGGTTACACCCATTGACTGACGAGATGTACAAATTTTTGGCTGGCCTAAATGGCTGGATATAGCCCAAGAGAATACCTTATAAACAATAAAAATATTATCTTATTGTGTAACCTGCTCGTTGTTTTGGAATATTATAATGGTATGCTCTAATCTTAATAAAAATGGATGTTTTATATTTGTGAAATGAATTGAGATGTGAATTGGATGTATATATGTACGTGTTGATCTGCTTGTTTCAGAGGGTATGGTTAACATTCCTTGAGGCTAGCCAATAAACAAAAATAGATTTAGGAGTAGAAGGCAATATCATAGACGTTTTTAACTAAAAACCATCTGTGATAGTTATAATCACAGACGGTTTTTAGTTAAGAACCGTCTGTGATATTTACATATCACAGACGGTTCTTAACAAAAACTGTCTGTGATAACTATATATCACAGACGGTTTTTAGTTAAAAACCGTCTGTGATATTTGCACCACAGAAGGTTCGAAAACCGTCTGTGATGACCTCGTATAATCACTAACACATAAATTCAGACGGTTCACAAAACCGTCTGTGATGACGTTTTTGAACCGTCTGTGATGACCTTTTCTGTAGTAGTGTGTCCTCATTCCAAAAGAATCTAGAATCCTGTGTTTTCTCCTTCAAAAATCTTATGAATACAGGAATTTCGTTGGATTCTCCTCACATCACATGCATGGAAGGTGACACGAACCGTTGGATGGTCTAATTAAAGAGGTTTCTCGAAGTCTCAGCTATTGGATCTTCATTACTCTCCTCTTGTTAGCCCCAGCAGCAGCAAACTTCCGTTTCTTTTAGCTAGCACTACTGACACCTCCCCGCCCAGCCTCCGACCGCGCCACACCTCTTTTACTCCTGTATCAAACGTAGGAGCACCAACTTCCCATGGAAAGCCGTAGACGATGTCCTCCACGGCGTCTTGCCCAAGCTGTTCGACAGAACGACGCGCCGGGGAGCGGCCTCTTTCAGCAGGTCGCTCGCCGGGTTCATCGCGCAGGACGAGCCGGAGAAGCTCCTGTCGCTCTTCGCGTTCAAGGCCAGGTAGTACAGGGGCCTCGGCCCCGTCGATTTCGCGTGCGCCCTGCGCGCGTGCAGGAGCGGCGGGCGTTGGCCGCTCGTCCCAGAGATCCACGCGAACGCGATGACGCGTGTGCTCCGGGGCGACCGGATTGTCGGCAACCTTCTGATCGATTTGTGTGGCGGGCGAGGCGGGTGTTTTGAGGAGCTTTCCGCCAGGGATAACATTTGTTGGTTGCTATGTTGTTAGGGTACGCACAAAATGGTCTTGGGGAAGAAGCTGTTGGGCCATACCGCCAGATGCATCCGTCCGGGGTTGTTCCTACGCCGTACATTCTGTCTAGTGTGCTGAGTGCTTGCACTAAGGCTGGACTTTTTGCGCCAGGGTGGCTGGTCCATGTCCAAGTTTACAAGCAAGGATTCTGCTATGAAACCTTTGTGGGGAGTGCGCTTCTCGCTGTTATGGCCTAGCACCATTGGCGGTGCTTCCGTACGTCCAGGGAGAAGAGCAAGGAGGAAGAAAAGATAACTAATTTTTTTTCTTAATTCTAATAGCATGTGGCAGCTTCTTATATAGATGGGCTCCCCTAACTGATAGAATCTAATCTCAATCATACCTCTAACAAATATAGAAACTAACATGATATCCCTAATCATATCTCTAACAAATAGAAACTAATCTCTAACTCAAATAACTAATCTCTACTTCCTAATAATGACCAGTTGGGTTGGACCCATGGGCGTTCCTACACCCATGACATTACATCCCTCCCAGACATGCAGCTCGTTCGTGAGCTACTAGGCGGTGTGCCTAACTTATTTTACTACACCATCTAATTGACTTGGTCGATATGCCTGCAAGTGGACCCACTACTACAGAAAAGGTCATCACAGACGGTTTTGTAAACCGTCTAAATTTATGGGTCAGTGATAATATGAGGCCATCACAGACGGTTTTCGAACCGTCTGTGATATTTATAATCACAGATGGTTTTTAGTTAAAAACCGTCTGTGATATATAGTTATTACAGACAGTTTTTTGTTAAGAACCGTCTGTGATATGTATAAATCACAGACGGTTTTTAACTAAAAACCGTCTGTGATATTGTCTTCTACTCCTAAACCTATTTCTGTTTATTGGCTAGCCTCAAGAAATGGTAGCCATACCCTCTGAAACAAGCAGATCAACATGTACATGTATACATCCAATTCACATCTCAATTCATTTCACAAACATAAAACATCCATTTTTATTAAGATTAGAGCCTGCCATTACAATATTCCAAAACAACGAGCAGGTTACACAATAAGAACAACGAGCAGGTTACATAACAAGAACAACAAGAACAACGAGCAGGTTACACAACAAGAACAACGAGCTGGTTACACAACAAGAACAACGAGCTGGTTACACAACAAGCAAAGATCCTCTATGCCTTTGACGCCCACCATCCTTCTCGCCCCTGATGCAACGCATGAGCTGGATGTCTTTGACACCCACCATCATCGTCGTAGACTTGTGCGTCGTCTGCAAGGAGGAGGAGGATAGCAAGGAGGAGGAGAATATATAGCAAGGAGGAGGACAGCAAGAAAGAGCAGACCAGCAAAGAGGCAGGGTTTGGGTTATATTTATAGGGGAGGTAGAGGGAGGGAGAGGCGGGAGTTCGAAATTTTTGGCGCGGGAATATCACCGACGGTTCTATATATAGAACCGTCTGTGATGAATGAATATCACAGACGGTTCTATAACTAAAACCGCCTGTAAATTAGAGCACAAAATTTTATATACCGATACAATATAAACAACTAGTCTGGAAAGATAAAATAGCAAAGTTATATATGGCTTTTATATACTCATTTGAAAGGTTTCGACGAGATCTACAACTTTACAGTTGAAGCAAAATCCAAATTCCGAAAGGAAGACCAAGAAAAAGGGCAAAAACAGACACCAAAAACTTGTGATGCAGGTTTAGGTCTAAAGATGGCCGATTTTTGGAGTCTTGGAGGGCAACTGGCGCAAGTAGGTCATTTTTTTTGGATCGGGCTCGTCGTTAACTTTCCAACGAGTACAAGAACATCGAAAACGGACACTGTATGCAAAAGTTATGCCCGTTTTACTGAAGGTGTCTCAAAACTAAATCATACTCGGACTTAAGCGGGAAAATATGAAATTTTGATGGGATTGCAAGGCGGGAAACGTATCACATATGGTTTTATAATAAAAACCGTATGTGATATTCTAATATCACAGACGGTTTTGTAATAAAAACCGTCTGTGATAATCTGGAATATCACAGACGGTTCAGTAGTAAGAACCATCTGTGATACTCCTTTTTCCCGCCACAAATACCACAGACAGCCTCCAAATTAAAACCGTCTGTAATAGTGTACATCACAGACGGTTTCACAAAACCATCTGTGATTTGGTATCTACTATTGGGCTTTCTGTAGTATTGACCCCACCCCAGGTTGCACAAAGAAAGGAGGGTGTGGGAGTGGCCTCGATGGCGCGGATGGCGGCGAGGAAGTCAACGAGGCGGGCAGCGTGGGAGCGTGAGCTGAAGAAGAAGTCGAGGCCGCCGAGCGCCGAGGCAACGCAGAGCATGAGCACAACCTAGCCGTGCTTGAGGAGAAGCTGCTCGAGGTAGAGGAAGGTGCGGTGGTGCAGGATGTGCTAGCGGAGCTGGACGACGGCGACCCACTAGTCGGAGTTGGACTGGGCATGGCCGCAAGCGTCGCAGAGGCAGTCGTGGATGGTGAACTCAATGGCGTGGGTTTGCTCGAGGATGACACCATGGAGGACCTCGTGGCGGAGGCGGATCTTGAGGCGGCTGCAATGAAGACTGGATCCGACGGGACCCAAGGTTGATGGCGATGAGCACGAGGAGGCAGCGGCGACCGAAAGAGGCACAGCGGTGGCGACGGCCGGACTAGCTAGGAGATGGCTGGATTCGGCTGGTAGAACCCAGATCCGGCATTGATGAGCCGGGATCTGACGGCGATGAACGGCGGCGAACACCAAGCGAGGCAAGGACGGATTCGAGAGATGCGATGTGCACGAGTCGGATCCAAATCCGATCTCAGTGGGATCCAGCGGTGGCGGCTTCCCAATGACAAGGACGACAACGTCTTGAGATCACGAGGTGGAGATGCGGCAAGGCTGTCGGCCACCAGATCCAGGAGAGGCAGCCTCAGCTCGGAGTGACGGCCTCCCGACGATGGAAAGCCTCTAGGCGGCGGCAAGCCAGATCGATGATGAGCTGCACAAGAGGAGGCGAATCCTACGGCAACGGAGAGCGCTGGTGCGGCTGAGAAGACCAGATTCCCCTTGGGATTGGGTGTGGATTTGGGAGGCCAACGAAGTGGCACAAGCAAGCAGCGGTGAAGACATCCATGGTGACCAGAAGCTAGATCTGGCAGCGTCTGACTTGGACAAATGCATGAAAGTGGCGCGAGATGAGGGGGAAGCCAGTGGGATCCAATCTGGTGGAGATGCGGATGGCGATGACCGAAGACGACGGTGGCGGTCTCAGTCTTGAGGTGGCCTGCGACGGCTCTGCGAGCTCGGGTGAAAGATCAAGCTCCGATTAAGTTGGTTTTGGTGTTAATGACAAATACCATAATGAAATTTTTGTGATATTAACAAATACAATTATAATGTTTTGGTGATAATGACAAATGTATATATGAAACTAAAATGTTTGTTTAACTTCATTTATGCTTAGTCTCATTTAAAATGAAAAGGTGAAATCATTAAGAAATTCAATAAGACATCTCTTACATCCAAATAAAAGTAAAAGTTAAATCTTTCATGGGACTAACTTGTTTGTGCAAGTATATTATAACTTAGTCTCATTTGGATGGAAAGGTGAAATCAAAGAGGTACGCATTCGAAATTACTTTTTCATATACTAATGTATTCCTAGATCCAACATATAGATTGAACTCTTTAAATAGTCCAAAATGAATACGTGTATATGTGTTCATTATATACACTTGTATGCACATATTTAGGGGGGCTCTCTCTATGTTTTGGAGTTTCATAAGTATTGATCCATACTTATTTTAATATACATATTTAGGATCTTTATTTTAAAGTATATTTTTTAGTGTATATAGCTTGTGTAGTTCATATATACTCATGTGCAATCGGGTTGTCATCTAATTTCTCCATTATGTGTTAATGGTTGAATGATTAAAGACAATCGGATAAGTCAGTTTTGTCTAAAGCTTATTTTAGAGTATACAATTGTTGTGTACAAGGTGTATACTCGTAAATCAATTTTATATCTCATTATTTGTTGAGATTGTCATGAATTACCAAAAAGGGAAGATTGTTGAATTTAGTCCCTCCATTATGTGTTAATGGTGAAGTTTAGTAATTGATGACAATTGTTTTGTGGATTAATATTTTTCATGAGTTGGATGAATATGTTAGATTCCACAAATGAAGATGACTTGGGATGACTTCATACGTTGAATGTCATCAAGTCAAGAATGAGACGAAGATAGCTTCATGAGTTGAAGGCTATCAAGAAGAAGATGGCTTCATATGTTGAAGGCCATCAAGAAGAAGATGCATCATGAGTTTATGCATGTCCAAGATGATCATGTGTTAATCAAGTCAAGTGAAGATCATCATGTGTTGATGGAGTTGAAGTAAAAGAAGCATCTTGTATAGATGCATATCAAGACGATGACTCACGGCAAATGTATGACTAGCCATGACTAAGGATGTATTTCTAGTATTTTACCAGTCTTGGTGTTTGGTTGGAAGACCGGATTGCTAGTATAGGTTGTCGTACTATTAAGAGGGGTCATGTCTAATAGTTTGAGTCTCATCATGTGTTGATAGCTCAAACCTCAGTTGCTCTAACTCATGTTGACACGAGGTTTGCATTTGTAAATGTGTTTTGCAAATGGTTGAAACTCATGTGTTGAATCCTTGTAACATGGGACTATGCATGCAAATGTGTTTTGCGAGTGCTTGAAGTCCATGTTTTCATTCTTTGTGTCATGATTTTAAAAGTGTGTGAATGTGTTTTGTAACTTGTTGGAAATCATATTTGAGCCTTGTGTGCATGATATCGTAGCTTGCAAATGTGTTTTGCAAAAGCTATTGAAATATTTGCACTTCTCAGGAAAATCGAAACCACCACTGTGTGCGTAGCGGTACTACCGGAGGACGGAAGTACTGGTTTTGTGTGAGCGGTACTATCGCACATCGGATGTACCGGCATGTGTTGCGTGGTACTACCGGATGTGAGTGGTCTGGTCGGCTCTGTGTGAGTGGCTCCTCTGACCGTCGAAAATACTGGCTCTGCGTGAGCGGTGCTACCGGACTTGAGGAGCTTCAGATTTTCCTGACCGTGGAGCGGTTAGACTGGCTTGAGCCAAGCGGTCGGACCGGTGTGCTGCCGGCGGTCAGACCGGCCTGGCACCGGCAGTCCGACCAGCCTAGTAATGGTGATCTGACCGGCATGGTCCCAGCGGTCGGACCGGCTTGGTGAGAGCGGTCTGACCGGCCAGCGGAACTTCCGTTCCTCGCGCAGAACCTTTTTTCTAGAGAGCGACTCCGCGGGATTTTTCTGAAGCGGTCTGACCGGTGTGATTTGCGTTCTGACCGGAGCTGGCGGTTTGACCGGGCCTGTGTGGATGGTTTGACTGGTCCAGGCGGTCTGACCGGTCCTGTATGCGTGGTCTGACCGGATTTTCGTCTGCAACGGTCATTTTTCTGACCGTTGGCGAGGCGAGCAGAAGTACCGGGCTCTGGCCGGCGGTACTTCCGTTTTCCCTGATTTTTTAGGGATTTGGCTCCAACTGCTAGTTTTTGGGTGTGGGGTATAAATACCCCCTTATGGCCGGTTGAAGATGTTGTTGCTTCACTTATTCCTGTGTTCTTGAGCTAGTGTGAGGCTCTCCACTCAATTGTGCATATGTTGTACTTTGTGAGGTGTGAGAGAGGATCTAGAGTGCATGTGTTGCCTCTAGAGGTGGACTTTGTGTCCAATTGAGCTAGTGCATTCGCTGCACGTGATGAGAGTCAGGTGAGGGACTTGACTTGTTACTCTTAGAGTTTACCGACTCCTAGACGGCGTTGGAGGCATCGTGCGTGGTGATTTTCTCAAAGAAGGTTGTGAGAAGACCAAACGAAGTTATGAAGGTTGGAGCTCACCTACCCGGAGCGGGAAAGAGTTACCACTAGTGGAATTGAGGTGGAAGGCTTAATTCGTGGAGCCGGTTCGATTAGTTCGAGCTTACCTCAACGTGGATTAGGGAAGATCGGCAAGTCTGCGAACACCACGTAAAAAGAGATTGTGTCATTTATGGTTTGCTCTCTTGTGCTCAATTTACTTTCAAGCAATTTATTTACTTAGTATTAGTTTGATTACTTGTCAACCTAGAATTGCAAACTTTGACTTAGGCTAGAATTATTAGTGTTCTTAGGCGAACTTGCTTGTTTTAGGCGCTATTTGTACTAAACCAACTTGAATTTAGCTTCCACATTATATACTTGGTTTAGCAAATAGGAAAGGTCTTGAATTTAGCTTCCTCTGTAACTGAATTTGCAAATGCTTTGATTTCGCTGTATGAAGGGCGGGCCTGGCGCATTGGTAGAGTCTTCATTGTGCGCTGGTGGTCATGGGTTTGAATCAGCCTTTCTATAAAAGCAGGGGAAAGACTGTCTAGAAAATGTCCTTCCCAAGACCCCACATAGTGTGGGAGCTTCGGCATTAGGTATGCTCTTTGATTTCGCTGTATGGAAAGTGTGGCAGCATTGAAGATGCCAAGATGGGAGTTTTCTGAAATGTCCAAGCGGAATGAGGTGTCATGGAATACTATTATTACAAGTTGCTCAAAGCATGGACGTGGCTTAGAGGCTTTGGATCTATTTGATCAAATGAAGCAAGGTCTAAAGCCAAATAATGTTAAATTCATAGGCGTTTTAGCTGCTTGCAATCATGTGGGTTTGGTATAGGAAGGCCTTAGCTACTTCAAATCCATGTCTAATGAGCATGGAATTCGTCCAAGGCCTAATCATTATGCTTGTGTTGTGGATATTCTTGGACGAGCTGGGCAACTTGACTGTGCAAGGAGATTTATTGAAGAAATGCCAATCCCTGCAGATGCAATTATTTGGAGAACCCTTCTCAGTGCTTGTAAAGTACACAAGAGCATAGAAATTGGAGAGTTTGCAGCCAAGCATCTCCTGGAGTTAGAGCCTCATGATTCAGCATCATATGTTCTCCTTTCAAATGCATATGCTGTTACTGGGAAGTAGGCCTGTAGGGATCAGGTCAGAAAGATGATGAAAGACAGAGGAGTCAGAAAGGAACCAGCTCGTAGCTGGATTGAAGTAAAGAATGTAATTCATGCATTCTTTTTTGGTGATCGGTTACACCCATTGGCTGATCAGATATACATTTTTTTTGCTGTCCTAAATGACAGGATAGCCAAAATAGGGTACAAACAAGAGAATGTGAGAGAGCAAGAACAGAAAGATCCCACAGTTTTTGTCCATATCGAGAAGTTAGCTGTGGCTTTTGGATTGATGAGTTTGCCTCCTTGTATGCCTCTTTGAGTGATTAAGAATCTTCGTGTCTGTAACGATTGCCACACTTGAACGAAATTTACGTCTGAAGTCATGGGAAGAGAAATTGTATTGCGGGACGTGTACAGATTTCACCATTTCAACAATGGCAGTTGTTCATGTGGTTGTGGAGACTTCTGGTGAAGTGTGCTGAAGTTCAATGTTTCCATTTGTGCTCATTAAGATGGAACTTCAAGCAATTCTTGTGGCCTACACCTCTTTCTTTTAGTGTGGCATGCAGATATCTAAAATTGGAAGTCAGCACGATCAAGGCAGCAAGACCAGACAGCACAGTATACAGGATTTTGGATCAGGTATTCCTGTCTATAACATGCTGGTGTTTTTCCATCTTCGAGGGTGTCATTGTCGTCTTAGGTCTTGCATACGAACATCGATAATTCTTTCTTACAACTCTCCCGCTTGTTTGAGGTGATGGCAGTTCGTCCAACTGTTGAAGTCCAACAATATGCTGTATTGCAAGTGACCTTGCTTCAATGGAAGAGAATGGGTGATGGAGTACAGCCCATTAGCAGTCAGACGCAGACCCAGACCCAGAAAATCAACTAAGGGCCCTATATATAAATTTATGTCACGCAGGATCCGAATCTCCAAGATTACCCCAGTTCTACTGATGTATTTCGCCTAATCTCGATCTTGTTCGTGGCATTCAACATTTGCGATTTGACTATTCCCTTTGCGGTAGTAATAATTTTTAATTGGGGATGGCTATGCTACATAAAATTTACAAAATGATTTTAAACATTTTCCTCCCGTAATATTTTTCCCACTCTCCACCACTCGCACGATGAGTAGTGCATGGTGGCAAAGCGTATGTAATTAAAGTGCATAAATCATCTCTAAAAAAATTGCATAAATTATATACACATGTAACAGTCATTCTCATTTTAATTTTAAAATCCTTGGATATATCCTTTGAATTGATTTATAATATAAGGGCATGTTTGGATTCTATGGACTAACAACTAGTTGCTAACTTTTAGTCCTTGTAGATTCAGACAGGAGGGCTAATGAGTGGGCTAAAGTTTAGCCAAAACCCCAACTAGTTGTTAGCCAACTAGTTGGCCAAACCCAGCTAATGAGGGCTAAAGGACCAGCCAGATGGAAAAAAGATGCCGATACCCACGTCAACTGCAGGGAAAACGTGCGTGCGCTAGAGGCTCAGGGGTATAACAGACTTTGTACTGAGATAGTAGTACTTATTAGTCCTTGAATCCAAACAGGACTGGGCTAATCTTTAGCCAGCTAACCACTAGTCAGCTAACAACTAGTCCTAGTCCATCCAAACAGGCCCTAAGTAACTCAGCCGATATAGTAGTTATACAGGTAAATACAGTGTACCGACGAACCTTATTCCACGCAACTTGTTGCGGAAGCACGAAAAGACAATTAACTGTGTAGGGTTTCTAGGTGAGCTTAGGGAAATGTTGTTCTTGCGTGCACGTGCAAGTGTGAGTATAGCTAAATAAACTGAGCTCTTACTTGTTGCCTTGCTATATTTCTTGCACGTACCACTTTCCATGCATACATACGGTATGCATACGATATACATGGGAATCCAAGAAAGTATGGGCTAGCTCAGGAAATACATGCATGAATCTCGGAGCAGATAGGATGGCATGCACAGCAGATGGAAAGACCCTAAGGATTTGTTTGGAAGCCCTAAACCCCGCTAAGATCACGACCATTCCCGTGGGAGGAAACTGACGTGGGAACAATCCCCGGGGTCAGGGAGAAGGTGCGTTTGGAAGCCCATAGCATGTGTATTTCTCGACCCGATCCACTTAATTCCTAAGGGGAATAAATATTCTCCTTTGGACACTGGAATTTTTCTCCTCATCTCGACCTCATCCTCTCGACGTTGTTGTCACAATCTCGTAGGACACGATGCTTTTTCCTACCACTCTGGTGAGTGGGCGGCGCTTTCTCCTACCACTTCGATGGGTCAGCTCTGTTGGAAATAATAAAAAATGCACAAACTCTTGGTGGTGAACACACACGCAAAGGAGAGAGGCAAAGAGACAATATTTTGGTGCTGCACAACCGCAGCTTTTTCCTCCTCATCTCATTGATCAAAATGCTAAGTATATGATTAAATAGGCCTACTAGCCCATGCCACGTCATGCATGCAGATCAGTTTTACATGCACCCATAATGGGAGCCACTAGTAACTTATGCATGCATATTAGTTTTGCATGCGCCCATAATGGGAGCCATTAGCTCTACGGCCACTACTCACATGCATGCAATACTAAACATATGCATTAACTCCTAATTTTATGCAATACACGACTAATGATAGGGCTGGCAAAAAAGCTCGGGCTCGTGAGCCAGCTCGGGCTCGTGAAGGCTTGGCTCGGCTCGTGGATGAAACGAGCCGAGCCGAGCCAGCAAAAAAGCTCGGGATCTAAACGAGCCGAGCCTGAGCCAGCTCGCGAGCTGGCTCGCGAGCCAGCTTGGCTCGGCCCAACTGCCTGATGGCCCAATGGCTCGGCCCAACTGCGGTCCTGCCCTCCTCACTTCCTCAGCGATGCCCGGCCTGGCGGCCTCCCCCACTCCGCTATCTCCTCTCTCTCTCTCCCCCTCTCCGCCTCTCGGTCTCTCCACTCACGCACTCACGCGCGGACGCGCCCTCTCCCTCTCCCTATTTCCTTGCCCCGGCGGCCTGGTCGACGCATCTCTTCGCCTCTTCGGTCCCTCCGCGCCGGCCTCTACTCCGGTCTCCGGCCTCCGCGCTCCCCTACGCTCGGCCCTCTCTCTCTCCTTCCCGGACTCCTTTCAACCCGTCGGCCGTCGCCGCGCCTCGGCTCCTCCTCACGCCGCTGCGTCACACCGGTGCGGCTTCCCCCTCTCCTGCGCCTCCTTGCCTGTCGGCGCTGCTTGGTGAGTCACGGCCTGGCCGCTCCCTCCTTGCCGCTCGGTGCCGCCCGGTGAGCTATGGCCAGATCCGGCCGATTTGGTGCTTTTTTCCCCATATCCTACCCTGATCTATCGGTTTTAGTTTGCTATTTTTGGGTTGCTCTAATGGTTTGCTCGAGGTGCTACCGTGCTAGGCTGGGAGGCGAGTTGCCGGTGGTAGCTGGGGGCTCGGCCGGCGCCCGGCGGTCGCACGCAGCCACCGTCCTCGTCGGTATTCGGTAAGCCTCTTCTCCCCTCTTCTACCTCTGGTGATATGCTTGGATTGGTTCCATGTGTTATACTGAGGATGGATGCTCTAGTTCAATGTTGGGCTGTTGGCTATAATGGATGAATGTAGTACATCTGTTAATCTGTACATGGATGGTGATTTGTGGGGTTTACCTTTACTGGTGATTGCGAGAAGGGTTAGGGTTTGGGTCTGGTGGTCTAGTGGTGGTCGCCTGGGCGCCTGGCCTTCGTCTTCTTGCCGTCGGTTCCCCTCGGTGTTGTTGGCTCGCGAGCCGGCTCGAGCTGGCTCGAGCCGCATCACGAGCCGAACCGAGCCCACAAAAAAGCTTGATACCCTAACCAAGCCGAACCGAACCGAGCCTCCATTTCACCAAGCTTTCACGAGCCGAGCCGAGCCTGGCTCGGTTCGGCTCGTTGCCACCCCTAACTAATGACCCGGCCATCCCGGCTATTCGCCATCCCGGCAAATATTTTCTATAGCTCGCACCTGTTATCTTGGATCATCCGCAGGTTCAAGTGGCTCACCGCTACTCTGGACTCTCCGGTTCTCCTGCACCAAGCATAACTCTGTGCAATACTACACTGGTACAATTTCAGGCACACCACCTGTTGCACCATTACACACATGCAAAAATACTAAAACAAAAAACTGAGTCTAGATTATTTCCTAACATTCTCCCCCCTAATCTAGACTCAACTAAAGTAAAGTTGGTTCATCTTCCTGTGCACACATGAGGTTCACCTGATCCCCACGGTCACGCTTTGGCTTGCGGCACTCGGATGCATAGTGCCCGTAATCGTTGCAGTTGAAGCACTTGATGTGGCTCTTATCGCGCTTCGCCTTGGAATCACGACCACCGCCTTGTCCTGATGATCGAGCTTCCCACTGGGCTTTCGTGAGAAGGAGATGCTCCTCATCCCCGTTGCTGCGATGATAGTGCTGGGTGCGCTCCTCATACGCCTTGAGGGAGCCAACGACCTCCTCAAAAGCTATGTTATTGACGTCGCCAGAATACTCGATCGTCGTCGCAATATGGATGAACTTGTCGGAGACGGCTCGTAGCAACCTCTTGATGACGTTCTTCTCTTCTATCTTCTCTCCAAGTGCCTGCATTTGGCCAACAAGCAATGTTACCTTCGTTGCGAAATCGTCCACCGATTCCGCATTGCCCATGCTGAGATTTTCAAACTCCCATCGTAGCGTCTGGATCTTCGCTTCCTTGACTCGATCAGCCCCCATGTGCATGGTGCGGAGAGCTGTCCACACCTCTAAGGCAGTGTTCTTGGCTGCAACCTGCATGAGCGTCACATCGCTCAACGCCTGGGAGATGATAGCCATGGCCTTCTCTTCTTTCTTCTCATCAACAGCAGCATTCTCCGTGGGCTCAATTGCTTCCCACACGCCTTGCGCCTTCATGAGGAATTTCATCCTCGTTGCCCAAGCTGTGTAGTTCGCCTTGTTCAGCACCGGGTACTGGAGAGACATCCCTCCCTCCTTACCTGCTGCCGGTGCCACCTCAACGATCGACATCTTCTCAAACCGCAAGTACTTGGGCATACACCGCTCAAGAACTCACCCTGCTCTGATACCAAATGTTGGAAATAATAAAAAATGCACAAACTCTTGGTGGTGAACACACACACACGCAAGGGAGAGAGGCAAAGAGACAATATTTTGGTGCTGCACAACCGCAGCTTTTTCCTCCTCATCTCATTGATCAAAATGCTAAGTACATGATTAAATAGGCCTACTAGCCCATGCCACGTTATGCATGCAGATCAGTTTTGCATGCAACCATAATGGGAGCCACTAGTAACCTATGCATGCATATTAGTTTTGCATGCGCCCATAATGGGAGCCATTAGCTCTACGGCCACTACTCACATGCATGCAATACTAAACATATGCATTAACTCCTAATTTTATGCAACACAAGACTAATGACCCGGCCATCCCGGCTATTCGCCATCCCGGCAAATATTTTCTATAGCTCGCACCTGTTATCTTGGATCATCCGCGGGTTCAAGTGGCTCACCGCTACTCCGGACTCTCCGGTTCTCCTGCACCAAGCATAACTCCGTGCAATACTACACTGGTACAATTTTAGGCACACCACCTGTTGCACCATTACACACATGCAAAAATACTAAAACAAAAAACTGAGTCTAGATTATTTCCTAACAAGCTCCACCTCTTCTTCCTCCCTGTTCCTCAACCATCTGCTCATACGTTTCATGGACCCTCTTCTCATAGATTTGATGATGGTTTTCCTTTTGAGGAAGGAGAGGAGGGGGGTTGTTATTCATGAGAAGTCGCTGAGACGCAAAGATTGCAAGAGGAGGGGGAGAAAGGAGTAGGGGCGGATCCACCGAGTAGGCTTCATTAATTTTCAGTCCATCCTCTGGCCCACCCCCAACACCCCACTCCAGAGAGCAAATGCAAGAGAAGAAGGATCGAACCATACTTGAGTCCTGAAGAGTGGTGGGTGGCGGCGTGACTGTGCGAGGAAGAGGAAGCCGGGCCGGCGGATGACAACAGGCCACCGAGCCATAGGGTGGCTTCCTCGTTGGCTCGACTGAGGTTAGAGCCTGGAGGCTAGGGCAGCGGCCAGCAGGGACTAGGAAAGCTGGCAGGACGATGGCCTAAGCCAGATCTAACTAGTCAGGTAGCCAGGCCAGTAAGGAAAGGAGGTGGCTTCAAGAGAGAACCGAGAGATTGAGGGCTTGGGGGAGGTAGTCCATTTTCATGTTTCATTCGCAGGTGCTCATCAGCATCTTTGTCTTCCTCGCATATGGCCAAAACCATCGCCACCACCGCCATTTTCCACATGGTGAGGCTTAGCTTGATTCCTCTTGCCTAGAGCAACCCCGTACCTTATCCAATCTTTCCTCACTACTAATTTTGGCCGTTTTCCCCTAGGTCGCCGCCGCCACATCAAGCCCATAGATTGCCTCTTGGTGTGCTCTTGCCACCCATGAGATCTTGTGCCCGTAACGTTCCACTTTTGTGCTTGCCCGATGTAGCTATTGCTTCCCTCACCGACGACAAGCTCATCTAGGAGCTCCCATGGCTACTGCCTAGCCTGCCTCTATTTCTTCCTCTCTCGTTTCCTGCATGGAATGAAGGAGAGAGAGATATTCCTGTGCGCTTCTAAATAGGGCCCATGTTAGTTAAGTAGTGGTAAGTACTAGATTAATTAGTAGCTAATTACATGTTAGTATCTCGCTAGCGTGTGGTCCCACTGATATTAGCAACTTTAATTTAATCTTAATTGAATATCCAAGCCCATGACAACAGCCCCCGCACAGTTAATCCCAGTGAGATTATTGTTGATCCGACGCATCGTATACCAATAGAAGATTATACCAATCAAATTAGAAATCAAAATAAAAGATTATACTCAAATGATGGTTCAAACCAAAAATGATAGAACTTTCTTAATGATATATCGCCTAATCAAGTTGACATTGATCCTTTCGATGGCAACAACATCATGACTTCACGTATCAATTTAACTTTGTCTTTTAAGCTCACCCTCCATTTTTATCCTGAATTCATCACTAAGAAGGAGCCACCATGGAATAAGGAGCCACCATGGACTCCTACCTCTGCAGCGGGTTAGCCCTCGTCGTCGACTCCTTCCTTGGCTTCTTCCACACCGTTGATTGGAATGTAGGTTTTCCTCTTTGCTTTGCCTCTGCCTGGACTGTTAGTCCCACAATTTGTTCGATTACTTGGATCTCTCTTCAACGCATCAATGGTAGGGTATGGCAGGCGGATTGATTAGGTAGGATAACATTTCATATGCTTTCCAGTTTCTTCTCATGTTGAGCACATAAAAATAAAGAAAAATAAAGGCAAGGATACATGTAGATACATCCCATGCGTTTTAGCATCTCAGTTCTGTGGCTTTGTCTTGCCTTACTTGTAGATGCATGTAGATACATCTCAGTTCCGTGGCCTTGTCTTCACTTACATCTCAGTTCCAGGGTGCATTGGCACCGAATTGTGCCTGACCATGAAAGTTGGGGATAACAAAAGCATGCTGCAAAAGGTTTCTTAATTAGTATTTACTGTGTACATATTTTTCTGTCGTTATACCAAGATAATTTGTAATTTCATGCCATCAGACTGCTATCATTATTTTTCTATCATCTTATTGAATCTTCATTTGAGATTTTTGTTCTCTTCCCATGGAACTTCTTTTCCTTTCCAGCCTCTGATTTCTTTTCTCATTGTTCTCACACCAAGAAACAACCCGCTGGATCCTTAACATGAAGCTTGCTTACAAACGGAGAAGGTGATGTGATGCTAGCTGATCTTTAATTTGGTCCCTAGTGTGCAGCCCTTTCACACAAATTTTGTCCCCTGGCCATATTAGGATACGATGATATAATGGTATATATGGAGTTATAGAAGTACAAAGTCTTTCTTTTGTTAGATTGTGTAAGGAGTGCGAAGGTATTGTAGTTTTGAATTTATGAAGATGTTGTATGATATTCTCATGTTCCCTCTCGTGAGTATGGACGAGCACCGTGTCCTGCACTTTGAGTCGACAGAGTGAATCGTTGATCTTTTTGCAATTCAGATTTCAGAAGCACAAGGTCGAGATCATCCTGTCATGAAGGTATTGTAGTTTTGAATTTATGAAGCTCTTGTACTATGATAGCTCAAAAAAAAGAAGTCGGTTTACTATGTTGTGTTTCTCTCTGAACTCTGAAGTGAAACACCAACAAGCTTAAAATTCAGAGCTGTTCAATTATTGAACCATTTATATTCTTAGTTGACATAGGGTACTACATATCGAGAATATAATATATACACAACAGGGAACTTTGTATTTAACATTGGTTTTCTACTGAACAAAACAATCTGATCCCGTAACTGTTCTAGACACCTTTGCTGATGACAAGGACAGCACAAACAGAAAATTGGCAGGTGTAACGCTGCCGATGCTATTTTCCAAAAGTGAAAGCAATGCAACGGTTATCTTGAAAGCAAATGATGGTGACGTACCCATTCTTTTTAACTTATGGTTTTCTCTGAACAAATAAGATAGTTTATTAGTATTCGATTCATTTATATAAGCGCTCACTCTAGAGGCAACAACCATCAGCTGCAACCATAAGCTGTCGGCCGCAGCCGAAAAAAACAGGTCCAATCAAGGTTGTCAGAATCGTGATTCTGAATCTGATTGGACATTCTTGTAGGATCACATTCTAAGATCGAATCGTAGAATCTAAGATCCTACCAATTTTACCAAAAACATATTGTCGGTATTTTAATATCGATCTTAAGTATGATTTGTTTGGATTCGGGGATTCTGTTAGAAGACTAAGATAAGGTCATGCGGAACGGAGACACGGGAATTTTATCCAAGTTCAGGCCTTCTCCTGGGAGAATAACAGCCCTACATCCTGTGTGATTGCTAATCAGAGAGAAAGATTACAACTGAGTAATGCGAAAAAGAAAGCATGCACTATCTCTAACTTGGCTTCCTCCCTCTTCGTCCTCTTGACGTTAACCTTTAAATAGCTGGCGAAGCAATGGGCGTTGTCTCGCGCTAGAAGACGTCTTAACGCTTTGGGTGATAACCGTTTGGCGGAAGTTATTGTCAAAGAGACAGTGGTTCCGTTTGTTTGCCATGCAGCAGTTATTGTTTTAGAGATCGTGTGCGGTTATTAGATACACACATGTGCAAACCGTCTTGTTAGACATCTCTACGATGTAGTAGGAAATTGCTAGACAAGTTGATCGGAGATAGAGAGGTCACAGAATAGTCTACGGTCCCAAGGTGATCGCAGGACTACTTACAACTATGTGATCGTAGAAGGGCTTACGACTACGGAGCACAACTTCTATGCATTTGAGTGGATGCTCCGCCACTTCTTCACCCGCGACTAGCCACAGTAGAACCGCCTTGTCACGCTCGTAGGTATCTAAAAAGAATACCATTATCCCGAAAATTCAACAGCACCTGAATGTATTTGAACTGGCATAATCCAGTCTGAAGCGATACACGAGTGGGTGAAAGAGAAAACAGATTTCCAGCTAGAGACCACATGTCGGTCTCGAGTTTGCATTCGCTCGGCTATTATTTTCGTTCCTACGTACATTGTAAGACGTTTGTTTGTTGATTGTTATTCCCTTTCTATCTTTAATGTAAAGACACGTAAGTTTTTGTGTGTTCTTAAAAAAAAATTGGGCTCGCGGCTAAAGAAAGTGTGGCAAGTTGTAGAATCTGCTGGCCATGCATAACTATGTTACTTGTCTGCATCAATTTTCCCTGAACGATCAAATCCTTGCAGGGCTGTTCTTGGAAGCGTCAGCGACTACTGCACCCATCACGCGCACTGCACAACAAAGCTGCACAACAAGGCTGAGGAATGAGATCACAATTTACAAGATCGCCATTCTTCCCGTGTTGGAACCCTTTCTATATAGTGTAGTAATTCGTGTGCCTATGGCCGAATAAAATGCAGCATAGAGTGACAGAGATGACATCTCCTTCAGCTTATTATGCAGTTAGCCTTTTATAATCGGCATTTCTCGAGTCTCAAAACGATGTGTTTAATTTGTGATGCATGCAGTAGCCGGTGTGTAGTTCTGCATGCATCTTGATCTGTCCGTCTAGTTTCCATGTTCCTTGGCTTTGGAGGGATGATCTGATTCCATAAATTCCAAGATGATAATTAAGCGTGACCGTGTACCAAGACCATGTATGATGTATTAAGTGATAGGTAGTTCCGGACAAATAACAAGTGATAGGGGCGAACATCGTAGGCGTCGCCTTACCCTTGCGCCTCGCCAACTCTCGCAGTTGGCGGCGAGGGCGAGTGGGGATGCGTCGGCTCTCTCGCAGGTGGAGCAGTGCTCAGATTCGGATCGGATTCTTTCGTCGGAGGAGTTCGTGCCGGGGTCTGAGTCTTCAGAGTCAAGGGCATGTGCGTTGGAGTCGAGGGCGCGGTCGTCTTTGTCGACGTGCAGCTCTTCTTCGTCGTGGGTCTCCCTCTCCGGTGTGGATTTGCTCTCACCATCGGAAGGTGTCGCTTTAGGGTCGGAACCTGGGGCGGAGAGGGGAGATTTTCGGAGGTGTTCGACACCGGCTCTTCTCTCGTGCTCTGACCCGCTAGCTGGGATCAGGAATACAAGGAGCGGCTCTCGGTTCTGGCCTCTGGCCGGAAGTGAGAATTCCGATGAAGAAGATGAAGAGGCGGGTGGCAAATCCACTACGTTGAGCGAGGTTTCGGTGCAAGATGCCGTGCTTAGGGTGTCCCCGATTGGCGATTTGGTAAGAGCGGAAACCCTGTTTACATCTGATTTTTCTTCACCAAGTTTTGGGGCTGTGGATTGTGGAACAGGTCATGTTCGTCCGCTCAGATCGGGGGCTTCAAAGAGCGCAGTTTCGGTGGCGCAGAATAGAGAATCGCTGGGTATCAAGCAGTGGAAAGGACCCCGTCCTTTGAAAAGGGTTTCGCCAGTGTTGCTTCTGGGTGATGTCCGTGTGAAGGATTTGAGGATGAGGGGGTTTAGACAGGGCCTAACCAGGCTGAAGGATGTGGGTGCAGTGTTGAGGGAAGCGGAGGTGCCAATAATGGCGTCGTCGCCGGAGTCAGCGGTTGCAGAATCGGAAGCCGGGAAGAAGCAGCCTGTGTTTCAAATTTCGAAGGCAAAGAGTCAGGTGGGGCCGAAGAGGCTGAATTTTGTCTTGGGCCCGTTGGGCCGTGCGGGGGCCCAGTTGTCGCTTTGTTTTCCGCGGAGTCTGGGCGACCTATTGGCCAGAAAGGGGCGGCCGAGATTTTTGTGGGGTAAACAAACCACTGGCGTTGCTTCTCCGGATCCTCCAACATCTTCGGTCCCCTGGTCTCGGCCTTTTGCTAAGGTTGTGAGGAGGGAGGAGCTTCCGAAGTTGGTTGCAGAAGGGAGGCAGGGTGGCAGAATGCAGAGAGGTGGCCGCGGCGGTGTGGGGGGTCGGGTGGCCAACCAGAGCTTGTCCGGGAGCGCAGGTTTCCGTGGGCGCGGGGGGACTGCGGAGGAGGTTCCTGGCGGGGGTGGCTTTCGGGCGGTTGGGTTTGACGCTCAGGGGGGTAGTCGGGGGATGAGGCCCCTGGGTGGGGGTGGCGCGGCCCGTGGAAGGGGCTGGTCGCGGTTTGGCCAAGGCGGAGGTGTTGGGTGGAGGTTTGGTGGGTCGCGTGGTGGTTTTGGCGGCAGACAAGGACGCGGCGGTGTGTGGCAGAATGGGCAATCGGCAGACCGTGGGCGCTCCAATGTGGGGGTTTTAGCTGAAGGTTCTGTGGTCTCTCGTAAGGCGGCGGAGATAGTCACTGTCAAGGCAAGCACTGGAGTTTTGCAGCCGGTTGTGGGTATTGTGAAGGAGGAGGAGGTTCAGGGGGCGCGGATGAGGAAGGTGAGGTTTTGGTAGCAGGAGCTAGATGCTCAAGGTGTACTAAGAAGGGGCATTTGGCGGCGGGGTGTTCAGCGGAGGTTTACTGTGTCATTTGTGACAGCCATGAGCACGTGAATCATAGATGCCCGATTCTAAAGATGCCAAAGCCAGTTGCTCATGCCGTCGGCTATGCGGTGCATGGACTGGGGTTCTTTCATATTTAGCATCCTCCGTTTCCAAAGGGGAAAAAGGACTCAAAGATGGCACTGGTTTCCATCACAGGAGGTGTTCTTTCAGAGGAGCAAGTTTGTGCTCAGTTACAAAGGATAGTGCCAGGGAAGTGGAAGTGGAATTTAGAGAAATATGGGGATAATGCATTTATCACGCAGTTTCCTTCTAGATCAGAATTGCAGCAGTCGATGGCTTTTGGGGGGGGGGGGGGGGGGGGGCAGATGTTAAGAAGGATGGTGTTTCCACAAGCGTGAGGTTGGTCTTTGAGGAGTGGCATGAGAAGGAGGAGGGTTTCTTACTTCCTAAGGTGTGGGTCAAGGTTTTTGGAATCAGAAAAGCTTTGAGAGAGTTTCTGAACCTTTGGGCGGTTGGGTCTATGCTAGGCTCAACTCAGACAGTGGATATGGAGTCGACTAGGAAGAATGTGTTTGGTAGGATTTTGGTTGCTGTCCTCAATTCAAAATTGATACCTGCACATTTAGATGTGGTCATTGGGGATCATTACTTCGAGCTGGAATTTGAGGTGGAGAAGAAAGGTTTTGATGAAAATGGGGATGAGGTAGAGGTGGAGTGGGATGGAGGGGGCAATGATGGGTTTGGAAATGGGGAGGAGGATATGGAGGAAGATGATCTGTTGGGGGAGGAGATGGATGGGGCTAGAGAGCACAAGCGATTGAAGGGAGATGGGGGGTGAGTAAGGGGAAGTCGGCTAAGGAGGGAAGGCCGGACAGCGAGTCTCTCAAGGAATTAGTTCAGGGAATGAGTGAGGAGGAGTTCAGGGTTTTTCTTAAAGAAAAGGCGGAAGAGCTCCTTAATGGGTCGGTTAACAAGGTGCTTGGCGAAGTGGCAGACAAGGTGATTGCTGAAAGGGAGGTTCTGGTGGGTGGGGGCGGTGTGTATGAAGGTGAGAAGGGGCAGAGCACTCGGTTGTGTGGGCAGGGGGTGTTTTGGAGGTTCCGTAGGGGGGCCTTGAGGGGGCTAGTGCTGTCCCGAAGGGAGTTGGTGGATCTGGAGGTTCAGGTGCGGAGGGTCTGGAAGGGCGAATGTGGAGTGGCGGTTTGCAGATGCAGGCACTAAAGGAAGGGCGGAATAGTGAGTTGGTTTTGATGGAGGGCAGCAGTTCGGAGGGATGTCTTTCGTGCGCTTTGGTGGAGGGGTTGGTGGGTGAGAAGTATTCTGGACTCGCAGCGGGTTCGGGGGGAGTGCTGGCAGAATCAGAAGATAGTACTAGGTTGAGCCAGGCGGTGGATTCTCCAGAGTCTGAGGAGCTTGCGAAGGGGGCTGGTTTGATCAGGGAAGTGGTGGTGTCTCCGTCAAGGGCCAGCTCTCGCTTGGCAGGAGCAGCAGATGAGCATGTTTTGATGCGGGCAGAGCGACGGGCGGTGGTGTGCAACCTAGAGCAGCAGATGGAAGGTAATGTTAAAGTTAATGCTTTTTGTTCCTTTCCTGTTTCTTCTGCGGTTAGGAGGATAAGTGAGTTGGGGGTGGTTGCAAGTAACAGTAATGAGGATTTATCTTCTGCGGTTAACCATCTGTTTTGTTTAGAGAAACCTAGGGTTTTGGATTTTGTTGATGATGGTAGCGTAGGCTCTTTGAGCTGTAGCAGCGAGTCGGAGAGTTTAGAGGGTTTTGAAGTTGAAGCGATTAAGCATTTGTGTGGAGATTTGGTGGATGAAATATTAGATGAGGACAACTATCACCTAAGTGGTGAGACTAAGGTTGTTTCTAAAAATCACAAGACCAACGCTAAGTCGTTTGGTACAAAGACTTGTGAAAAGAGAAAGAAAGTTAAAGTTGCAAAAAAGGAGTTCCTTATGAAAGGTATTTTCTGGAATAGCAGAGGTCTTAAGGACTTGGCTAAATCTAGATTTTTATATGAAATCTCTATGATAAGGACATCACTTCTTCGGATACACACAACACTCCTCCACTTGACATTCAAGGACCAATCACTAGAGCTCGCGCCCGACAATTGAATTTACAGGTGAGCTCGTTCCTAAGTACTTCTTTTTGTTCATTTGAGAATCGATTGCTACCTAATGATTTAATTATGATTAGGAACCATGGAGAGGACCTAGAAGTACTTGGAGATGAGCTACGAGGCGCACAAGTCCAGCAAGGGTGGTCGAATCATGTTGGAGGTCCAACTCAAGCCGACTTCGAATCCAATTCGGAGTCCAGGACCAGGCCGCACTAAAACGGATGCCCAGATCGCATCCGGACTCCGTTTTGGACGTTCCACATATGTATTGAAAGCTGAGAAGACTACATTTCCAATGGCTCTGGTCCCATATCAAAATTCCTTCTGAGTCAACGGGAATCGTCGAAACAAGTGGACTCAAGCCGACTTCGAATCCAATTCGGAGTCCAGGACCAGGCCGCACTAAAATGCACGCCCAGGTCGCATCCGGACTCCGTTTTGGACGTTCCACATATGTATGGCAAGCTGAGAAGACTACCTTTCCAATGGATCTGGTCCCATGTAAAAATTCCTTCTGAGTCAACAGGAATCGTCGAAACAAGTGGGCGTTCAGAATCTGTCAGGGTGCTGCGCCACCGTCTTTTGGGCCGTTCGGCTTTGTATCGTGTTGGAGCCCATTAGGGGCGCGTCCAGGGGTTTTGCACGCCCCTAACTCCTCTATATCCAGCCGCCACCCCCACCATTAGGGTTCGGGTTTTGCTTAGATCAATTCTGTCTTTGAACAGTTTCGCCGTTTATCGGTTTGTGAGACCCCAACTTTCGAGTGCTAAATCAATACATCTGCAATTCAGTTGTGTTCTTCCTTGTTCTTGCTTGTGTTCTTTGATTCGCAGGCAAGGATTAGCCTTCTTGGCAAGGTCAACCGGCTGCGCACGGTTGATAACCTGAGGAGACGTGGTGCTGCGATTGCGGGGTTCGGAACGTGTCGTTCGGAAGCCGGATCGAATTGTGTCGTGCCTCCACCAAATCGAACATATCCAGAACCTGTTGGAAGATCGGGACCCCGTTCCCATCACTCTAGAGAGCAGAGCTTTGACTTTATTGCTCTTTTAGAAACCGGGAAGAAAGATTTCCCGCAAAATTATCTTAATAAATTATGTGGGGGAAGAAATTTTATTTGGCATTGGACTGAGCCACATGGGAGATCAGGTGGGATTTTGTTGGGTGTGAATGTAGATTTTTTTGATATTGGCAGTATTGCGGAAGGGGAGTTCTTTGTTAAATTTCATCTCAGAAATAAAAAAGACGGTTTTCAGTGGGTTATAGTGGCTGTTTATGGGGCAGCACAACCAGAGTTCAAGGAAAATTTCCTTACCGAGTTAGTCCAAGCCTGTAGTAAGGAAACTCTGCCTATGTTGATAGGAGGGGATTTCAATATCATTAGGAATCTAAGTGAGAAAAATAATGACAGGTTTGATGGAAAATGGCCTTTTCTTTTTAATGCGATTATAGATAGCTTAAATCTAAGGGAGATTGTTATGTCGGGGAGAAGCTTTACTTGGGCTAATTCTCGGAAAATACCAACATATGAAAAACTGGACAGGATTCTAGTAAGCACGGAGTGGGAGCAGAAGTTCTCTCTGTCCACGGTGAAGGCCTTGTGTAGAGAGTTTTCGGATCATGTTCCGCTTTTGCTTAGCACAGGCGAAGGAATCCAGAGTAAGGGTCGACAAATGTTCAGATTTGAACTCAGTTGGCTACTGCGTGAGGGTTTCTTTGACTTAGTGTCTAAGGTTTGGAAAGAAGAAAAAAAGGGTGGTTCGTCACTGCAAAGGTGGCAGAATAAAATTAGAAGGTTGAGACAATTCTTAAGAGGTTGGGCAAAGAATGAGAATGGATCTTTTAAGAAGGAGAAGCAGGTGTTGGTCAGGATAGCGGATAAGCTTGATAAAAAAGCGGAAACGCAAATCCTGAGTCAATGCGACATGGATCTGAAGCAAGGAGTGAAAGAAAGGCTAGCCCAACTGCTTAGGGAGGAGGAGGTTAGATGGTTTCAAAGGGCTAAGTCCACGCAACTCTTGCAGGGTGATAACAATACAAAGTATTTCCATATGGTTGCAAATGGTAAAAGAAGGAAAACTAGAATTTTTCGGTTGGACCAAGAAGAAGGGGTGATCGAGGGAGATGAAAATCTGGAGAAATATATCACAAATTATTATAAAAATCTCTTTGGGTCGACGCGGAAAAATAGCTTGATTCTAGACGAAGCTCGTAAAGAGGATATCCCGCAGGTTTCTGAAGCAGAGAATAGGATTCTTACGGATGATTTCTCTGAAAAAGGAATAAGAGAGGCTATTTTTCAAATGAAACACAATAAAGCCCCGGGTCCAGATGGTTTTCCTGTTGAGTTTTATCAGGTGTTTTGGAGTCTAATAAAAGATGACCTAATGGCCATGTTTAAAGATTTCCACAAGAATAAGCTTTCTCTCTTTAGTCTTAATTTTGGGATAGTAACTCTCCTTCCAAAACAAAAAGAGGTTAAGCAAATTCAGCAGTTTAGACCTATTTGTATGCTTAATGTGAGCTTTAAAATTTTACAAAGGTGTTGGCTAATAGGGTTACAGGGGTCGCGAGCAAGGTGATTAGACCTTCCCAAACGGCCTTTCTTCCAGGAAGGAATATTATGGAGGGTGCAGTTGTTTTGCATGAAACGGTTCATGAGCTTAGGAGGAAGAAGTTGAGTGGGGTGATCCTCAAACTAGATTTTGAGAAAGCCTACGATAAGGTGAGCTGGTCGTTTCTGCAGCAGGTTCTGAGGTTAAAAGGTTTTTCGACAACTTGGTGTAAATGGATTGAAACAATAGTAAGTGGTGGCAGTGTAGGGGTGAAAGTAAATGATAACATAGGCCAATACTTTCAGACTAGTAAAGGTTTGAGGCAAGGAGATCCTCTTTCGCCTATTCTTTTCAATCTAGTAGCTGATATGTTAGCTATCCTTTTAGACAGGGCCAAAGACAGTGGGCAGATTAGGGGCTTAGTGCCTCATTTGGTGGAGGATGGTTTATCGATCCTCCAGTATGCGGATGACACTGTTCTTTTTTTGGAAGATGAGTTCGATAAGGCTAAGAATCTAAAGCTAGTGCTAAGTACTTTTGAGGAGTTGTCGGGTCTCAAAATAAACTTTCATAAAAGTGAGGTTTTTTGCTTTGGGGATGCTAAGGTCAAAAGCGCCGATTATGCTCAACTTTTTGGTTGCAAGGAGGGATCTCTACCATTAAGGTATTTAGGTCTCCCTATGCATTATCGAAAAGTGTTGAACAAGGATTGGAGGGAAGTGGAGGAAAGGTTTCAGAAAAAGCTGAGTAGTTGGAAAGGCAAATTATTATCGGTGGGTGGTAGACTTTTTTTAATCAATTCGGTCTTATCAAGTCTCCCGATGTCTATGATGTCCTTTTTTAGGATTCCTAAAGGAATTCTTAAGAGACTGGAGTATTATCGATCCAGGTTTTTTTGGCAAAATGATGGGGACAAAAAGAAGTATAGGTTGGCCAGATGGGGTATCCTTAGTCAACCTAAAGGTGTGGGGGTCTGGGGATTTTAAATCTGGAAGTACAGAATCGTTGTTTGTTAAGTAAGTGGTTGTTTAAGTTATTAAACGAGGAGGGCCTCTGGCAAAGCTTGATTAAGAGAAAGTATTTGAAAAGTAAGACCTTGTCGCAAGCGGTTAAGAAACCAGGGGACTCGCAATTTTGGAGTGGTCTTATGGAAGTCAAAGATCTATTTTTTTCAAGAAGCAGTTTCAAGGTTAATAATGGGCAGCAAACGAGATTTTGGGAGGACGTGTGGATTGGGAAGGAAGCTCTAATGACAAAGTTCCAGGATTTATATAGAATCGTTACAAAGAAGAATGTGACGGTTGCTCATGTCCTAAGTATAACACCACTAAATGTTTCTTTCAGGAGAGCGTTAGTAGGTGAAAAGAAAAGTGCGTGGTTTAAGCTGGTGGGTTTGTTAAAGCGGGTTTCCTTAAATGAGCAAGAGGATGTTCTAGTGTGGAACCTGCATAAGAGTGGATCTTTCTCTGTCCAGTCCTTGTATAGAGACCTCATGTTAAGAGAGAGCTCTCCAGAAAAGAGCTTATTCTGGAAGGCAAAAATACCTCTTAAGATCAAAGTGTTTCTTTGGTTCTTGAAAAAAGGTGTTATTTTAACGAAGGTTAATCTTGCTAAAAGACAGTGGCAGGGTAGTACCAAATGCTGTTTTTGTCCCTCTAATGAGAGCATTCAGCATCTGTTTTTCGATTGCCATGTGGCTCGGGCTTTTTGGAATGTGGTAGTCATTAGCTTTGGATTTCAACTGTCTACCAGTGTTGGGATGTTGTTTGGTTCTTGGCTTAAAAGTTTTTCTTTGAAGCTTAGAAATCAGATTCTGGTGGGGTTAGCGGCTTTTTGCTGGGCTTTGTGGTTGAATAGAAATGACGCCGTTTTCAAAAAGTTCCCTACTCACTCCTTTTTGCAGGTCATTTTCAGGGGGACTTACTGGATCAGGTGCTGGTCGCAACTGTATAAAGAGGAAGCGAGAAGTTCACTCATAAACGGTTGCAAAAGAATGGAGAAAGTGGTGATGGAGTTCTTTAGCAAGAATGGGTGGAGTACATGTTTGAGATTGAAGGGTTAGGTCTTTTGGCTTGTGTTCGATGTTTAGGAGTTTTTGTAGCACCGTTAGGTGGAGTAAGGGCTGAATTTTTGTATTGCCGTTTGGTGGAGTGTGGACTGGATTTTTGTATGGTTCTGTTTGGCCGTAGTCATTTCCGTGGAATGATCAAGGCCGGAATATTGTCATTCCGTTATCTAAAAAAATTTAGGTCTCTTTTATTTGCAGGATTCTAAAAACATAAGAATATAATAGGAATACATGTGTAAAACAATAGATCATTGGAAAGCATAGGGATTTTATAGGATTAAGGAGAGGTTGGAGTTGATGTTAATTTTCCTATGAAATTCTTGTGAAACCACAATGTGTGAATAGTGTCCTCATTCCAAAGGAATCTAGAATCCTACGTTTTTTCCTTTCAAAATCTTATGAATCAAAGAGGCCCTTAGAATGCAGGAATTTAGAATACAGGAATTTCGTTGATTCTCCTCACATGCATGGAAGGTGACACGAACCGTTGGATGGTCTAATTAAAGAGGTTTCTCGAAAGCTCAGCCATTGGATCTTCATTACTCTCCTCTTCATTACTTCCGTTCTTTCGGCTACCACTCCTGACACCTCCCCGCCAAGCCGCCGCCCCGGCGCACGGCGGCGACCTTGGCCTCCGCCACCGCCTCCGACCGCGCCACACCTCTTTTACTCCTGTATCAAACGTAGGAGCACCAACTTCCCCTGGAAAGCCGTAGACGATGTCCTCCACCGCTTCGCGCCCAAGCTGTTCGACGGAATGACGCGTTGGGGAGCGGCCTCGCTCAGCAGGTCGCTCGCGGGGTTCCTCGCGCAGGACGAGCCGGAGAAGCTCCTGTCGCTCTTCGATTCCAAGGCCAGCCAGTACAAGGACATCGGTTCCGTCGACTTCGCGTGCAACCTGCGCGCGTGCAGGGGAAGGGGCAGGCGTTGGCCGCTCGTCCCGGAGATCCACGCGAAGGCGATGACGCGTGTGCTCCGGGCGACCGGATTGTCGGCAACCTTCTGAGTATAATGTGTTCGAGAAAATTGGATTTTTGCCAGCCGAAACATTGGGCTTCCCAGTTTTGCCACCACAAACATTGGTTTCGCAAATATGCCACCCAAAACATGTGCTTCTTGATTTCTTTGCCATTTTCTCTATTTCTCTCCTTTTTCTCTTTTTCTTTTTTTCTCCTGGACTCAGCGGACAGTATTGCCCCTACTAGGCAAATCCACGTACTAGAACCGAATCGACAAGTTCCTCTCGCCGCTGCGCCTTCGTCGAGACGCTTCGACTCCCGTCGCTTGCCCCCGCCGCCCGGAGGATCGCCGACCACCCAACCCCATGGAGGACGGCCGCCGGGTTCAGCCCGGCCCGGCCGATGATCCCCCGCTGCCCGATCCTCCCCCGCCTCTTCCCGACGTCGCGCCCCACTCTCTGTCTAGAAGTCTAGAACTAGGAGCGCATGGCTTACTATTGTTGACTGCACCTTGAAGAACAAAGTTGTGCACATCAGGATCCTAGGGGCATGCAGGCGGCAAGCTCCCAGCGGCCAGAGAGCATGCACGTACGCGTGCAATTGCTTAGGGGCAATACTATCCTTTCCGGTGGCTGACTCCAGGAGAAAAAGAGAAAAAGGAGAGAAATAGAGAAAATGGCAAAGAAATTAAGAAGCACATGTTTTGGGTGGCATATTTGCGAAACCAATGTTTGGGATGGCAAAACTGCGAAGCCCAATGTTTGGGCTGGCAAAAATCCAATTTTCTCAATGTGTTCACCTGTGCCTCAGTTGGGGACCTTCGAAAAGGGAAGCAGCTCCATTTGTATTTGTTGAAAGCATAGTGGAAGGCTCTCTCCTTGACGTCTATGTGAAATGTGGTGACGTGGAAACAACCCTTGTGATATTTAATTTGGGTGATAGGGCAAATGTTGTACTATGGAATATGATGCTTGTGGAATATGGGCAGATTAGTGATCTAGCAAAATCATTTGACCTCTCTTGTCAATTGAAAGCTGCAGGTATACGCCCTAACCAATTCACATACCCATGCATATTAAGGAGTTGCACTTGCACAGGTGAAATTGACCTTGGAGAGCAGATTCATTCATTAAGCGTAAAATCTGGCTTGAGTCTGATATGTATGTCAGCGGTGCCAAATACGGGTGGCTTCACAAGCAAGAAAAATTCTAGAAATGCTTGAAGAAAAAGATGTGGTTTCCTGGACTTCTGCGATTGCTGGATATGTGCAACATGAGTTCTGTAAGGAGGCCCTTGCAGCATTCAAAGACATGCAGGAATGTGGAATTTGGCCAGATAACATAGGGCTAGCAAGTGCTATAAGCGCTTGTGCTGGAATCAAAGCAATTTGTCAGGGTTTGCAGATTCATGCTTGGGTTTATATGTCCGGTTATTCAGCAGATGTTGCAATTTGGAATGCACTGTTAAACCTTTATGCACGATGTGGAAGAAGCAAAGAAGCTTTCGCTTCATTTGAGGCAATTGAACATAAAGATGAGATAACATGGAACAGACTGGTATCTGGTTTTGCACAAAGTGGTCTATATGAAGAAGTCCTCAAGGTATTTATGAAGATGGATCAAGCAGGTGTCAAGTATAATGTGTCCACATTTGAATCCTCTATTAGTGCTTCAGCTAAACTTGCAGACATAAAACAAGGAAAGCAAATACATGCCAGAGTTATTAAAACAGGTCACACCTCTGTAACTGAATTTGCAAATGCTTTGATTTCTCTGTATGAAGGGCGGGCCTGGCGCATTGGTGGTCTTTCCATTGTGCGCTGGTGGTCGCGGGTTCAAATTAGCCTCTCTGCAAAGTAAGGGAAAGGCTGCCTAGAAAATCCCCTTCCCTAGGCCTCATATAGTGTGGGAGCTTCGGCACTGGATATGCCCTTTGATTTCGCTGTATGGAAAGTGTGGCAGCATTGAAGATGCCAAGATGGAGTTTTCTGAAATGTCCAAGCGGAATGAGGTGTCATGGAATACTATTATTACAAGTTGCTCAAAGCATGGACGTGGCTTAGAGGCTTTGGATCTATTTGATCAAATGAAGCAAGAAGGTCTAAAGCCAAATAATGTTAAATTCATAGGCGTTTTAGCTGCTTGCAATCATGTGGGTTTGGTATAGGAAGGCCTTAGCTACTTCAAATCCATGTCTAATGAGCATGGAATTCGTCCAAGCCTAATCATTATGCTTGTGTTGTGAATATTCTTGGACGAGCTGGGCAACTTGACTGTGCAAGGAGATTTATTGAAGAAATGCCAATACCTGCAGATGCAATGATTTGGAGAACCCTTCTCAGTGCTTGTAAAGTACACAAGAGCATAGAAATTGGAGAGCTTGTGTAACGACCCACGTCGTTAATTAACCCTAATTAGCGAATTAGGACGTTAAGTAGGATTAATTACATAAATGATAATCTAAAAATACAAGGAAATTTAAACTTTTCTACGTAGCTGTATAAATTGAAATTAACGAATGATAAACTAGTATCTTGTTTTCATAATTTTATTAACGAGGATGAATATCAAACTATATGGACTGAAAGGAGAAACAAAAACTCAATTGCATGACAAATAGAAACATTCAAATTAATTAAAATATAAATAACAGTCCGTAGTACAACAGTAGTTAATTACAACTGCGTAAGGTAAAATCAATAGCATACATTGATCGATAATGAAAACTCATATCAAGTCCAATAAAAATATTACTGATTGCATTACATGATAGCAACAATCTGAATTATAACCAATATACAATCCTATGTCTCAACTAAATAATCATCTCAAAGACTAAGTGATTGCAATACAATGGTATTCAGTTAGAAGGTGCATGATTCAATTTACACCAAGATTCATCTCATACATAGATGTTACATCCAGAATAATTAGGAATAGAAATTACATTTAGATAAATTACATTATTCTGTATATATCAATGTTAAGAGAAAGCTAGATTACATTATGGCCATTTCATACATTAGAAGATGTCGTCGAGTTGCCACCACACCACTATTTTAATTGTGAACAAACCAATAACTGTAATACCGAAAAAGACCGAACAAAAGAAAATAATTAAAAGTAGAAATTGCCGTCAGAGCCCTAAGGATTAACTTCGGGCGGGGTAATCCGTTCACGGAGATACCTGACCGTCCGGGGGCCAGTCGGCACCTCTCACAACCGTAGGCTCATCACACGGTATTTTTATTATTATACAAACCTGTTTTGAGTATAGGGATCAGCTAAGGCAAAGCCAAAATACCAGAACCCATTTTCAAGCCCAAACCATAACTGAGAGGCACCTGTCAAAGCCCTCACCACATAGCACAATAGCAACCGAGATAACACCCGGCCAGAGCAAGCATGCCCAGCTAGCACTGCCAGCCAGCAAACCCTCACGGCCAAGAATATAGCAACACAGCCCAAAATATCCCACTGTCATATACCAATAGCCACACCGAGCAAAAGGGCACAGAGAGGCAGCAAGGCAAGGTAAGCAATCCCCCAACATTCTCCAGTCAGCCCCAACACCACAGCGAAGCCAACCACCGCGGGGAGCCGAAGGCCAGAGAGGTGAAGGCGCGGCAAGCCGACGGGAGCAAGACCACCGGGACAACCGCAAAAGAACCGCAAGCCAGCAACCGTCACCAGCCACCACCAGTCAGCGACCGCAACCAGCCCCAAACCCTAACCTTCCTCACAATCACCAGTACAGGTAAACCCACAAAATCGCTATCCATATGCTACATTCATCCATTATAGCTCACATTGAAATAGAAACCATAAGCATCCATCCTCAGTAGAATACATGGAACCATCATATAGAGCAACCACCGAAAGTAGGGGAAATAGAGCATAGGAACGAAGCTTACCGAGGGCGATGGTGGCTGCAAGCTACCACCGGCCGAGCCCACCTTCCACCACCACCATGTACTCCCCCGGCGCACAGGCAGCAGTTGGTCGGCCGGGGCTAGCCGGAGTAACTCGCCTCCCAACCTAAACCATCTCAAGCAACCATGAAAGCCACCCAAAAATAGCACAATAAAACGAGTAGATCGGATTTAGATTTGGGGAAAAGACACCAGATCCGGGCCCTAGGCCACGGATCTGGCCGTGGTTCACCGGCGCCGAGCGGCAAGGCAGGGGCGGTCAGACCGCACGGCGCGGCGCCGCTAGGGTTGATGGCGTTTGGGGGCGGCGCGGCGGGGAGCCGAGTCGAGGGGAGTCGGCGCGGAGGAGAGAGGAAACCGGAGGGGAGCGCGGAGGCCTGGGGCCGAAGCAGGCGCGGCGGTGGAGTGGCGCAGCGCCGACGGGCCAGGCGGCGCGACGCCGACTAGGTAGGCGGCGTAAGAGGAGGAGGAGCCGAGACGTGTAGGCGAGCCAGAGAAAGGAAGCGGAGGAGGAGCCGAGGCGGCGGTGAGAAAAGAGAGAGGGGGCAGAGGCGCTGAGGCGGCGGTGGGGAAAAGAAAGAAGAAGACCAGGGGGCGGCGGCCGAAGACCAGGAAAAAGGAGGGGTCGGGCGGAAGAAAGAGAAGGAAGAGAAAAAGAGAAGGAAAATGAGGAAAAGAAAAAGAGAAAAGAGAGAAGAGAGAGGAGATGCGCGCATAATAAAAATTTGTCTTCGTAAATATTTAACTTTAACTAAGCTAGTGTAGATTAAAGAACCTATTATTATTATTTGAATCATGCTAAAATACAAATTATCTCAAATCAGTAGTTATGATTAATTAAGGATGGGCAGTAGATTAAATTTTGGCGAGTACCGATTGAATCGATACATTGCCGTTCACATTATTAAATTTCCTAAGTAATATCTATTTAACATTGTTGGTAGTATAAACTTGTGGAATTCTATTAATAAATATTTAGGATCCCATAAATAAACCAAAAGCGTCAATTGATTAGAATGGATCCATGTATATACTCTTAACCTGTGTATTGTTATTTAAACCGCTCAGCAATATATTCCATTACTTAGGCGATTTGGGTAATAATGGTTAAACTATAGAATTCACCCTGAGTTCTTCAGAATATTAGAGCAAACTAATTGTGGTCCAATGATGAAAAGTATACGCCGATTAAACCCATACGCATAAGGATTAAATTAAAGTACCATAATTTAAGACCATTGTGTTGCAGGTTTGAATACGCAGATAAATTAGTTAAATTTATCTAGATAGTTGAAAACCATTAATTTGTATTTTTTCAATGACAAAAATAAATGAATTGCTATCTGTCAGAATAAAATGTAGCGAGTACCGATTTAACAAATACATTGCTAAGTAAACCATTCGAGGTTATAACTAAACCCTACTTAACCCGGATAATGCTAAACCATAAAACTGTCTTAATAAATATTCTTAGATAATAGAAAGGAAGTATATAATCATAAAATCATCTAGAACGCCTATTCTACCTATCTAAATACCCAGTTAAACTTTATTAGTCGGTTATAAACTGTAGAAATTCACTTATAAATATTCTGGATTGTTAGAATAAACTCATAGCCATTAGAGGGCTAAAACTATTTGCAGTAAATAGAATAACACATGTTAAGTTGAAATAGTATTCACCCATTTAAAATGTGCAGATAGCGATTAAAATTATACATGACAATTAAATAGTAATTAAGCTGTAAAAATACGCAAATAACTAAAGTAGAAATTATGAATCCCATAAGGACGCCTAAGTATATTTTAATTAAAGAATTAAATAGTTGATTAATGAGAAACCCTGTTCTTCTGGATTTATAAATTAACTCACCATGCGTACTAGCACAAGAAAATATATTTGAGTAACCTTAAGATTTAAAATGAATTAGAGAGGTGATTATTGCATACGCGAAGATTGACTAGGATTAACATTAGCAATTATAATCGTACAGGATTAACATTAGCCGCTATAATTGTACATGCATTTAGTTAATCCCGTGTAATTGAATAATTGCTAGGAATTAATAAAATGCTAGGCACCCCTAATAAATCAACCATATCTCTTGACGTTGGTGCGATAATGTCGAACGACGAGTAGTGTATCCAAATTAACCTCGACTACTGCGATTAGATTAAATGGAGTGACGTCTTACCTTAGGAGCACAAGCACCTAGACACATCGTATTTTATTATGTTCTCGTAAATTAAGTCGTAGCCAACGTATTTAACTGCAGGCAACAACCAAGCTACGGGGACAACTTCACCTGATCCTACTTGAATCCGATTCTATGGTTAAAATTCAGGCAAGCATTCCTTTGATCAAATCTTTAGCGTATATTGCTCAAAACAAGTATTTTTTTGTATTAATCTAATATCACCCTGCATGAAATAAATAGAAGAAGATTTAAATCAAGAAATGACAAGAGATAAGAGATAGATGGCAACTGATGGAGCAGTTGGCCATTAAAGTTAATAAAAAGGTGGGCAGAGGTTGCCGGGATAGGAAATGAGTGGGCGAGGGCGGGACCTCTGCATAAGAATAGAATATAAGGGATTACAAACTTCATCCGTATGGACAGACCGTACCAACTCGTATCAACCAACGTTCCGTTTTCACGGGCAGTCGGTACTCTAGTGAGGTGTTATATTCTCCACAGGAATGATTATTTATGGGATAGACCCAAAGGAACCGGTATGAGACCGGAGCGTAAAAACCCACAGGCGGGTTACGCAGGGCGTTATATACGCGAGTCAGGGGGCTGGGGAAAGGTTGAATACCCTACCAGCCAACGGTTATGTCGTTTTCAGTGGGTCTGTGTTCCAGGCTGCTGATTGTGTATAACCGGGTGGAGATGTAATTATTGAACTAGAGATAATTGTACTGTACTCTGTTCTGGGCGCCGCTTCAAAGGAATTGCGGATAATCCCAAGAGCCAACACGAGCAGAGTGATGATGGGTAAAGTGATACAAGCTTGCGCAATGCTATCCAAATCATGAATTCATGCCTGTCTCCGGGAAAGGAGAATTACGGAAACTTATGGGGGTTTTTGCTGTTCATACGTATGTTCAGTAGTTTTCTAAATTAATAAATTGGATCCTTTCAAAACCAACAAACCTTATTTTCTATAAGTCATGAAAAGGAAATTGACAATGAGAAAGAGTATTAAGAAGGAGCATGAGATTGCAGAGAGGAATTGATATTCCTACCAGTATAATTGATGAGCATTTTGTGCATTTTTGTTAATAACGCTTGCTGAGTACTTTGGTACTCACCCTTGCTATAAATCTCCCTTTGCTTAGGAGCATGTCGGTTCAGAGAATAGCTAAGGTCAGGAGGAAGCTATCTGGATGGACTACCGTGGACTCGGATTACAGTGGGTACAAGGTGGACACTCTGTGTGGAGTCGTTTTAGATAGAAAGTAATTAGAGAATAATTTGTCTAAAAATTGTAATATTTAAGCCCTTGAGGCTTTGTAATAAATTTTAGCCCTGCGTGGCGATATTTTTGTAATATCGTGTTTTGTCTCTAATTATTGTTCTGCTGCATCACTCTGATGGCTTATTATTCGTTAGAGCGATGTTTTATTGGCTAAAACGAATAATAATCCGTTGACTAGCGTTATTACCCCACGGTAATAATGCGGGTCGTCACAGGTGGTATCAGAGCAATGGTTTGAGGGTCACGCAAATAATTAGAGACGGTTTTTGACTTAAGGATGTTGTTCTTGCTATATGGCAATATGTATTCTTTAATATTTCTCGTCTGTATGTCATTTCTTATTTGGTCAGCTCTAGGCTTTGGAATTGTTACTTTTAGACCACCCACTAGATTAAAAATGGGAGCGGATAGCGAAATGGGGGAAATGATGACAATAATAGTTGTGAAGATCTAAATTAGGGTACTAATTCTTTTCAGCGGTAACAGTGTTAATCTATAAAAAAAAAATTTTTCTAGTAGTAGTTAGTCAACCATATAATTTTAATTACGAACTTAACATTTAATTTTTTTGCTGTAATTATATAGTCTGTATTTAAATTATTGCATTCCGTTAATGTATGATTGTTTTACTTTTCTCAACCGTAGCGACATAGACTCAACTGTGGCAACATAAAGCAACCTAAGGTAAATATGAGTAGTTATAATAGTTTAGAAGTGAACCAAAACTCCAAGACCCTTATCTTTTCGCTCTTGCAACTACATGAACGCATCTGCCATCACAAAATTTAGTAGAGACAATTACAGAAAAGTAATATTATAATTATTCCTGATGGCAGATGAACCAAATTAAAATTTACTTTTCTCACTTCTGCATATGAGGTTTCCCAGATGAGTGGTCTGTGGCGCTCCCGAACGCGTAAGTTTCGGGCGTACTCAGGAACGAAGTCCTGGGCGTACTCAGGGATGAGCCCTGAGCGTGGTTCCAAACGCGAAAGTTTTGGGCGATCCTGAGAGCGAGTTCTCAGGCGTGCCTGGGCGCGGAGATCCAGGGTAGTGTAGGTTCGCACTCAGAGGCAAGCTCTGAGCGTGGTCCCAAACGCGAAAGATTTGGGCGATCTCGAGAGCGAGTTCTCGAGCGTAGCTGGGCACGTAGTCCCAGAGTAGTGTAGGAGTTGATTCTTTTTGCATCTCTATGTTTCTTGGGTTTTATTTGCCTAATGTGAATGCTGTGATGTGAAGATCCACACCAGAGAGGGGAAGTAATGCTGTTTTCTACTACTTCAACATAAATAAATTCTCATCTAATTGCATGCTAAACATTAATACGAAAACCTGGGTCTATAACATGAATAAAATTTTGTTCGTACCTCTTGTAACAATTTGCTGCAGGAAATTTGATAATATCATGATATGCAGGTATTTTCAAAAATATAATGTACTAAATTTAATTACAACTTAAAATGAGGTGACTAAGTGTAGAATGATCAGTCAAATTAAAACAAGTGAAAATTTAGCGCCTAGCCGTAGTATAGGAAAAACGCTCAATTCTTTATTATTATTATTATTAAAAGTCGGTTATATAGAATTACCAGGATTACTATACATAGACGAGTTGTATGAGATCGACTGTAGGTAACATGTCCACCACCATCCATTTTCTGTTACAGAACACGTAACTTAGAGTGAGACGTCCTTAGAACGTAATTAAAAAAAATGACGCTGACTATTTTGCAACTCAAGACTGGTAGACTGTTTAGCTGTAAAGCCTTTATTTCACCAAATAAATCTGTTCCTAGTAATCTATCCCTAGATACTCCGAGAAACTTGTTACTTGCTTAATTCTATCCCTCTTGGAGCGTATGGTCAGACCTACAGCGGATATCTATACCTACCTACGTTTCCTGTTGTAATTCGGATTAGAAGCATTCCGAAGTTCTAAGCCTACAGCTGCTACGAGATTAATCACCCCATTATCCATGAATCGTTTTACAGCAGCCACTGAACGATTATTATCCAGGTCTGGTGCATTTCCCCACGTTCATGAATATATGATTTCAGGAACTTTGTTCATAGTCTCCGGAGCATCACATTGACCATGAACTTATAAAATAAAGATTTTACAAATGGAAATTGTTTCAGCATGACATTAGGAAATAATTATTTTCACAAAACCCCTTGCATCATTCTATATAAATATTCCTTGCACCATAGTGTTTAAAGTTTTCGGAAAACTCTTTCATGCATTCCATGAGGACATATATTATGAATAAGGGGAAATGTCCACTCTTTCAATATCATCGAGATATCATCCACTGAATCCCAAGACCGTATGGCAATACCTATCCCTGTATGTAGCGAATAAATCTCTAGGCCTGCCTAGTAATCTAGGGAAACCTGTTCAATTCTGAAGAGCTAAACCACGTCTAAAAAGCTAGTATCGTAGATGTAAAATCTAAGTCCAAAATATCAAATACCATAATGTCATCAAAATAGAGAGTAACAATATTAACCAAACAGGAAATACCCAACCCTTAAATAGCTCAAGTGCAATGCCTAGTTTATAATCTAATCCCAAATCTTCTTATTCCAACCCAATTGCTTAAAGCAATGCCATCCTCGTTGAACCACTCTGCTAAACCATCAACCATAGCCTTTCAATAGACCAGTTAAAGGAAATCAAGGGGTAGCTAAAGAATTAAGGAGGGAAGGAGCAATGATTAGAAAAAGGAAAATACTAACCGGTGCAATATAGAATAAATTGAACGATTTTCCTACCTTAACATGAATTATAATTCCGATCTTAAGCCTACTAAATCACTAGTAACGATAACTGATAACCTGTAGCTTGATATCTAATTTCAATGATGACACGTGAGGAATCAACGAGCGATTCAAGCATAGGAGATGTATCTACCAGAAGGCGGAATAAATAGGAATATCTAAAAGCACGCTTCGCAAAGGATCAATAAGAGACCTACCACAACCTTCTTAAGCCAGTTCCGATTTCGAGGACGAAATCATTTTTAAGGAGGGAAGTGTGTAACGACCCACGTCGTTAATTAACCCTAATTAGCGAATTAGGACGTTAAGTAGGATTAATTACATAAATGATAATCTAAAAATACAAGGAAATTTAAACTTTTCTACGTAGCTGTATAAATTGAAATTAACGAATGATAAACTAGTATCTTGTTTTCATAATTTTATTAACGAGGATGAATATCAAACTATATGGACTGAAAGGAGAAACAAAAACTCAATTGCATGACAAATAGAAACATTCAAATTAATTAAAATATAAATAACAGTCCGTAGTACAACAGTAGTTAATTACAACTGCGTAAGGTAAAATCAATAGCATACATTGATCGATAATGAAAACTCATATCAAGTCCAATAAAAATATTACTGATTGCATTACATGATAGCAACAATCTGAATTATAACCAATATACAATCCTATGTCTCAACTAAATAATCATCTCAAAGACTAAGTGATTGCAATACAATGGTATTCAGTTAGAAGGTGCATGATTCAATTTACACCAAGATTCATCTCATACATAGATGTTACATCCAGAATAATTAGGAATAGAAATTACATTTAGATAAATTACATTATTCTGTATATATCAATGTTAAGAGAAAGCTAGATTACATTATGGCCATTTCATACATTAGAAGATGTCGTCGAGTTGCCACCACACCACTATTTTAATTGTGAACAAACCAATAACTGTAATACCGAAAAAGACCGAACAAAAGAAAATAATTAAAAGTAGAAATTGCCGTCAGAGCCCTAAGGATTAACTTCGGGCGGGGTAATCCGTTCACGGAGATACCTGACCGTCCGGGGGCCAGTCGGCACCTCTCACAACCGTAGGCTCATCACACGGTATTTTTATTATTATACAAACCTGTTTTGAGTATAGGGATCAGCTAAGGCAAAGCCAAAATACCAGAACCCATTTTCAAGCCCAAACCATAACTGAGAGGCACCTGTCAAAGCCCTCACCACATAGCACAATAGCAACCGAGATAACACCCGGCCAGAGCAAGCATGCCCAGCTAGCACTGCCAGCCAGCAAACCCTCACGGCCAAGAATATAGCAACACAGCCCAAAATATCCCACTGTCATATACCAATAGCCACACCGAGCAAAAGGGCACAGAGAGGCAGCAAGGCAAGGTAAGCAATCCCCCAACATTCTCCAGTCAGCCCCAACACCACAGCGAAGCCAACCACCGCGGGGAGCCGAAGGCCAGAGAGGTGAAGGCGCGGCAAGCCGACGGGAGCAAGACCACCGGGACAACCGCAAAAGAACCGCAAGCCAGCAACCGTCACCAGCCACCACCAGTCAGCGACCGCAACCAGCCCCAAACCCTAACCTTCCTCACAATCACCAGTACAGGTAAACCCACAAAATCGCTATCCATATGCTACATTCATCCATTATAGCTCACATTGAAATAGAAACCATAAGCATCCATCCTCAGTAGAATACATGGAACCATCATATAGAGCAACCACCGAAAGTAGGGGAAATAGAGCATAGGAACGAAGCTTACCGAGGGCGATGGTGGCTGCAAGCTACCACCGGCCGAGCCCACCTTCCACCACCACCATGTACTCCCCCGGCGCACAGGCAGCAGTTGGTCGGCCGGGGCTAGCCGGAGTAACTCGCCTCCCAACCTAAACCATCTCAAGCAACCATGAAAGCCACCCAAAAATAGCACAATAAAACGAGTAGATCGGATTTAGATTTGGGGAAAAGACACCAGATCCGGGCCCTAGGCCACGGATCTGGCCGTGGTTCACCGGCGCCGAGCGGCAAGGCAGGGGCGGTCAGACCGCACGGCGCGGCGCCGCTAGGGTTGATGGCGTTTGGGGGCGGCGCGGCGGGGAGCCGAGTCGAGGGGAGTCGGCGCGGAGGAGAGAGGAAACCGGAGGGGAGCGCGGAGGCCTGGGGCCGAAGCAGGCGCGGCGGTGGAGTGGCGCAGCGCCGACGGGCCAGGCGGCGCGACGCCGACTAGGTAGGCGGCGTAAGAGGAGGAGGAGCCGAGACGTGTAGGCGAGCCAGAGAAAGGAAGCGGAGGAGGAGCCGAGGCGGCGGTGAGAAAAGAGAGAGGGGGCAGAGGCGCTGAGGCGGCGGTGGGGAAAAGAAAGAAGAAGACCAGGGGGCGGCGGCCGAAGACCAGGAAAAAGGAGGGGTCGGGCGGAAGAAAGAGAAGGAAGAGAAAAAGAGAAGGAAAATGAGGAAAAGAAAAAGAGAAAAGAGAGAAGAGAGAGGAGATGCGCGCATAATAAAAATTTGTCTTCGTAAATATTTAACTTTAACTAAGCTAGTGTAGATTAAAGAACCTATTATTATTATTTGAATCATGCTAAAATACAAATTATCTCAAATCAGTAGTTATGATTAATTAAGGATGGGCAGTAGATTAAATTTTGGCGAGTACCGATTGAATCGATACATTGCCGTTCACATTATTAAATTTCCTAAGTAATATCTATTTAACATTGTTGGTAGTATAAACTTGTGGAATTCTATTAATAAATATTTAGGATCCCATAAATAAACCAAAAGCGTCAATTGATTAGAATGGATCCATGTATATACTCTTAACCTGTGTATTGTTATTTAAACCGCTCAGCAATATATTCCATTACTTAGGCGATTTGGGTAATAATGGTTAAACTATAGAATTCACCCTGAGTTCTTCAGAATATTAGAGCAAACTAATTGTGGTCCAATGATGAAAAGTATACGCCGATTAAACCCATACGCATAAGGATTAAATTAAAGTACCATAATTTAAGACCATTGTGTTGCAGGTTTGAATACGCAGATAAATTAGTTAAATTTATCTAGATAGTTGAAAACCATTAATTTGTATTTTTTCAATGACAAAAATAAATGAATTGCTATCTGTCAGAATAAAATGTAGCGAGTACCGATTTAACAAATACATTGCTAAGTAAACCATTCGAGGTTATAACTAAACCCTACTTAACCCGGATAATGCTAAACCATAAAACTGTCTTAATAAATATTCTTAGATAATAGAAAGGAAGTATATAATCATAAAATCATCTAGAACGCCTATTCTACCTATCTAAATACCCAGTTAAACTTTATTAGTCGGTTATAAACTGTAGAAATTCACTTATAAATATTCTGGATTGTTAGAATAAACTCATAGCCATTAGAGGGCTAAAACTATTTGCAGTAAATAGAATAACACATGTTAAGTTGAAATAGTATTCACCCATTTAAAATGTGCAGATAGCGATTAAAATTATACATGACAATTAAATAGTAATTAAGCTGTAAAAATACGCAAATAACTAAAGTAGAAATTATGAATCCCATAAGGACGCCTAAGTATATTTTAATTAAAGAATTAAATAGTTGATTAATGAGAAACCCTGTTCTTCTGGATTTATAAATTAACTCACCATGCGTACTAGCACAAGAAAATATATTTGAGTAACCTTAAGATTTAAAATGAATTAGAGAGGTGATTATTGCATACGCGAAGATTGACTAGGATTAACATTAGCAATTATAATCGTACAGGATTAACATTAGCCGCTATAATTGTACATGCATTTAGTTAATCCCGTGTAATTGAATAATTGCTAGGAATTAATAAAATGCTAGGCACCCCTAATAAATCAACCATATCTCTTGACGTTGGTGCGATAATGTCGAACGACGAGTAGTGTATCCAAATTAACCTCGACTACTGCGATTAGATTAAATGGAGTGACGTCTTACCTTAGGAGCACAAGCACCTAGACACATCGTATTTTATTATGTTCTCGTAAATTAAGTCGTAGCCAACGTATTTAACTGCAGGCAACAACCAAGCTACGGGGACAACTTCACCTGATCCTACTTGAATCCGATTCTATGGTTAAAATTCAGGCAAGCATTCCTTTGATCAAATCTTTAGCGTATATTGCTCAAAACAAGTATTTTTTTGTATTAATCTAATATCACCCTGCATGAAATAAATAGAAGAAGATTTAAATCAAGAAATGACAAGAGATAAGAGATAGATGGCAACTGATGGAGCAGTTGGCCATTAAAGTTAATAAAAAGGTGGGCAGAGGTTGCCGGGATAGGAAATGAGTGGGCGAGGGCGGGACCTCTGCATAAGAATAGAATATAAGGGATTACAAACTTCATCCGTATGGACAGACCGTACCAACTCGTATCAACCAACGTTCCGTTTTCACGGGCAGTCGGTACTCTAGTGAGGTGTTATATTCTCCACAGGAATGATTATTTATGGGATAGACCCAAAGGAACCGGTATGAGACCGGAGCGTAAAAACCCACAGGCGGGTTACGCAGGGCGTTATATACGCGAGTCAGGGGGCTGGGGAAAGGTTGAATACCCTACCAGCCAACGGTTATGTCGTTTTCAGTGGGTCTGTGTTCCAGGCTGCTGATTGTGTATAACCGGGTGGAGATGTAATTATTGAACTAGAGATAATTGTACTGTACTCTGTTCTGGGCGCCGCTTCAAAGGAATTGCGGATAATCCCAAGAGCCAACACGAGCAGAGTGATGATGGGTAAAGTGATACAAGCTTGCGCAATGCTATCCAAATCATGAATTCATGCCTGTCTCCGGGAAAGGAGAATTACGGAAACTTATGGGGGTTTTTGCTGTTCATACGTATGTTCAGTAGTTTTCTAAATTAATAAATTGGATCCTTTCAAAACCAACAAACCTTATTTTCTATAAGTCATGAAAAGGAAATTGACAATGAGAAAGAGTATTAAGAAGGAGCATGAGATTGCAGAGAGGAATTGATATTCCTACCAGTATAATTGATGAGCATTTTGTGCATTTTTGTTAATAACGCTTGCTGAGTACTTTGGTACTCACCCTTGCTATAAATCTCCCTTTGCTTAGGAGCATGTCGGTTCAGAGAATAGCTAAGGTCAGGAGGAAGCTATCTGGATGGACTACCGTGGACTCGGATTACAGTGGGTACAAGGTGGACACTCTGTGTGGAGTCGTTTTAGATAGAAAGTAATTAGAGAATAATTTGTCTAAAAATTGTAATATTTAAGCCCTTGAGGCTTTGTAATAAATTTTAGCCCTGCGTGGCGATATTTTTGTAATATCGTGTTTTGTCTCTAATTATTGTTCTGCTGCATCACTCTGATGGCTTATTATTCGTTAGAGCGATGTTTTATTGGCTAAAACGAATAATAATCCGTTGACTAGCGTTATTACCCCACGGTAATAATGCGGGTCGTCACAGCTTGCAGCCAAGCATCTCCTGGAGTTAGAGCCTCATGATTCAGCATCATATGTTCTCCTTTCAAATGCATATGCTGTTACTGGGAAGTGGGCCTGTAGGGATCAGGTCAGAAAGATGATGAAAGACAGAGGAGTCAGAAAGGAACCAGGTCGTAGCTGGATTGAAGTAAAGAATGTAATTCATGCATTCTTTGTTGGTGATCGGTTACACCCATTGGCTGATCAGATATACATTTCTTTTTTGCTGTCCTAAATGACAGGATAGCCAAAATAGGGTACAAACAAGAGAATTATTATCTCTTCCATGAGAGAGAGCAAGAACAGAAAGATCCAACAGCTTTTGTCCATATCGAGAAGTTTGCTGTGGCTTTTGGATTGATGAGTTTGCCTCCTTGTATGCCCCTTTGAGTGATTAAGAATCTTCGTTAACGATTGCCACACTTGAATGAAATTTACGTCTAAAGTCATGGGAAGAGAAATTGTATTGCGGGACGTGTACAGATTTCACCATTTCAACAATGGCAGTTGTTCATGTGGTTGTGGAGACTTCTGGTGAAGTGTGCTGAAGTCCAAGGTTTCCATTTGTGCTCATTAAGATGGAACTTCAAGCAATTCGTGTGGCCAAAACGGCAACACCTCTTTCTTTCAGTGTGGCATGCAGATATCTAAAATCGGAAGTCAGCACGATCAAGGCAACAAGACCAGACAGCACAGTATACAGGATTTTGGATCAGGTATTCCTGTCTATAACATGCTGGTGTTTTTCTATCTTCGAGGGTGTCATTGTCGTCTTAGGTCTTGCATACGACCATCGATAATTCTTTCTTACAACTCTCCCGCTTGTTTGAGGTGATGGCAGTTCGTCCAACTGTTGAAGTCCAACTATATGCTGTATTGCAAGTGACCTTGCTTCAACGGAAGAGAGTGGGTGATGGAGTAGAGCCCATTAGCAGTCAGACGCAGGCCCAGAAAATCAACTAAGGGCCCTATATATAAATTTATGTCACGCAGGATCCGAATCTTCAAGATTACCCCAGTTCTACTGATGTATTTCGCCTAATCTCGATCTTGCTCGTGGCATTCAACATTTGCGATTTGACTATTCCCTTTGCGGTAGTAATAATTTTTAATTGGGGATGGCTATGCTACATAAAATTTACAAAATGATTTTAAACATTTTCCTCCCGTAATATTTTCCCCACTCTCCACCACTCACACGATGAGTAGTGCATGGTGGCAATGCGTATGTAAAGTGCATAAATAATCTCTAAAAAATTGCATAAATAATCGAAAGAAAAGAATGTACCATAAAGTTCACACTCGTGGTTTCTTGCAAATAAAACCACCTTCTGACCGAAAATAAGCCTCTTGTCGCAACGGACATCATTGGCAAAACACCCCAACAAGATGCAAACGAAAATCTCACAAGATTCCCTACTAGTTGCCAAGCTCCAGATCGGTTAAGATCAAATACAGAGCCAACCTGCTCTGATACCAATTGTAGGACCGGATGAGGCAACAGAGGGGGGGGGGGGGTGAATGGAGCCTCCAAAGCTCTCCAAGAATTCACATAATCTTCTTCTCCGATAGCTACAGGAGCTATGAAGCAAGATGATGAATGATCACTGGAAATCGAGAGATCAGAAACAGCGGAAGAAGAATAAACTCTCTGCCAGATCAAACAAGAGACAAAACATCAATAGATCAAGGTAGATGCTCGCCCGAAGTCCAGAGCGGTCGAAACATCACTGTGATGACTCAACTCTCTACTGTAGTCAAAGTGACCAAAAACAGTTCCAGAGCAGTTGAGATCCAGCGATGAGAAACCGACCAACAACAGAAAACAAACAGTGATTACTATGCGGTCGAAATCAGAACAGAAGAAGCAACGCACGATCACCGGGACTAAAAACCAAACAACTTTTGATCCTTGCAACACTCGACCAGGAGATTTCGACCACAACCAAACAATGACCTCAGGTCGAGAAATAACAGGGCAGTCGAAACTTCTCAACAGTGGTCGAGACGAAAAGCATGGTCGAACTGAAAACAGAGGATCTCGATGCGCGCGACCATGAGACGCAAACACTCTTCGATTCAAACATTTGCTCTCGGGAGTGAACTGACCAAATGGTCTTGAGACTGATTCCCCATTCAGAGTAAATCAAGACCAAGCCTCCTCAAACCAAGAACACAAAAGAGAGCAACCAGAGAAATCGCAATCAGGACATCCAAGCAATAAACAGAGAACACAACTCAAATAGAGGAAGAGAGATGAATGATTGGATACATGAAGGTTTCACAGACTCTCCACACAACCACTCCCCTCGGGAGAACAAGCTCTAACCCTAGAGCGAAACTCACACACACATACTCCATGGGAGGGAGAGGCGGCTGCCTCCAAGGCCCAGCCGGCCAACTCAACTAAACTCGTGCCTCCCCTCTCCCTTTTATAGCCTCACACCCGAGACTAACCCTAATGGATCCATCCATTAGTCCACACTGGGGCTAACCCGTAAACCCCCTCCTAACACCGGGTTTTACACACCGCACACACGTGACAACCCGTTACAGCCGACAGCCGACAGAGCTTATGACTCTGCTGAACACCAAGTTGAAAGCTTTGACTAAGACTGCTCAGTCGTAAAAGCCCCTTTCGACCACATGGTCGTAAACCTACCCAACAGAGAGAGAGACAGAGAGCCATTCTCAAGGCTTACGACTATGCAGAGACAGCACAAGCCTCAAAAACCAAACTCACTCTTCCTAGATCAAGAGTCAATTACTCATCACAACCATGGGGTGACCTCCACATGGTCTCACAATCTCCCCCTTGATGAGTATATTGACAAACACCGAAAAAGGCATGAAGATGAGTTTCTTTTTGAAAAGAAAAAGAGAAAACCACACATGGTCCAAAAGGAAGTTGCTCACATGACCATTGTCATAGCAAGATGACCAAGCATTCTCCCCCTTAAAACCTTTTTCTATCCTTCTCCCATCCCTTAATGCATTCTCCCATTTTAATGCCTTTTGCACCCCTTAATGCCTTTTTCTCTATCCTTCTCCCCCTTTTGGCAATAGAGTCATCAAGATGCAAGGAAGAAAAATAGAGCATGAATGAAATGGAGTGCCGGCAGTTGATTTGATGAAGGCAATGGAAGCTGAGGGAGCCATGAAGATTATCTAAAGTGACTTCAACGAAAATTATACCAAGCCATAAAAGGTGACAATGCTATCTAGATCATAGCAAACCATGTATTGCCAAGCTCAAGCCAAATAAGTCATGATCTTTGAATTAAATGTTTAATTAGCATGTCAAGTCACTCAAGATTATAGTCTAGAAGAAGGTATCCAAGCGTGAGTCAAGCCATGTCAATATTCTAAGTGGAACCAAGAAGCTATGGTTGAGTCAATTTAGAGTGCTATAAGTTCAAAAATGAGACATTTTGTTCAAGCACTAGGTATCACATGTAATTTTCCACTTGTATCACACTTTGGATACCACTTGTAGAATATTTGTAGTTGAGCAAAATTAGCACATTAGGCTTTTGTCAGAAATTTATAGTTGGTTTCAACCATTTTTCACAAGAATTTTTGTTTTCATAGCCATGTGCTAGATCTCAAGCCTTATGCGATCACTCCAAGCAATAAGCTTAAGGAGGTGATCTTGGTCATCCAAAACTCCCCCTGAGTTCATGCCTAGTGCAATGGCAAGCCATCTCATGAGAAAGAATTGGTGAGATCAGTTTTTTCGCACAAAAGAGATATTTTTGCCTTTACTTGAGTTAGTTCATGAACAAAGAGTTAAAACTTAACTCATGCATCACTAATGAACTAACTTAGCTCAATCTAAACCTCAAAAACAGATTCAAGACTCAACTTAGCCTATTCGACATGGCCTGAATCAAGAGAGGATTACTAAAGCTAGACTATTTATAAGATTGAACAAGACATGATTTGATTCAAGTTGTTCACATTTAATTAAGCTAGTATGGCAAGAGCCAAGCAACACATAGAAGGACATGATAAATCAAGCTATCACAAGATATGGCAAGATATAAAGCATGATATCATGTGACATAAAGATAATAGACAAGGCTCCAAAGACTGTACATGCATTCATGTGAATTTTATGCATTATGAGACAAACGAATGCACAAGAGATGAACTCCCCCTGAAAAATAGCCTGAACAGACAAAAAGGCTCCAACTCCCCCTAGAGAAGGCAAAATGAGAAGAACCAGGAAATTTGGCACAAAATCCAGAAAGAGAAGGTTCTAGCTCAAAGAGGTGATTCCCAAACACACTCTATCCTCATGGTCTCTAGTCTATAACCTCATACCACAGGGCAAAAGCACACTATGTCAATGCACAAGACTCTAGTGGCCAAGAAAAAATTCAATCTAGGTAGAAGAAAATCCTAGAGAACCAAAACCCAAACTCGGTAGTAAATGATCCTAGAGAACCATTTGGATGAGAAGTGTGATCGAGACAATATCACCGAGAGTTGGTTCCTGACTAACCAATCGGAACCATCCTCCCACTAGAACAAATAAACAAAGCAAAGCCAAGTGGAGGGAAGCAAAACACTAAAGATCGCAAGGGAGCAAACCTCTGTCACGGTCGCTTGGTTGGTAGTCGTGGTTGTAGAAGAGTCCTGGTAGTAGTCGTATAGGAGTCCCGACCTCGGTTGAGTGATCGAAGTCGCGTTCTGGTCTGGTCCGTGGTAGTGGTCGCGTCTAAGGATCGGTCGTAGTCGAGTCCAAGTCGCGATCGAAATCGGGTCTGAGGCGAGGTCGTAGTCGAGTCCAAGTCATGGTCGTTAGTCGAGTCTGGATCGTGGTCGTGTATGGGCTCGGCTCATGGTCGTAGTCCCGTCCAGTCCGTGGTCGTCGCGTCTTGGCGGTGGTCATGTACGAGTTTGACCGAGAGTCCAGACCATGCTCATAGTTACTGTGACATAGTCGTAAAGACCAAGGAGCGGTCGTAAATGTTGTACCAGTCTCCCGCACACATTTGCAACCTGCAGTTCAAACACAGGGACGACTGGTGTCCTAGTACTGGGGTAAGTGATATGCAACTTGGAACCAGTACTGAGACAAGAGACAACAACAATAGCATTACAAATTTTAATGCATGAGAACACCCCCCACAAGCTCTATCTAGCCCTCATCAAAAGCACCTAGAACACAAAGTCTAGTGCCGCCCAATACTAGAAGAAGCTTGTGACCTATCCAAGTTCTCATGATATCTACGCATAAGCACAGACTAATGCTACCAAGATGTTGTACAGTTTATGTCATGCCAAAAACCGGAATGAGTAAGATCAAGGTAAACATGTATCTCAATGAATCACAACCATACACATAGCAGGTGACAAGGAAAGATCACAGAAGCATATGCTAGCATGGATATAAGCATGTATACTAGAAAAGATACAGAGGCATGAATAAACACAGCATCATGACACAGAGAAACTATCCAAGATATACTCAAGCTCATACTGTCCATACATATGCATACATCATGTAGACATACAACATGACAAATCAAAATCATGGAAAAGTATGCTAACATGTGTAAATAATGATGAATGAACATAAGGAGCAAGATGTGAACCATGATAGATACTACAGAGCACAAGGTCATGATGATACTTGACTTCTAATACACACATTCTACTTAGCTCATGAAGTCAAGTCAAAGCGTAAGCATCTAACAGATATGACAAGGTACATGTATATTTAAGCAACATACACATAAAGACATGACATGAAAGTACTAAAGGAAGAACATGCCAATATGGTATAAGTGAGCACCTGAACAAGCACATCATGCCAATTAAGACTAACACATGTATATAGAGGCATGAAGGTAAGGAATAGCTCACAAAGTAGGTGAAGACGCCAACGTGAGAGAATATGCCTCTTGGAGGCCATGAAGTGGAGAACCAATGAATGTTCTAGTCACATGATGAAGTAGAAGACTAAACCCAAACAATCCCATGTTCCCCAACCAGCGTCTGGAAACCTACAAGAATAGAGTGTCCAAGTCTTGGATCCCGAAAGGTCAGTAGACAAGTGCTTGGGAAACCAAGACTTGACACACTCACAAAAGAAGTATGCAAGATAACACGATGCAAAGGATGGCTCAAGCAAGATGATCAAACCCTGAGGCACACCGCAAATGGACAACTCGACAAGTGAAACGAGTTCCATAACTGAAAAAGCAGTGAATACCTAACTTGAAAGCAACAAGAAGAGAACCAACCAAAGCACCAACAAAACTCACAACTTCTCCTCGCCGTAGGTGCACTCCTCGTTTGGGCGAACGAGGTCCACCATTTGAGAATCGGCGGAAATCCTTCTTCAGGATAGCACGTGGACAAAGATCAACAAAAGAAACCAGTCCACAATGCCTATGATGTCCATCCTTCTCACAACACAAGAAATGGTGCGAACGTCTACAACGAGACAAGATCCAAAAGGACAAAGCACCATTCTTGCTCTAAAAGAGAAGTCCCTTGGACCAACTGAGAAGAGCCAATATGAAAAGCACTTGCCAAAAAGGAAGAATCTAAGCAAAGGGCCAAGTGCTAACAAAGATAGAACCAGCTTAAAGAAGGATCCATCTTCTCGATAGTGCTCGTATCATTGCACTTCTCCCCTCAAAGAATTTTCATCATTTCATAAAGAGTAACAATAAATGATAGAGATGAAAATGCAAGTGTTCGACTTGAACTCTGGATCCCAGTTCAGAAGTCGTGTCTGCCAAGATCGAAGATACTGAGAGCCAGGTACCGAGGGAAAACACCAGGTAGACGAAAAGCAGTCGCAGATGGGGCCACTGAGTCCGTGATCACAACTCTTTATGACCTCGTCCCAGCACCTGCGAATACTGCTCTCGTTGCCGTCCTCGGTACTATGACCTCTCTGGCACTTGAGCAATCGAAAGAAAAGAATGTACCACAAAGTTCACACTCGTGGTTTCTTGCAAATAAAACCACCTTCTGATCGAAAATAAGCCTCTTGTCGCAACGGACATCATTGGCAAAACACCCCAACAAGATGCAAACGAAAATCTCACAAGATTCCCTACTAGTTGCCAAGCTCCAGATCGGTTAAGATCAAATACAGAGCCAACCTGCTCTGATACCAATTGTAGGACCGGATGAGGCAACAGAGGGGGGGGGGGGTGAATGGAGCCTCCAAAGCTCTCCAAGAATTCACATAATCTTCTTCTCCGATAGCTACAGGAGCTATGAAGCAAGATGATGAATGATCACTGGAAATCGAGAGATCAGAAACAGCGGAAGAAGAATAAACTCTCTGCCAGATCAAACAAGAGACAAAACATCAATAGATCAAGGTAGATGCTCGCCCGAAGTCCAGAGCGGTCGAAACATCACTGTGATGACTCAACTCTCTACTGTAGTCAAAGTGACCAAAAACAGTTCCAGAGCAGTTGAGATCCAGCGATGAGAAACCGACCAACAACAGAAAACAAACAGTGATTACTATGCGGTCGAAATCAGAACAGAAGAAGCAACGCACGATCACCGGGACTAAAAACCAAACAACTTTTGATCCTTGCAACACTCGACCAGGAGATTTCGACCACAACCAAACAATGACCTCAGGTCGAGAAATAACAGGGCAGTCGAAACTTCTCAACAGTGGTCGAGACGAAAAGCATGGTCGAACTGAAAACAGAGGATCTCGATGCGCGCGACCATGAGACGCAAACACTCTTCGATTCAAACATTTGCTCTCGGGAGTGAACTGACCAAATGGTCTTGAGACTGATTCCCCATTCAGAGTAAATCAAGACCAAGCCTCCTCAAACCAAGAACACAAAAGAGAGCAACCAGAGAAATCGCAATCAGGACATCCAAGCAATAAACAGAGAACACAACTCAAATAGAGGAAGAGAGATGAATGATTGGATACATGAAGGTTTCACAGACTCTCCACACAACCACTCCCCTCGGGAGAACAAGCTCTAACCCTAGAGCGAAACTCACACACACATACTCCATGGGAGGGAGAGGCGGCTGCCTCCAAGGCCCAGCCGGCCAACTCAACTAAACTCGTGCCTCCCCTCTCCCTTTTATAGCCTCACACCCGAGACTAACCCTAATGGATCCATCCATTAGTCCACACTGGGGCTAACCCGTAAACCCCCTCCTAACACCGGGTTTTACACACCGCACACACGTGACAACCCGTTACAGCCGACAGCCGACAGGATTACAGTGCTTTTACAGGAAACCGCTTCCCTTTGCAGGCCTGAGTCAATTCTCCAAATTGCCCTCACGCACCTTCTCGGAAGCTTCCCGTTTCCTTGCTCATCACGCACGACCGCACCTACCTCCGACCGATCGGACCTCCGACTCCTCCAGAGCCTAGTCCCGGTCTGCGCACGCAACCACCTTGAGCCCCAAGTCTTCTTCGGCTTCACCCAGTCGTTCTGGACCTCAACATCTCCCATGTCTAGTCCCGACCACTCCAAGCCTCACCAAGACTTGTCTCCAAGATCCTCTGGCAGCTCCAGCTCCAGTTCCTTGTCTCCTCGGCTTGCAACCACCTCACCAGCCTCGATCATCTTCGGCGTCTCCGACCGTCTGGACCTCAACACCTCCTGTGGCTAGTCCCGGTCCTCCCACGCCTCACCATGAAATAGCTCCGAAGTCCTGCAGCCACACAGACAAGCAAACCATCACATAGCACCGCTCAAAACATTCAGACCATCAATCGGCACACCCAACAAGTTTTCTAGTGCAACACCTAGTCGTGAACCCCCTACGACCAATCCAATGCACAACACATGAAGTGCCAGCAACCTACGACCTCATCCAGTGGCCCACGACCACACACAGCTCTGCTACGACCATCGCAAGTTTCAGCTCCAACTTGCTCAACCAAGTCGTACCAACTTACGACTGGTCAAAATCACAAGACAGGCAAAGCTCAAAGCCTACGACCACATCCCAGAGGGCAACGACCACTCCAAAAGACCAAGAGAAAGAATAAGGAAAATAACTCAAAACACACTCCTGCAAAGTCGTAAATGCCCTACAACCGGTCACAAAGGTAGAACATGATATGCACAAGACCTACGACCACTACCATAGACCATACGACTACCCCAGTGGTCCATTCAACCGATTCCAACGTGGTTGAACCACCTTCCGACCATGTTCATCGCTTTTCACCGTGGTCGAACCCCGTTCAGACCACGTACACCGAGTTTCACCGTGGTCGAAGCCCTTCCGACCACGCACAACGAGATTTACCGTGGTCGAAACCCTTTCCGATCACGTACGACTTGTTTCACCGAGGTCGAAACCCTTCCGACCATAGCCAACGTGGTTGTAGACAGTGAACACAGCTTTCGACCACGACCAACGTGGTCGTAGAGCCTTTCGACCACGGCCAAAGTGGTCGTACACTTGTTTTCTGGCTTCCGACTGCTGACAGTGTGGTCATAAACAGCTCGGTTGGCTTCCGACCACGACCAATCGTAGTCATAGCAGCGTCCAACCACAGCCAACGTGGTTGAGCTGCCTTCAACCATGCCAACGTGGTCGTAGCTACCTTCGACCACAACCAACGTGGTCGTAACCGGTCGAAAACCCTTCTGATGTTCTCCGATCACGCCCAAAGTGGTTGTAAACAGTGCACACGACTTTCGACCACGACCAACGTGGTCGAAAAGCCTTCCGACCACTCGTTCAATGCCTCTATCCGGTTCCGACCAAGGAAAACGTGGTCGTACACTGTCTGGCTAGCTTCCGACCACGGCAAGATGCTACGACTTAGCAGGAAAGCGCCTGATGAAGTCGTAAACTACTCGACTGACTCCCGATACTTGACAACATGGTCGTAGACAGCCCGGCTGGGTTCCGACCACAGCCAAATGTGGTCGTAAGGCTGCTGCTGCCTTCCGACCAAGACCAAACCGGTTGTATGCCCTCCTGGCGACTTCCAACTTTGTTTGACGTGGACGTAAATGTTCTGGCGGCCACTCGAAAGAGCTTGCGATCTCGCAGAGACAACATAACGTAGTCGTAGATGGTCTATGACCACTCGATAGAGCTTATGACTCTGCTGAACACCAAGTTGAAAGCTTTGACTAAGACTGCTCAGTCGTAAAAGCCCCTTTCGACCACATGGTCGTAAACCTACCCAACAGAGAGAGAGACAGAGAGCCATTCTCAAGGCTTACGACTATGCAGAGACAGCACAAGCCTCAAAAACCAAACTCACTCTTCCTAGATCAAGAGTCAATTACTCATCACAACCATGGGGTGACCTCCACATGGTCTCACAATCTCCCCCTTGATGAGTATATTGACAAACACCGAAAAAGGCATGAAGATGAGTTTCTTTTTGAAAAGAAAAAGAGAAAACCACACATGGTCCAAAAGGCAGTTGCTCACATGACCATTGTCATAGCAAGATGACCAAGCATTCTCCCCCTTAAAACCTTTTTCTATCCTTCTCCCATCCCTTAATGCATTCTCCCATTTTAATGCCTTTTGCACCCCTTAATGCCTTTTTCTCTATCCTTCTCCCCCTTTTGGCAATAGAGTCATCAAGATGCAAGGAAGAAAAATAGAGCATGAATGAAATGGAGTGCCGGTAGTTGATTTGATGAAGGCAATGGAAGCTGAGGGAGCCATGAAGATTATCTAAAGTGACTTCAACGAAAATTATACCAAGCCATAAAAGGTGACAATGCTATCTAGATCATAGCAAACCATGTATTGCCAAGCTCAAGCCAAATAAGTCATGATCTTTGAATTAAATGTTTAATTAGCATGTCAAGTCACTCAAGATTATAGTCTAGAAGAAGGTATCCAAGCGTGAGTCAAGCCATATCAATATTCTAAGTGGAACCAAGAAGCTATGGTTGAGTCAATTTAGAGTGCTATAAGTTCAAAAATGAGACATTTTGTTCAAGCACTAGGTATCACATGTAATTTTCCACTTGTATCACACTTTGGATACCACTTGTAGAATATTTGTAGTTGAGCAAAATTAGCACATTAGGCTTTTGTCAGAAATTTATAGTTGGTTTCAACCATTTTTCACAAGAATTTTTGTTTTCATAGCCATGTGCTAGATCTCAAGCCTTATGCGATCACTCCAAGCAATAAGCTTAAGGAGGTGATCTTGGTCATCCAAAACTCCCCCTGAGTTCATGCCTAGTGCAATGGCAAGCCATCTCATGAGAAAGAATTGGTGAGATCAGTTTTTTCGCACAAAAGAGATATTTTTGCCTTTACTTGAGTTAGTTCATGAACAAAGAGTTAAAACTTAACTCATGCATCACTAATGAACTAACTTAGCTCAATCTAAACCTCAAAAACAGATTCAAGACTCAACTTAGCCTATTCGACATGGCCTGAATCAAGAGAGGATTACTAAAGCTAGACTATTTATAAGATTGAACAAGACATGATTTGATTCAAGTTGTTCACATTTAATTAAGCTAGTATGGCAAGAGCCAAGCAACACATAGAAGGACATGATAAATCAAGCTATCACAAGATATGGCAAGATATAAAGCATGATATCATGTGACATAAAGATAATAGACAAGGCTCCAAAGACTGTACATGCATTCATGTGAATTTTATGCATTATGAGACAAACGAATGCACAAGAGATGAACTCCCCCTGAAAAATAGCCTGAACAGACAAAAAGGCTCCAACTCCCCCTAGAGAAGGCAAAATGAGAAGAACCAGGAAATTTGGCACAAAATCCAGAAAGAGAAGGTTCTAGCTCAAAGAGGTGATTCCCAAACACACTCTATCCTCATGGTCTCTAGTCTATAACCTCATACCACAGGGCAAAAGCACACTATGTCAATGCACAAGACTCTAGTGGCCAAGAAAAAATTCAATCTAGGTAGAAGAAAATCCTAGAGAACCAAAACCCAAACTCGGTAGTAAATGATCCTAGAGAACCATTTGGATGAGAAGTGTGATCGAGACAATATCACCGAGAGTTGGTTCCTGACTAACCAATCGGAACCATCCTCCCACTAGAACAAATAAACAAAGCAAAGCCAAGTGGAGGGAAGCAAAACACTAAAGATCGCAAGGGAGCAAACCTCTGTCACGGTCGCTTGGTTGGTAGTCGTGGTTGTAGAAGAGTCCTGGTAGTAGTCGTATAGGAGTCCCGACCTCGGTTGAGTGATCGAAGTCGCGTTCTGGTCTGGTCCGTGGTAGTGGTCGCGTCTAAGGATCGGTCGTAGTCGAGTCCAAGTCGCGATCGAAATCGGGTCTGAGGCGAGGTCGTAGTCGAGTCCAAGTCATGGTCGTTAGTCGAGTCTGGATCGTGGTCGTGTATGGGCTCGGCTCATGGTCGTAGTCCCGTCCAGTCCGTGGTCGTCGCGTCTTGGCGGTGGTCATGTACGAGTTTGACCGAGAGTCCAGACCATGCTCATAGTTACTGTGACATAGTCGTAAAGACCAAGGAGCGGTCGTAAATGTTGTACCAGTCTCCCGCACACATTTGCAACCTGCAGTTCAAACACAGGGACGACTGGTGTCCTAGTACTGGGGTAAGTGATATGCAACTTGGAACCAGTACTGAGACAAGAGACAACAACAATAGCATTACAAATTTTAATGCATGAGAACACCCCCCACAAGCTCTATCTAGCCCTCATCAAAAGCACCTAGAACACAAAGTCTAGTGCCGCCCAATACTAGAAGAAGCTTGTGACCTATCCAAGTTCTCATGATATCTACGCATAAGCACAGACTAATGCTACCAAGATGTTGTACAGTTTATGTCATGCCAAAAACCGGAATGAGTAAGATCAAGGTAAACATGTATCTCAATGAATCACAACCATACACATAGCAGGTGACAAGGAAAGATCACAGAAGCATATGCTAGCATGGATATAAGCATGTATACTAGAAAAGATACAGAGGCATGAATAAACACAGCATCATGACACAGAGAAACTATCCAAGATATACTCAAGCTCATACTGTCCATACATATGCATACATCATGTAGACATACAACATGACAAATCAAAATCATGGAAAAGTATGCTAACATGTATAAATAATGATGAATGAACATAAGGAGCAAGATGTGAACCATGATAGATACTACAGAGCACAAGGTCATGATGATACTTGACTTCTAATACACACATTCTACTTAGCTCATGAAGTCAAGTCAAAGCGTAAGCATCTAACAGATATGACAAGGTACATGTATATTTAAGCAACATACACATAAAGACATGACATGAAAGTACTAAAGGAAGAACATGCCAATATGGTATAAGTGAGCACCTGAACAAGCACATCATGCCAATTAAGACTAACACATGTATATAGAGGCATGAAGGTAAGGAATAGCTCACAAAGTAGGTGAAGACGCCAACGTGAGAGAATATGCCTCTTGGAGGCCATGAAGTGGAGAACCAATGAATGTTCTAGTCACATGATGAAGTAGAAGACTAAACCCAAACAATCCCATGTTCCCCAACCAGCGTCTGGAAACCTACAAGAATAGAGTGTCCAAGTCTTGGATCCCGAAAGGTCAGTAGACAAGTGCTTGGGAAACCAAGACTTGACACACTCACAAAAGAAGTATGCAAGATAACACGATGCAAAGGATGGCTCAAGCAAGATGATCAAACCCTGAGGCACACCGCAAATGGACAACTCGACAAGTGAAACGAGTTCCATAACTGAAAAAGCAGTGAATACCTAACTTGAAAGCAACAAGAAGAGAACCAACCAAAGCACCAACAAAACTCACAACTTCTCCTCGCCGTAGGTGCACTCCTCGTTTGGGCGAACGAGGTCCACCATTTGAGAATCGGCGGAAATCCTTCTTCAGGATAGCACGTGGACAAAGATCAACAAAAGAAACCAGTCCACAATGCCTATGATGTCCATCCTTCTCACAACACAAGAAATGGTGCGAACGTCTACAACGAGACAAGATCCAAAAGGACAAAGCACCATTCTTGCTCTAAAAGAGAAGTCCCTTGGACCAACTGAGAAGAGCCAATATGAAAAGCACTTGCCAAAAAGGAAGAATCTAAGCAAAGGGCCAAGTGCTAACAAAGATAGAACCAGCTTAAAGAAGGATCCATCTTCTCGATAGTGCTCGTATCATTGCACTTCTCCCCTCAAAGAATTTTCATCATTTCATAAAGAGTAACAATAAATGATAGAGATGAAAATGCAAGTGTTCGACTTGAACTCTGGATCCCAGTTCAGAAGTCGTGTCTGCCAAGATCGAAGATACTGAGAGCCAGGTACCGAGGAAAAACACCAGGTAGACGAAAAGCAGTCGCAGATGGGGCCACTGAGTCCGTGATCACAACTCTTTATGACCTCGTCCCAGCACCTGCGAATACTGCTCTCGTTGCCGTCCTCGGTACTATGACCTCTCTGGCACTTGAGCAATCGAAAGAAAAGAATGTACCACAAAGTTCACACTCGTGGTTTCTTGCAAATAAAACCACCTTCTGATCGAAAATAAGCCTCTTGTCGCAACGGACATCATTGGCAAAACACCCCAACAAGATGCAAACGAAAATCTCACAAGATTCCCTACTAGTTGCCAAGCTCCAGATCGGTTAAGATCAAATACAGAGCCAACCTGCTCTGATACCAATTGTAGGACCGGATGAGGCAACAGAGGGGGGGGGGGGGGTGAATGGAGCCTCCAAAGCTCTCCAAGAATTCACATAATCTTCTTCTCCGATAGCTACAGGAGCTATGAAGCAAGATGATGAATGATCACTGGAAATCGAGAGATCAGAAACAGCGGAAGAAGAATAAACTCTCTGCCAGATCAAACAAGAGACAAAACATCAATAGATCAAGGTAGATGCTCGCCCGAAGTCCAGAGCGGTCGAAACATCACTGTGATGACTCAACTCTCTACTGTAGTCAAAGTGACCAAAAACAGTTCCAGAGCAGTTGAGATCCAGCGATGAGAAACCGACCAACAACAGAAAACAAACAGTGATTACTATGCGGTCGAAATCAGAACAGAAGAAGCAACGCACGATCACCGGGACTAAAAACCAAACAACTTTTGATCCTTGCAACACTCGACCAGGAGATTTCGACCACAACCAAACAATGACCTCAGGTCGAGAAATAACAGGGCAGTCGAAACTTCTCAACAGTGGTCGAGACGAAAAGCATGGTCGAACTGAAAACAGAGGATCTCGATGCGCGCGACCATGAGACGCAAACACTCTTCGATTCAAACATTTGCTCTCGGGAGTGAACTGACCAAATGGTCTTGAGACTGATTCCCCATTCAGAGTAAATCAAGACCAAGCCTCCTCAAACCAAGAACACAAAAGAGAGCAACCAGAGAAATCGCAATCAGGACATCCAAGCAATAAACAGAGAACACAACTCAAATAGAGGAAGAGAGATGAATGATTGGATACATGAAGGTTTCACAGACTCTCCACACAGCCACTCCCCTCGGGAGAACAAGCTCTAACCCTAGAGCGAAACTCACACACACATACTCCATGGGAGGGAGAGGCGGCTGCCTCCAAGGCCCAGCCGGCCAACTCAACTAAACTCGTGCCTCCCCTCTCCCTTTTATAGCCTCACACCCGAGACTAACCCTAATGGATCCATCCATTAGTCCACACTGGGTATCTCGCTAATTACATGTTAGTATCTCGCTAGCATGTGGTCCCACGGATATTAGCAACTTTAATTTAATCTTAATTGAATATCCAAGCCCATGACAATGGCCCCCACACAGTTAATCTTAGTGAGATTATTGCTAATCTGATGCATTGTATACCAATAAAATTAGAGATCAAGATAAAAAATTATGCTCAAATGATGGTTCAAACAAAAAATGATAGAACTTTCTTAATGATATATCGCCTAATCGAGTTGACATTGATCCTTTCGGTGGCAACAACATCATGACTTTCACGTATCAATTTAACTTTGTCTTTTATGCCCACCCTCTATTTTTATCCTGGCTTCGCCACTAAGAAGGAGCCACCATGGACTCCTACTTTTGCAGCGGGTTAGCCCTCGTCAACTCCTTCCTTGGCTTGTTCCACACTGTTGATTGGAATGTAGGTTTTCCTCTTTGCTTTGCCTCTGCCTGGATCTATTAGTCCCACAATTTGTTCGATTACTTGGATCTCTCTTCAACTCATCAATGGTAGGGTATGGCGGATTGATTAAGTAGGATAACGATTTCATATGCTTTCCATTTTCTTCCCATGTTGAGCACATAAAAATAAAGAAAAATAAAGGCAAGGATACATGTAGATACATCCCATGCGTTTTGGCTTCTCAGTTCTGTGGTTTTGTCTTGCCTTACTTGCAGATGCATGTAGATACATCTCAGTTCCGTGGCCTTGTCTTCACTTACATCTCAGTTCCAGGGTGCATTGGCACCGAATTGTGCCTGACCATGAAAGTTGGGGATAACAAAAGCATGCTGCAAAAGGTTTCCTATATTAGTATTTACTGTGTACATATTTTTCTGTAGTTATACCAAAATAATTTGTAATTTCATGCCATCAGACTGCTATCATTATTTTTCTATCATCTTATTGAATCTTCATTTGAGATTTTTGTTCTCTTCCCATGTAACTTCTTTTCCTTTCCAGCCTCTGATTTCTTTTCTCATTGTTCTCACACCAAGAAACAACCGCTGGATCCTTAACATGAAGCTCTGGTTGTCAGAATCGTGATCCTGAATCGGATCAGACACTTTGGTAGGATCGCATTCTAAGATCGAATTGTAGAATCTAAGATCTTACCAATTTTACCAAAAACATATTGTCAGTGTTTTAATACCGATCTTACGTATGATTTGTTTGGATTTAAGGATTCTCTTAGAAGACTAAGATAAGGTCATGCGGAACGGAGATACGGGAATTTTATCCAGTTTCAGGCCTTCTCCTGGGAGAATAACAACCCTACATCCTGTGTGATTGCTAATCAGAGAGAAAGATTACAACTGAGTAACGTGAAAAACAAAGCTTGCACTATCTCTAACTTGGCTTCTCCCTCTTCCTCCTCTTGACGTTAACCTTTAAATAGTTGGCGAAGCGGCGAGCATTGTCTTGTGCTAGAAGACGTCTTAACGCTTTGGGTGATAACCATCTGGCGGAAGTTATTATCAAAGAGGCATAGTGGTTCATTCGCCATGCAGCGGTTATTGTCAGAGAGAGATCATGTGCGGTTATTAGATACACGCACGTTCTAACCGTCTTGTCAGACGTCTCTACGATGTAGTAGGAAATCGCTAGACAAGTTGATCGGAGATAGAGAGATCACAAAATAGTCTACGATCCCAAGGTGATCGCAGGACTACTTACAACTATATGGTCGTAGAAGGGCTTACGACCATGGAATGGTCGTAGAAGAGCTTACAACCATGGAGCAATCGTAGAAGGACTTACGACTTTGTGGTTGTAGAAAAACTTACGACAATAGTGCAGTCATAGAAGGACTTATGATTTCGTGGTCATAGAAGAGCTTACGACCATCGAGCAATCATAGAAGGACTTACGACTTCGTGGTCGTAAAAGAGCTTATGACCATATAGTAGTCATAGAAGGACTTACAACTTTGTGATTGTAGAAGAGATTATGACCATGGAGCAGACATAGAAGGACTTATGAATTCGTGGTCCTAGAAGAGCTTACAACCATACAGCAGTCGTAGAATGACTTATGACTTCGTGGTCATAGAAGAACTTACGACCATGAAGCAGTTATAGTGTCAGACCCAGATTTCTCAATCTGGAATCCTCTGTGATTCCACCGCACTATTCCCTGGATCAGTAGATAGTGCTCACAGTTTACAGTTCTGAATACCAAAGTACATATCATGCGGAAATGTAAACATAGTAATAGACGTACTCATGGGCCAATTAGGCCAAAATCAATAAAATGCAGTAGCGGAAGAATGAAGCACACAGGTGGGACCTTCAGGACATGCCCACAGGCAGCCAACTAGAGGTTCGCAACCTAGCCTTTGACATCTTCATCTTCTCCTCCATCATAACCAAAAGTGTTGCTGAAGTGTAGTGATCTGATTCCTGCTTCTGGATTTGTTATGAGAGCGAGTGTGAACACACTAACCACCGTGCTCCGCGAGCCAATACACAGAATACAAATAAATAGCATGCATGGCTTATCAAAGGAGAGGCTCGGGTTATTTTATTTGCCATAAATTGCTTTTGGAATATGATATATAGAAATTTCCTGAGACCAAGCAGTTTTAACCAAAACGTAATGTGTGAAAGAATGCAATAGTAGTATTAGCGATCCAGATTCCATCCACCGTTTCATGGCCTCTGCACCATATGCTTAATCCTTCAGTGTTATAACCGCTTAACTTATCACTAGGGCGACACCCAGGGCAACACAAATCAGGGCCTTTCTCTGCCCTCCACTTTACCAATTCCACCCACAAAGTTTTTAAAATAGAACTATATCTGGTTAAGTTCCCATGTCCGCCCTTGACCGTGGGCACGGCTATTCGAATAGTTTTCACTCTGTAGAGTTCGTACACTTTACCCACAAGAGATAAATCTACTCGTTGCCCCCACATGATTCCTTAGCCATGCGGTTGAGTAGACTATCACAGGATTGTTACAATGCATAGTCCTACTGTGGTTACACCCGTTAAGGTCTATCTTCCGTAGGATGCGCACATCCCTTGGGAAGGGTCCCTCGTGAGCCATCACGGGCAAAGGCGGGGATGAGACCATCCATCCCTTATTTGCTCGTGGTCATACCTTCACGTAACCACCTTAGAGCCACACAAATTAGTAAACCCTACCTACACTTTGCCAGCTTGTGCTTGTACTGTTGTACATTGGGAGATCATCACAAGATTCGGTCCTTAGGGTTATCTGGGCGGTTCTACCACTAACCACTTTGTGCTTCCACTGCACCACTCACACACACCCTCGATCCATCCGCCCAGATATTTAAGCACTTGAGGTCTTTGGGAGCATAAAATATCCATAACCAAATATACCAGTCATTTCCACCATGACTGCCCAAACCAATTTCTCATGAATCAAAGTGATGCTTTGGGGCATTTTTGGTGTCCCCGATTATCTAAACAGTACTAAGCATGGCGTATAGTTATTGACTTATTTTCGAAAGGTTACCATTATAATTTTGCTAGAGTGACAAGGCTCAGATATTCAAATATTTCAAAGGAGTTGTAATACTAGCAAGTCGAATAATGGGTATGTAACTAGAATCCTCAAACAAACATATATTTGCATATGAAATAACAACATGCAATTTGATAATTTAAACAAAAGTAAATTTGCAGAAAATGTAGGTTCAACATGATCAAAGTATTGACTCGCCTGACGCGGTTTACCGCGGTCTTGAGCTCACACAAGGTTGTCTCATACGATGATCTCTAATTCCTGGTCTTCATTGATCTCGGTCTCGCTTGATCCGTAGAATCTTCAGGACTCCAATTTCTAATTACGCGACAATCGACTGAATCCAAATAAAAGCAAATAACTCAAAAGATCCAAATAAATCCGAATAAACTTAATTTAGTTTTATTAGAAGTTAATAGGTGATTCGGGAGATTTGAGGCAAGGTCGATAGGATACTACGACTCGATTTTTTATTAACAATTCCTATTATTGTTTTTGGTATTTATCAAGGAAGTTCCATGATTTGGGGTACAAGTCTAGCTGGGTATTACTTTGGCGAGCATTAAATTTTAGGACATATGATGTATGTATATATATAAGTAATGTTTGCAAATTTTAGCTTACTGAGTTGATCTTGTAATCTAAGTTTATTGCATTTGCGGTATGATATTTTATGTACCTCCATATATCACTAGGCTAGTTTAATTTGAGTTAGGGTGTATTTACATGGGTTCCAGCTTGCTATATATATACAATTAGGCTCAATATTACTAGGTACTAAAGCTAGTGTTGCGATTTGGTTAATGGCACTATTTTTATTCTGCTTATAATTTTAGCTACTGTTAGGTTTTGCTTTATTTCAAATCTTAGTTTACACCTAGCTATCTGAGCAAGGCTTGGTGTGTATCATTTTAGGTGGCTCTAAGTACTCGTGTTAAGGGTTACATGTTTACTTTAGAGTATCTATATGTCTGTGAGATTATCTTGTTACTTGATGACTTAGGGCTATTATGTTAAAACATGTCACGGAGGTTTGCTCATTGATGGCTTGATAGCTATTGGGCATATATGCTTACATGTTAATTAATGGCCATCTTTATTAAATATAAACATTTATCCAAAGCCACTTCTCCTCATTAATGCCTTTAATAAATAATTAGATTTACAATTAAAATCACACTAATTATTTATCATGACAACTAATCTGAATTTAAACCATACATAAACTCTCTAAAGCCTTATTTAAATTTTACTATTGATGGCATGATAGCTATTGGGCATATATGCTTACATGTTAATTAATGGCCATCTTTATTAAATATAAACATTTATCCAAAGCCACTTCTCCTCATTAATGCCTTTAATAAATAATTAGATTTACAATTAAAATCACACTAATTATTTATCATGACAACTAATCCGAATTTAAACCATACATAAACTCTCTAAAGCCTTATTTAAATTTTACTAGCTTCCACAGACTATCCCTATTTTTTCCTAAGTTTTTCCTTTAATTTAGGATTAGATTTAAAATAAGTGCTAAAGGCATGCTAATCATACATACATGATAATAACTAATCCATGTTTTGTCATTTATTATGCTCATGTATATCCTAATAAATTTTGTACCTTCTATGGATGCATCTTTAATTAGAATTTTTATTAACTTTGGGTTCTAAGCTATACTATGTTTTATTCATACCTTTGATTGATATTTAGTCCTTGAGTTATTTATTCAAATAGTATTACTTATTCATATATAACAACTATTCCACATTTAAATATTAAGCAATATGGTTTTATGGCCTAATTAAATGTATTAGCTTTTCTATGTTATTTCTAGTTATGCCTAGTACCACTGACACCCTACTACATATTAGCGAGACTATTTTGGTTGTGGATGACCCATGGCCATTATGTTTATACATATATATTTTGGAAGCCTTCTAATTTAGATGAAACTCTATTCGGATGCTGTTAATATTTTGTTTAATGCGTATATAAATTTTGGTGATCCCAAATTAATAATCCTGCTCCCTTGATTTATTTCCTACATATTTCTTTAATTGAAATGAGCTCAATAAATGGATGGCAAAAATGGGCAAAAAGGGGAGTTCGAACCCAAGATCTATCAACTAATGCACGCTCGGTTAACCACTGGGCCATTGCCCATCTACCGAATGCCTAAAGGGAGTCTAATACTTGTATGCTGCCTACGGCCTGGGGCAAAACAGAGCATCTCAGCGCCGGCGAGGGGTGGCTGATGAGGGCCGGGTGAGGGCTAAAACGAGTCGTGCGCGCCGAGGTGAGGCCGGTGGAGGCAGTTGCGGGGGCCGAGGACCTCTGGAGCAGGCCGGCGGCGTGAGGCGGTGTTGGGCAGCGGTGGCGCACGGTGAGGAGGGAGCTCGGGCGGCGGGGGCTTCGATTGGGGGTAGAGGCAGGTTGAGGGCGCTGAGATGGGGCATCCCCGGCTAGGAATTGGAGAATGGCGGACTGAGGAGGGGGCGGTGGTGGATATGGCGGCGGTGGCCGAGCTTTGGGGAAATTGCCGTGCAGCGAGCGGGGAAGAGGTAGTGTAACGCCCCCGTTTCCAGGGGCGCGTACGGACACGGCACCCCGCAACTATTCACTCATGAATAGTTATGGAGTGTCGCGCAAGAGTATACCATTGCATGCTTACAACACAAATCCAGCATATATTTCACATAAGGATTAACATCCAGTTTTGACAGCGGGGCGTGCAAGCCCAAAGTATAAATACATTACAAGAAACTACCAGAATCCGCTTGAAGTTAATTAACCAGTTCTTATGATCTCAGGGGGTTTTCAACAAAAGTTAATTAACCAACTAATCAAGTTAAATCATGTACAAAACTACTTAAGCTTCGCTGATGGAATCACCCAAGTGGCACAGCCCCAATAACCGGGAGCACGGCGTATTCGAATACCATTTATTTGACTCTGCAAAGTTTGCTCAGCTTTACCCACACGATCCCTCAACTCCCGCGACAGAGTTAAGAAAGCCAGGTCGTTTCACTGCTCAACTCTTTATATAGGCTCTACCCGGTAGAATTCACTCGGGTCTGGACCACACACACACACACACACACACACACGCACACACACAAGAGAAAACGGTGTCCGCTTCGAGTGAACTCTACCATTGTTAGGCTCCCGTAGCCTGGCCTGCCTAACCTCACTGCTACCCTCCTGTAGAGTTTCAATCGAGTTGAGCAGCTACTAGACAAGTGTTGACAAGTCAACTCCTGTGGTTGAGCGATCACTGTGACATTTGCTCAGCGTAAGGGTTTCAGTCCTTATATTTTCACCTGGTCCGCAACCTCACCAGGCCCGCGACCCAACTAAGGTAAGCGGTGGGCGTAGACCGCCTCGCGATTTCCCACACACCCTTACCCTACTCCAACCTAGGGTAAAAGATGGGCGAAGACCGTCTCGCGGTTTTCCCAACCCTTACCCTACCTTGTGCACGCCGGCACTCTCCGCTCTAAGATACGGTGTCCCATACCACCCTACCTTAGAGTCGGGTTTTCCGAATTCTATTGGCCCACAGCCACAACCTTATTAGTGTAACATTTTGCATAATAGTAATAACCTACAGTTATCTAGATTAAAAGATAATTATTTCTAGGGTTACAAAGGCATGGTAACAAATTTAACAGGGCATTCAACGGTGGTAGGTTTAACTACATAACATGTCATTCCAATCATTTTATTTTTACTTTGAATTAACATTTCAGAAATAACTCAATGCAAATAGCATATTAGCATAATTAGACAACATGGGTTGCAACATGATCAAGGACTTGTGACTTGCCGTGAATTGAGGCGAACTCGGCTAGCTCGAACGTAGAAACTCCTGGATCCTGCGATTGCACTTGAGCTTCCAGAATTTCCGACACTAGCGCAAACACATAAAATAAATTAAATCCAGCTTGAGACTAATCAAGCGAGGGAAAATAAACTATTTAAAAAGGAGTAAAATGCATAATTCCTTCAAATGGAATTTTAGGAATTTATCTGGGATGATTTTGGTGGAAAGGAGGTCACAAATGGTTTCAGGACATTTTTATGGGCAAGGTGGTGAAATTTGGGAATTTTTGGGATTTTCTGTGATTTTCTGGGATTTCAGGAATTAATAAACTCGGGGAAAAAATATTTGAACAGTAGCCGGCCCAGCCTATTTGCTACAGTGCGGCCCGCACTGTGCAGCCCGCGAGGCCGACGGCCAGCGTGGCCCACGGCGACGCGCTCCGCGCGGCCCGACAAGCCGGCGCGTGGCCCGCACGCGCGCTCGCGCTCAGGGCGAGGCAGGCCGGGCTCGGCCCATTCCCGCGCGTCCACGCTGCTCGGATGAGCGACGCGCGGCCTGGTTGAACGGCCGGGATGGAGAGAAGTGGACGGCTGGATCGAAGTGAGGTGGCGATCGGACGGCAAGGGTGCGGGGAGGTGGCGAAAGGGTATGGTGGAAGGATCCGACGGATGGGAAGCGGTGTGGTTATGAAGATCGGACGGTGGCGAGGGAGGCGACATCCGACGGCTTGCGATAGGAAGCACGGGAGGATCGAACGGCGACGGAGAGACCACGCCGTCGTCTTCTACCTCCAGCCGTGCGCGCGCGACAGAGAGGCAGAGGAGCGGCGCCTCTGCTCTCCGGCGACGGTAGGGCTCTTCGGCGGCAGGGGAGGGGATCAACGGCTAGCCCTCGATGTGGGAAACCCATTTTGGGGCCTTAGGAGGGGAGGGAACCAATGGAGACGGCGGGAGGGAGAAAGGGAGGGTTCGGGTATTTTGCGGTGAGGGAGGTCACCGGCGGCGAGATAGCTCAATCGGTCACGGCTACACGGTCAGGGGGTCAAGAGGCTCACGTTGGTGGCGGATATGGGAGCTGGGGAGCAGCGGAACGTGCTGGCCACGGAGAGGGTGTGGCGGTCGGAAGGGAGCTCCGGTGCTGGGCTCCTCGAGCGATCTCCTGCCACAGGGAGTTTACCAAAATGCTCAGTACATCGAGGAGATGCTCTGGGTGAGAGTAATTGAGAAATGGAGGATGGGAGCGGGAGATTGACTCCAGGGGGGGTCGCCGGCGCAGGGGAGGAGGGCGGCGACGCTTTGGGCGATTGGATTTCAATCGGCTGCTTCGGGAGTTTCTTTAGGGTGGTGGGAAGCGAATGGGGGCAGTGGAGTCGCTTGGGAAACAAAGGGAGTGGGAGAGCAGCGGGGGCGGATTTTATATGCCCGGGCGGAGGGGGAGATCCTTCGGGGAGAAGGCAACGGGCGTGTCCACTGCGGTCAACAGAGGACGGGGGAGCAGTGACGGGCGTCACTGTGGAGTGGAGGGGAGGGGTGTCGGCTCTGCACAGGATTAAAAGCGAGGCGACGGGAGCAGGTGGTCGGGGCGGCATGGGCGGAGGCGGGTCCGCGCGCGGGGAGGGAAGATGGCGGCCACTGGCAGGCGGGACCAGGGCAGGAGCGAGGCGACGCGGCGCGAGGGCATCCACCCATTCGGACCGGTGTTGACGGGGCGGTGCTGGCGCGGAGGAAACTGCGGCTCGGGCGTCCGCGTGGAGAGGAGGCGGCAAGGAGAGGGGGCGCCAGCGAGGAGAGGATGGCCGGAGCGAGCGCAGGCGCCAGGGGAAGGGGAAGACGGGATCGGGGAGAAAAGGCGCCAAGGAGAGGGGAAAACGGATTTGCCGGAAAGGGAAAGCGGATTTCGGGGGAAGCTTTCCAAAAAGGGAAAGTTTCCAGAAATTCAAACAAAAATCCACAAAAATTTAGGAAATTTTCTGGTTTGAATTTTTGGGGTTTTTCAACCTACCCCCCTTAAAAGAATCTCGACCCCGAGATTAACTTGGTCCAGGGAGTAAGTTGGGGAAATCCCGCTGCAAGTCTGACTCTCGTTCCCAAGTGGACTCATCCGCTGTGTGATTCTTCCATTGCACTCTGCAAAACCTGACGTGCTTGTTTCTGAGCTGCCTTTCTGACGTCTCAAGTATTTGTAGTGGTTCTTCAGTATATGTGCCGTCATCTTGCAATTCAATATCTGACAATGGCACTTCATCTGTCGGTTGGTGTAGACACTTTCGAAGCTGGGATACGTGGAACACGTTATGGATCCTGGATGAGTCGGGCGGAAGCTGCACCTGATAAGCTACTTCCCCAACTCTTCCAATTATTAGAAACGGTCCCACATATCTTGGTGCTAATTTGCCTTTGACTTGAAATCTCGTGACTATCTTGAATGGGATGACATTGATGTAGACGAAATCTCCAACTTCGAAACTCAAGTTCTTTTCTATGGTTGTCCGCATAGCTCTTCTGTCGGTCTTGTGCAATCTTGAGTCTGTCCCTGACAATTCTGACATGTGCCTCTGCATCTTGAGCAATCTGGGGCCAATAAGTTGTCGTTCTCCTGTTTCTGTCCAATTCAGTGGGGTCCTGCATTTTCTGCCACAAAGTGCTTCAAACGGTGCCATTTGGATGCTGGCTTGATAGCTATTGTTGTATGAGAACTGAGCAAATGGTAAGCAAGTATTCCATGCTGCTCCATATACAATTACGCAAGCTCTTAGCATATCTTCCACGATCTGATTGGTTCTCTTTGTTTGTCCATCTGTCTGTGGGTGGTATGCTGAACTGAAGTTCAAATCGGTGCCCATGGCTTCGTGCAGTTTCTCCCAGAACTTGGATGTAAACTGCGTTCCTCTATCTGAGAAAATTTTCTTTGGAACTCCATGCAGTGTAACAATTCTGGTCAAACACAACTCGGCAAGCTTATCCTTCCCATAGGTTTGCTTGATCGGGAGGAAATGAGCCACCTTGGTCAATCTATCAACAATGACCCAGATAGCATCATATCCTTCACGAGTCTTGGGAGGTCCAGTAATGAAGTCCATTCCAATACTATTCCACTTCCATTCGGGAATTGGCAAGGGCTGCAACAATCCCGATGGTTTTTATTGGTCTATTTTGATCTGCTGGCAGACATCACATTTAGCCACATACTCTGCTACTTCTTGCTTCATCTGGTTCCACTAATACTTCTTCTTCAAGTTTTTGTACATTTTGGTACCTCCTGGACGAACTGAGAATTGTGATGGATGGGCTTCAGATAAGATTAACTCTCTTAACTCCTTCTTGTCGGGTATGCAATAACGATCACGGAAAATAAGGATTCCATGCTTGTCTATCACATCTTCTGTTGAATCTTCCTTTTGAACTTTCTTTTTCAGTTTCTGAATCTCTTCATCTTCATCTTGGGCTGCTTTAATCTGATCTGTTTGTAGCGCCAGGGGAAGGGGAAGACGGGATCGGGGAGAAAAGGCGCCAAGGAGAGGGGAAAACGGATTTGCCGGAAAGGGAAAGCGGATTTCGGGGGAAGCTTTCCAAAAAGGGAAAGTTTCCAGAAATTCAAACAAAAATCCACAAAAAATTAGGAAATTTTCTGGTTTGAATTTTTGGGGTTTTTCAGGTAGGAGGCATGGGGAGCAATGGGGAGCCAGCAGCAATCTTATAGCGGCGGAAGGGAGGGATACGCAGTAGGCGGAGGACCGGGCGGCGGGGTGGGGAACCGGGCGGTGGGGTGAAGAACCGCCGGGCAAAACCCAGCGCGGGGCTCGGCGTGCGCAGAGGGTGGCTAGGGTGAAGTGACGGGGGCGAGCGGCGCGTGGCAGGGGGCGCGGCGACGGGACTTGTCCCTGGTGTGGTGATGATGAAGCTCGCGGCGGGTCTGAGAAAACAGTGCACGCGCGTACGTGAGAGAGGAAAGAAAAAGGGGGATGAGGGAGAAAAGACGCGGGGAAGAGAGTGAGCGTGCGGGAGGCGCTCGGGTCCACAACCAGTGAGAGAGGGGGAGCGCGGGGAGATCGGGGCCACGCGCCAGAGAAAGGAGGCGCGGGCGAGCTAGGCCGGCCGGTGGAGAGGCGCGCGGGGTTGTGCTGGGCCGACTGGCCTGGTCTGACCCCCATTGTTTTTCTTTCTTTTTTTATTTATTTTCGTAGTTTTGCTTCCCCTACCATAGGCATATTTATATACTTATGTATATATTTTTATTTGCATATATTTTTATACATACATATATATATTTTTGGTTCCATTTCACTTGTTGATTTTCATATATATACCTTCCCTTTTTCAGCCCATATTGTGTATATATACATTTTTAGGTTTTGACTACTTGCTAGACCTTTTTCATATGCCTTATGTGTGTGTGTGTGTGTGTGTGTGTGTGTGTGTGTATATTACTGCCCCTTGTTATTCTTGCCCTTATACCATTTTTTTGTATTCTAATTCAAAGTTCTCCCTCCTTCCATGGTTCATCTCTTTAAAGTTTATTTTGCTATTGATTGAACGTGTTGGTTCCTTTCTTGTATTTCTTTGCTTATATTTTTGGGAACCTCAACCAAATTTTTAAATGTAACTCATAAACTCCAAATTCAAATAAAACATATTGCAAAATAATTCAAAAACTTCATATTTTCAAATGCAAATTTTCAGGATGTTACATATAGAAGGACTTACAACTTCGTGGTCATAGAAGAATCATAGAAGGATTTACGACTTTGTAATTGTAGAAGACCTTACGACTATATAGTGGTCATAGAAGGACTTACGACTTCATGGTTGTAGAAGAACTTATAACCATTTTGTGAGTTTTTGCCCTTATTGATAAGGGGTATACATGGAGGATACAATGACATAATAATTTGAGGATTATTCTATCCTTATCATCTAGCCCCCTACTTCAAGTAAAAGTAACTTACTTGAGAAAGAAAGAGAAGTCATAGATGAAAAGATAATCGAAAGAAAAGTCTGTTTGATTCTTATCGACTAGAAAAATCTTGGTTAATAAAGTAATTTCACTTGAGTTGTGAAGACATACGAACCTCAAAACAAAAGAAACCCAATCATTTTTTCGCTATTGTGTCCTCCGAATCAGTTCCCAAGGTGAGTAACCGATTCACACAGTTATAAAAACTTACCATGAGGTAACTCTTAGTCTCCACCTTCCCCATCTACTCTAATTCACTTGAGCTCTCCGCTGGTGACTAAACCTTCTCCTTCGCCTAATCTCACCCAAATTCCAGCCAAACTTTCCAAGAAAATGGCACAATCATCATATGCTTGGGCGGTATCAGAGATAGATGACGTGAAATTGAAGTTGCTGGAGGATGCTAAGAAGATTCCACCCCAGCAATTCATTCAGTGGATTGAATCCACTGGACAAAATTGGCCGTCGAGACAAATCGGAGAGATCCCAGTGTTCCAAGCTTATTGTGAGTGTGGTCTTTGCCTCCCTGTTCATCCCTTCCTTACCGCATTGCTTGAGTACTTTGGAGTCGAATTGGTGAACTTAGCCCCCAATCCGAATCTGAGTCGAACTTGCGAATATGAGTTGGTTTGCGCTTGACGGTTCCACTTCTACACTTGAGCTCGCGTGGTTCTTCTCCATGGTTCCTAAGGACAAGAAAATCACAAGTCTTAGGAAGTATCGAATGCTCAGCGGAAATATTATTGACTCCTAAAAACGAGTTTACCTGATAGTTGAGTTGACGAGCACGTGCCCGAGTGATTGGACCTTGCCCATCATTCATGGAAGCAGTAAGAGGGGTGTTCATATCAATAGAAGTGATGTCCTCATCATCCTCCCCTTCTTGAATTGGAGTCGTCCTCGACTCAAGCTCATCTTCCACGCCCAAGCAAGGTCGCAAATCTGCAATGTTAAAGGTGGGGCTAACCCCAAAATCTGCAGGCAAGTCTAACTTATATGCATTATCATTAATACGTTCAAGCACTCTAAAAGGACCATCTGCACGAGGCATGAGTTTAGACTTTCTCAATTCAGGAAATCGTTCTTTACGCAAGTGTAACCACACAAGATCACCCGGTTCAAAAGTAATATGCTTGCGTCCTTGACTACCAGCAACTTTATATTTAGCATTCATAATCTCAATGTTCTCTTTAGTTGTCTCATGCATCTTACGTATGAAATCAGCACGTTGTTGCGCATCACAATTTACTTTTTCTGAAGCCGGAAGAGGCAACAAGTCGATAGGTGCACGAGGTATGAAACCATAAACAATTTCAAAAGGGCATTTCTTCGTGGTAGAATGCAGCGAACGATTATAAGCAAATTCCACATGAGGCAAACATTCCTCCCACATTTTTAAGTTCTTTTCAAGCACAGCCCTAAGCATAGTAGACAATGTTCTATTGACTACCTCAGTTTGTCCATCAGTTTGGGGATGACAGGTAGTGGAAAATAACAGTTTAGTTCCCAACTTTCCCCACAAGGTTCTCCAAAAATGACTAAGAAATTTAGCATCACGATCTGAAACTATCGTATTCGGAATACCATGCAAGCGAACAATTTCCTTAAAGAACAAATCAGCAACATGTGTAGCATCATCACTTTTATGACATGGTATAAAATGAGCCATCTTAGAGAATCTATCCACGACAACAAAAATACTATCCCTCCCCTTCTTTGTCCTAGGAAGCCCTAAAACAAAGTCCATAGAAATATCTTCCCAAGGTACGCTTGGAACAGGAAGAGGCATGTATAAACCATGATGATTAAGTCGTGACTTAGCTTTTTGGCACGTGGTGCAGCGAGAAATGAAGCGTTCGACGTCACGCCTCATCTTTGGCCAATAAAAATGGTGGAACAGAATGTCCTCAGTCTTCTTCACGCCGAAGTGGCCCATCAATCCTCCTCCATGCGCCTCCTGTAACAACAAAAGACGAACGGAGCCAACAGGAATGCATAGCTTGCCAGCACGGTATATGAAACCATCATGCACAACAAATTTATTCCAACCCTTTCCCTCTTGACAATTTAGCAACACGTCTTTAAAATCAGCATCATGCACATATTGCTCCTTTATTGTCTCTAACCCAAAGATTTTGAAATCAAGTTGTGAAAGCATGGTATATCTCCTAGACAACGCATCAGCTATCACATTTTCTTTCCCCTTTTTATATTTAATGACATAGGGAAAAGATTCAATAAACTCAATCCACTTAGCATGTCTACGGTTCAGGTTGGTTTGACTTCGAATATGTTTCAAGGATTCATGATCAGAATGTATTACAAACTCTTTGGGCCATAAATAATGCTGCCATGTTTCCAAAGTTCGAACTAGAGCATATAATTCTTTATCATAGGTAGAATAGTTCAAACTAGAACCACTTAACTTTTCACTAAAGTAAGCAACAGGTTTTCCTTCTTGCATTAACACACCCCCAAGACCTATGCCACTAGCATCACATTCTAATTCAAAAGTCTTGCTGAAATCAGGAAGTTGAAGCAAAGGGGCATGTGTTAACTTATCTTTGAGAGTGTCGAAAGCTTGTTGATGATTGGTGGCCCAAGTAAAAGGAACACCCTTCTTTGTAAGCTCATTCAATGGTGCAGCGAGGGTGCTGAAATCCCGAACAAAACGCCGATAGAAACCAGCGAGCCCGAGAAAACTCCGCACTTGTGTGACCGTTTTAGGAGGCGGCCAACTCTGGATAGCGATGATCTTGGCTTGATCAACCTCAATTCCCTGCGGAGTAACAACATAGCCAAGAAAACAAACTCGATCGGTGCAAAAGGTGCACTTTTCGAGGTTACCAAACAAACGTGCATCTCTCAAAGCAACAAAAACAGCACGTAAGTGTTCAAGATGTTCATCTAGTGACTTGCTGTAAATCAATATATCATCAAAGTAAACTACCACAAACTTACCAATGAAAGCACGTAAAACCTCGTTCATTAATCTCATGAAAGTGCTAGGGGCATTAGTTAAACCAAAAGGCATCACTAGCCACTCATATAACCCGAACTTAGTTTTAAATGCCGTCTTCCATTCATCTCCAAGTTTCATTCTAATTTGGTGGTATCCACTACGCAAGTCAACTTTAGAAAACATTGTAGAGCCACTTAATTCATCAAGCATGTCGTCTAACCTAGGAATAGGATGACGGTATCTAATGGTAATATTATTAATAGCTCTACAATCAACACACATACGCCACGACCCATCTTTCTTTGGAACCAAAAGTACAGGAACAACACATGGACTAAGGCTCTCACGTACGTACCCTTTGTCAAGCAAGTCTCGCACTTGACGCTCAATCTCCTTAGTCTCCTCCGGGTTGGTTCGGTATGGCGCACGGTTGGGTAGGGAAGCTCCTGGAATCAAATCAATTTGATGTTCAATACCCCTAATTGGTGGCAGCCCTGGGGGTATCTCAGTAGGAAACACAATCTCAAATTCCTGCAAAAGGTTAGTGACAGCAGACGGCAAAGAGCTAGATATATCATCAAGTGAAAATAAAGCATCTTTGCATATCAAAGCATAGCATGGCATTTCATCATGACAAATTTCAGCAAGATCAGATTTGGTTGCAAGCATGACACAACCCTTTAATTTAATTCCCTCGGTCCTAGAACTAGATGGCAACCTCTCTTTCTTAGGTGGGAAAACATCCTTCACTACTTGCTGATTTTCAGATTCATGTTCAAGTTCTTTCTTCTTATTTTCAGCTAGCTCTTTATCATAATTAGCAATTTCAGTGGGTGTCAAAGGTAGCAAAGTTATTTTCTTTCCTTTGTGCACAAGAGAGTATTTATTACTTCTACCATGATGAGTTGCATCGGTATCAAATTCCCATGGGCGACCTAATAAAAGTGAGCATGCTTGCATAGGTACTACATCGAAATCAGCAACATCATGATAGGAACCAATGGAAAATTGCACTCTCGCAGATTGTGTTACCTTCACCTTACCGCTGTTGTTGAACCACTGAATGTGGTATGGGTGAGGATGCGCACGTGTGGTCAAGCCAAGCTTCTTGACCAATCCTGAATCCACCAAGTTATTGCAGCTCCCGCCATCAATTATAACACGAACACGGCAATCCTTGATGATGAGGAACATCTGAAACAAATTATGACGTTGTAGCTTCTCCTCTTGCTCTCTTTGAGTGCTCAGTACTCGCTGCACAATTATGGTTCTATAACTCGCCGTAGCAGCGGCACCTAAAATCTCCTCACCATCACTATCTGTCTCATGATCATCATCATCACCTGCAAGGTTAGCTGCAAGAGCATATTCATCCTCAACATCACTAGCACTTACATAACCACCATCTTCTGTCGCAATGTACGCCCGCTGACTTGGGCAATCTCTCATGACGTGGCCCATCCCTTTACAACGGTGGCACACAATGCCCGTCGTACGGCCCGTGGAAGCAACCGATGAAGAGCTCTTTGCTGGTGCTTGCACACTAGTAGATTTGCTCGCCTCGGGTGCTCGTGATGGTGGTGGCAGTGCTGCTGAACGCGCCCTACTCACAGAGGGGGCAACAGCTCGAAAAACAGGAGGTGGGGCTGTCTTGGGTTGCTCCTGTGTTGGTCTCGATGTAGACGTACCTCCAAAATTGCTCCTTGTCCTTTGTTGTCTACCCTGCAATTCTTTCTCTGCCAAACAAGCAAGCTGGAACAATCTATTGATATCATTATACTCTTTGTAATCAATTATGTCCTGAATTTCACGCCTTAATCCCCCATAAAAACGAGCCATCTTATCCTCCTCATCCTCTTCAACATTACAACGCAGCATGCCTATTTGCAGTTCTTGATAATATTCCTCAACAGATCTATTACCTTGGTCTAAGCGCTGCAATTTCTTACGCATTTCACGTTTAAAAGCAGGAGGAACAAATCTAGCACGCATAGCTACCTTCAATCTATCCCATGTATCAGGGGCTAAGCCAGAATTAACTACTTGAGTCCACCAAATGATAGCAAAATCTTTAAATTCACTAGTAGCTTGTCTGACTCTATGCACTTCAGGAACTAGATGGGCATTAAATTTTTGTTCAACTGTCATCTCCCAATCTAGATAAGTTTCAGCATCATAGGTACCCGCAAAAGATGGTATGGAAAATTTAACTTTAGCAAACGGGTCATCATGAACATGAGCATTGTGATACTGAAAATTATTGTTACCTCCCATACCATGACGGTTCTGATGAGGATGGTGTCGTGGCCGTGCAGCACCGGCGTCACGGTTTTGTCTCTCATTATCATCTCCCTCCTCATGATCTTGGCCTCCATTGTTTGGTGGCCGATTCACCATTCTTTCAAGGCGTGTAGTGAGTGTTGCAATGCTCTCATTGATGGAAAGTTGCATTGTATCCATCTTCCTATCGATGTCATCAGTAATGGCAGCGCGTTGTTCATCCAAAAGCGTCATGAGCTCTCCCTTTAAAACACACTCTTGCGCATCAGACGTCTCACCTGCCATGGTTAGTAGCAAACAAAAGACAACACAAAGGTATTATCCCTATCAACTACTAGGTGGCGAGAAGTAGAATCACACACTCTCAAGCGTCTTATCACACTCTTACAAGTGTTCTTACCAATGTAGCAGGTGGTACAACCGGTGGCTGGTTCGTGACACCGTGTCGAGCGTGGGTACGATTGCAAGAGGGAACCTGTTCTGATCAAGAGTAGGTGTAGCTTGGAAGGCACAATATGGTAGCAATGGAGAACAATCAGTTCATTTCAGAATTGCATAGAATTGAATTATAGTTCGTATCTAGCACTTAGCCTATGTTGCTGATCAACCAAGGATGGAAGAAGGCTAAGAATAAGTGTATGGCAAAGTGTAGGAGTGGTAAATACAAGATAATTCAATCCAATTCAAACTGGAATTGAAGAACACAAGGATTGACCCAAAACTGAAAACTTCAGATTTCTGTCCACTGGACAGCACGTTGGTAATTCGGCCGTAACTTTTTGTCAGATGCCTCTTTTTCACTGATTCTTTTTTTTACTGTTTTCTGACGTCTTTTTCTACAGATTTTGTTTTGGGGCCAACTTCTGAATCCCCACAGAAATTCGCACAAAAATCACAACTGCTGACTGTTGCAGATTCACAACAGATAATTAGGTCAACTTTCACCGCACATATCTCTTAACTTCCTGGCTGGAATGACGTGAAATTTTACAGATAGATGGATAAGGAAATTTTGAATCTAATGGAGGTGGTCCCACTCAAAAATAATCTCGGAATCAAAAGATATGATGTTTTTTGTGGCGGCTGCAGAGGAAGGAAAGATCAGCCGAAATTGGAAATTAGGGTTTGGGGTGGGGAATTTTTTTTTGTTTGGATTTTCAATGGAACAAAGATATGACCAGCAACTAGACAATACTATGACGGACACAAATTCAATTTAGCAAACCAAAACTAACAGATTGAAAGGCACAACGGGGTTTGGACAGCGAAAATTAACTCTTTTTGTGGGGCAATTTTTTTTTCTGGACTATAGGAAATAAAAACCAATCTACTAACTAGGGATACAAGAATTACCTCACGGGCAACCGTTGCTCTGATACCAACTGATGTGACGATGGCCCGATCTTCCGAGAGGTACTGATAAGTCGATTGTGGAGATCTCGACGTTGATGATCCAAAGGCTCCGACCAAAACAGATCGAACCCCTCGCAATCACTACACCACTGCTCCGTTGGTTATCAACCATGCCGAACACGATTGACCTCGCCAAGAAGGCTATCTCCTGCAAGCGAATCGAGAACACAAGCAAGAGAGTAAAAGATGCAATCTGAAATTGCGAATAATGTTTAAGTTCACAAGTTGGGGTTCCTCAAACCGAACATGCGGCGAAACTGCTAAGCAGAATAAACTCTTAAGAAAAACCCGAGGAAAACTAAAGGGGTGCGACCTCCTTAAATAGGAGTGGGGGAGGCCGCACTTATCTAACAAAAGGGGATGTGGTACTATTCATGGGTACTGTTCACGTGAACAGTACACTCATGATTAGTGCAGGCCCAAATAGTCTAAGTGTGATTACAAGGCCCAAGGCCCACTTTGACTCGGACTGGAAAAGTGACGCCACTTGTTTTGCAGTTTCTGATCGGCTCGGATGGAATTTTGAGGTGAGACCAGATTCATCTGAAAGTAGACTCCAAGATATTTCCAACGAGTACTCACGGGCCCCGAGAAACCTTCTAGATCAAAAGTTATGGTCATTTGAAGTAGGCGCTGTCCAGCAGTCCGAATCTGAGTCGAACTCGCGAATATGAGTTGGCTTGCGCTTGACGGTTCCACTTCTACACTTGAGCTCGCGTGGTTCTTCTCCATGGTTCCTAAGGACAAGAAAATCACAAGTCTTAGGAAGTATCGAATGCTCAGCGGAAATATTATTGACTCCTAAAAACGAGTTTACCTGATAGTTGAGTTGACGAGCACGTGCCCGAGTGATTGGACCTTGCCCATCATTCATGGAAGCAGTAAGAGGGGTGTTCATATCAATAGAAGTGATGTCCTCATCAGATGTATCCACCGAAGAGAGGGAAGAACGCTTAAAGGTTATCAAAGAATCGACCTCACCTTTAGGACTACATAGTCGTAAGGAATGACTAAATAATGTTCTTTCAATCTTACAGAGCGTGGGAATGAGCTACTGTTAGGACGACCAAGGGGTCAAATTGATGGTCATCGGAGGAGAGGTGGAAAAAACTAAAGCTCCTCCAGCAAAAAGACATCAACTGGTTAAGACAATTGATAAAGATAAGGGGAGTGCAAGTGCCACCGTTGCTCTTGCCACTCTTCCTCCTGCTGCTCCGAGTGGCCCTATTGAGAAGTTCATTGCAAATGTGACTGCTACAAGTGAAGTAGGGGCAACCATATTGGAGAAGCTGACTGCTAAGATCAAGATATCATTCTATTATGATACTGAAACTGACTCAGTTAGCGCTTTTCGAGGTTTTATTAAGCATCTTGAAAAGAAAAACTAGAAGAATTTCATATCTTTTGTGAAGGAGACTGCCGCAATAGTAGATCATATGATCAATAAGGAGGTTGCCCTTGAGGTGGTCAAAACTGATACCGAACATCAGAGAGGGAAAGAGGGAGAAGAAGTAGCAAGTCTTGCTCTAGACCTTCAATTAGACATGATCAAAGATGTACAAGACTCCCGACCAGCCATGGTCGAGGGAGTTCAAGACTCTCGATGAAAGTAGTCGAAGAAGCCTCTATTTCTCCATGACCAGACGTGGTTGGAGATAAGAAATTGAAGAAACACTCTCCGGGGGGTTCATTCTAAATTTACGCTAAAGGCAACAACAACAAGGTATGAAAATACAAATATGGTTATTTACCTTTGAGTCTTCCTGAATGCTGACTTTCTTTTATGCAACTCTTCCATTGCACAAGGATGCTTCTGTCGAGAAGCCCCCTACAGTTCAATCCATAGTCGCAAAGACTACAGAGAAGGTGGTCGAGGATACGACTATTGCAGCAATGGAGTTTGCCACCGAAGCTATGAAGACTACGACCATGGAAGTGGTCGTAGCAAAAGAAGGACAAGCGGTAGAAGACAAGGTAGAAATACCTATTGGGGTGGCTGGAAATCCATCCGATTACCTCGCCGAGGAGGAAGACATCAAATATGTTCTCCCTCATTCTCAAGAAGGTACAACTAGAGAAGGAGAAAAGCAACCTAACTTCTTCTCTGCATTTTTTAACCCTGTATTTGTAGTGGAGTCTTCTTCTGATCGAGTTCCGATCCAATTCCCACACCCTAAAGACCTTCCCAATAAGGGGCTCATTTTCGACGATGAGCGTCTTGAGAAGGTGTGGTGGAATAAAACCAAAGAACTCGACCTCCTCGAGGATTCCAGGGAAGTACTCACCAAGTTCGCTCATAGAAGCATGAACGTAAGTGTTGAGTACTTAAATATTTGTAACTGATTCCTTCTAGTTTCTCACCATGCTTCTTTGTTTTGAGAGCATCAGAAGATATGGCTACTATTGCCGAGTACTACAAGCAGCTTACTCTTCTACAACAAGAAAAAGCCAAACTCTCCAAAAGAGTATCAGTACTATAAGTCTTTAGCCTGTGTAGTTGAATCCTGGAATTGACTACTTGTCTTGCTTCTTATGGCCTCTTTTGACCTTGTAGGTCTAAGCTTGACGCAGAATTCTTGACTGCTGCACTTGAGAACGAGAAGGCTGATTCACAAAGATAAAAAATGGACAATTGTACATTATCAATGGATCTCTTGAAGGCCAACTCTTCGTCTAAGGCTTTGTAGGAGAAAGTAGATAGTAAGTTATTAACTTTAGACTGTCTATTTAGATGTCACTACTACAGAAAACCGTATTATAGACGGTTCAGAAACGTCATCACAGACGGTTTTATGAGTCGTCTGAATTAATGGGTCAGTGATGATACGGGGTCATCACAGACAGCTTTCGAACCGTCTGTGGTGCAAATATCACATACGATTTTTAACTAAAAACCATCTGTGATTCTTAATATCACAGACGGTTTTTAGTTAAAAACCGTCTGTGATATTCTCTACAACCCCTAAACTTATTTCTGTTAATTGGCTAGCCTCAGGAAATGATAGCCATGCCCTCTGAAATAAGCAGATCAACATGTACATGTATACATCCAATTCACATCTCAATTCATTTCACAAACATAAAACATCCATTTCGCAAAATCAATTAATTGAAATGAAATAAAATATCTAGTAACAAATACACAATTACAATCAAAGTCAATCTTATCCCAAACAAATAAGCATTGTGCGCTGTGGAACTCTTCATATGATCTTATAACTCTAGACAACAAAAAGTACGCGCACTCTCCTCGAATTTATACAATGTCCGACTATTTCAATGCAGTTGTAGAGATGGGCGCAGTCTGTCGATAGGAATATCAATGTGCGTACATATATAACCTGATAAGTATGAAATAAATGTGGGAAGATTGACAAACCTTAGTGTTGTGGTTATAGACCAAACAGAGAGAGAGATGGTAGTGGAGAGTTGGGAGAGTCTGGGCCTTTCCATGACTCCTCCCTGACATATATATATTCATAAGGGGTATACTTTTACAATTATGCCCTTACATCGATATACCCCCACCAGGGGTATTTAAGTCATTACACATGTTCTATTCTAGTCCTTGTAGCCTTCTAACAGGCCTGCTGGGTTTAGGTGGGGGCCACCCCTACAACAGGAGCCTCTCATGGTGAGGGGCTTCACAGGGCCGAAGCCATGTTGCTGAGTCCTTTGGCCCCCTCCGTCCTTGCGGCCTGTGAACCTTTCCGATCTTGCAGAACGTGAACGCGCTGCGGAGCCTGGGGTTTGAGGCCGGATCCGCAGCTGATGTCGAAGTAACCGCGCGCGCACTCCGTCCCCTACCCTTCGAACGGGTGGCAGCGGAGCTGGCGCCCAATCCGAAGTAGAGGCGCGCGCGCGCTCCGTCCCCTACCCTTCGAACGAGTGGCAGCGGAGCTGGCGCCCAAGCCGAAGTAGAGGCGCGCGCACGCTCCGTCCCCTACCCTTCGAACGGGTGGCAGCGGAGCTGGCGCCCAAGCCGAAGTAGAGGCGCGCGCGCTCCGTCCCCTACCCTTCGAACGGGTGGCAGCGGAGCTGGCGCCCAAGCCGAAGTAGAGGCGCGCCCGCTCCGTCCCCTACCCTTCGAACGGGTGGCAGCGGAGCTGGCGCCCAAGCCGAAGTAGAGGTGCGCGCACGCTCTGTCCCCTACCCTTTGAACGGGTGGCAGCGGAGTTGGCGCCCAAGCCGAAGTAGAGGCGCGCACGCTCCATCCCCTACCCTTTGAACGGGTGGCAGCGGAGCTGGCGCCCAAGCCGAAGTAGGGGCGCGCGCGCTCCGTCCCCTGCCCTCCGAACGGGTCCCTTGGCCTGGTAATGCGCCTTTAACAACGGTTAGGATCATGGCGACGCTTGGCCTGCTAGAGGACAGGCTGTCGCACCGTGCGGTGTGCCTTCACGTGAGTGGGGCACGCGGTGACTTGTAACTGGCGCGTCGTGGGATGTGAGCAGATGCGTCTGTCAGTTGCGTGCATATGAGCCGGGGGGTACCCATCAGTTGCGCTGCCGTCGGTTGGCGTACCGCCGCTCACCCTTGCGCCCGCCTGGCGATTCCTCGCCGGGTGAGGCTGGGTATAAATACGTTGGTGTTGCGGGCCGCTCCTTGGTCGCCCCCGGCTACGCATCCTGTATCTGCGCACAACTAACATCTCACGAATAGGCCAACTTTTGTTCATCTGCGTTTGATGACTGCGTCGTTGGACGCTGATGTCAGCTAGCGCAGATGAACAATAGACGACCTACTCGCGGGAATACGTCCCAGGTTGAATGTTGACACGGTCCTGCCCGCGTACGACGCTTGTCGCAGAAACGGCAAGGCCTGACCTGCTCTCGTAGACAGATATGCTTGAACCCATCCACACCCTCTGGGTGTGTTAACGGGATGTGTTGATATATGGGAGCATATCCGTTTACGAGAGCATGTCTGCGCTTGCCGCAAACCAGCCCTCGTGCTCTCGAGCTACGGGGGCCGTCTGCGGTATTCTGTATTCGCCGGGAAGGGCCGTCCCTTCGAGCAGGTGGCGTCGGGTGGCAGCGGAGGCTGGCGCCTAGTCGAGGTAGACGTGCGTGCGCTCCGTCCCTCACCCTTCGAACGGGTGGCAGCGGAGGCTGGCGCCTAGTCGAGGTAGACGCGCGCGCGCCCCGTCCCTCACCCTTCGAACGGGTGGCAGCGGAGGCTGGAGCCTAGTCGAGGTAGACGCGTGTGCGCTCCGTCCCTTGATTGCCACCCCCTGATTTGGTAATCCGGGCCAGGCTGTCCTGTCGTGGGGTCCGCCTGGCGCATGCAGGGCGAGCGGCGGTTTGTGATTGAAATACCGTAGGATGCGAGCGGATGCATGACCACGGCTGCTCGCCCCCTCCCGAGGGAAGGGGGACACGGGGCGGTGCCCTCCTCTGGGCGCGGTCCCAGGTCGAGCACCGGAGGCTTCCCGTCCGCGGGCAAGGGTGCGGAGGCTGCCACGCGGCGGGAGGCAATTGGAGTGTCGCTCGTGGGGCGTGTCACCGTGACGCCCCGTCTTCGGTTATGGGGAATCGTGCGGGACGGGCGTCTGTACTGCTTCGGCTGCGTCCGGCACGTGGATCGTCGCGACGCTTCGGGGGCAGCCATCGGGGCGAGGCGGCTTGAAATAACCCCCGTAACAGCACCCCCGCAGCTGTACGCCCTCTTTTCGCCTGCACTGCCCTCTACACTCCCGTGACATTCTCGCCACCACTCTTTCGTGGGAAGCGATGGCGTCCGTCGGTGACCGCGACCAGACGGTGAGTGGCGGCGGCGTGCGCCAACGGTCGTCCCGGCTGGAGGTGAAATACTCGCTCAGCGAGCGCGATTCGGCGATGGCAGACAAACGGTGGCTGGCGGCGGAGAAGGGGGGCTCGTTTTCCGGTGAGCTGGGCCCATCGCTCGTGACCGAGAAGACCATCCAAGGGCTGCTGCGCGACGGGAAGCTCTCCGACCCCCAGGCGGTACGATTACCTTCCGCCGACGAGACGGAACCGCACCCCAAGCAGTCGGAAGCGATTGTCTTCGTCGCCTTCTTGGACGCAGGGCTCCGTATCCCGGCGGTGGCGATTGTGGGCGACGTGCTGCAGACTTTCGGGCTGGAGCTGGCGCAATTGACTCCGAACGCCATGGCGCGCCTCACCGTGTATAGTTGGGCCTTGCGCTCGGGAGCGTGTTGGCCCAGTGCCTCGTTGTTTGCGTACCTGCATGAGGCACGTTTCCAGCCCAAGGATCGGAAGGGTGGGATGCTATCGAACTTCGGCAGCGTCACCTTCATTCTTCAGGCATCTTGCGGCAAGCTCTTCCCTACGAATGCGACCCACGGGAAGTGGGAGTCTCATTGGATGAAGCGGTGGTTCTACCACCGTGTGGCGAGCGGGAGCGGCCTCGAGTGCACGGGCCACCCGATTGCGTTCAAGACCTCACCCGATCGGACGCTTGATGAAGAGGACGAGCGGAGGGCCCGTCGACTCGTAGGCGTGACCGCTCGCTTCAACATGCGTGACCTCGCCGAAGAGTTCATGATGTATGGCGTGGCGCCGCTTGCCCAAGATTGGCGCCTCGCCGCTGAGCGGTGTCGAGACAACAACGTTGAGCCGGCGGTATGCGTACTGCCGACGCCCCCCGGTCCTCGTAAGTCTTGACCGTAACTCTCCTCTTGTTTGTACGGAGCACGTCACGCGCTAATTGTTGCTTCGTATTTTGCTTTGTCGTACCGGTCAGCTTGGAGGACGCAGAGCAGGCCGCGCACGTGTTCCTCGGGCCGTACACCGTCAGAGAGCACGAGCAGCGCGAGTCCGCGACTGCGGAGGCGGGGCTGGGGCGGATAAACCGTGTGTGCGACGCCTTGGGCCTTGCCGTGCCGGACCGCACCCGTCCGACCTCGCAACCTCACGATGACGGCGCCGCGAGGACGAAGGCGCCTTCCCGCAAGAGGGGCCGAGGTGGAGCGTCTGCCATGCTCGGCATAGCAACTGCCCCTGCTGCTGCCGCTGGTGCGGCTGATGCGGAGTCGGATTCGGCGAAGTATGCCGACTCGGGCTTGGGGGTCGGGGACGCCGGAGGCAGCCATGGAGGGGGAGTCTCGCCGCCCGTAGCGGTCGTCGAGATAGAGTCCGTGGCGACCGGCGATGTTGGGGCGGAGCCTCCGACCGTGGTCGCTGCGACGCCGGAGGCGCAACCTTCGGCCGTAGCTATCATGACAACGGAGGCGCAACCTTTGGTCGCGGCCATAGTAACGCCAGAGACGCCGCCTTCGGCCGTGGCAGCTACGGCGCCAGAGGTGCCTCCTCCGGCCGTGGTTATTACCGCGCCAGAGGCGCCCTCCGCGGGGGCGCGCGGGGCTGGGCTTTCACCGGCGGCCGCCACCGAGGACGAGGTGCCTTCCGCGGGAACTGCCTTTGTGGGGTCTTCGCCCGCGGATGTTGCAGCCGCGGGGACCCCTCCCATCGCACCCAACGAGGCGGAGCCATCGCCGCCCGTTCCGGCGAAGCGGCCGCGTCTGCGGCCAGAGCTCCACCAGACATCGAGGGGTTCACGGTGGAGACGGGGATCAGGAGCCTGTGGGGCTCGGGTGCGCGCGCCGAGGCTCCTTTGGCGCGCTCGCCCAATGCTCCTCAGGCTATACCGTCCCCTACACGCGAGCAATCGACGCCGGCCCCGAGCGCCAAGGCGTCCGCTCCTTGCGAGACAATGCTTCTGTCAAGGGCCGGCGCCACTGCCGCCTTGCCTGGAACTAGGGAGGCGGGTTCCCGGAGTCCTCCATCTGCCACCGAAGGTAAGACGGCGTAGTTTACCTTGGTGTGTTCTCCATAGTATCTTACCGTGCTCCCACTTGTATATGTTCGTGCAGCATCGCTTATTCCGGAGGACTCTCTGCCGGAACATGGGGGGCCTAGCGCGGTGCACCTGAGCCCGACGAACTTCGTTCCTCCGTCGGTTGCGCTAAGAGCGTGGCGCGGGATTGCGGATGATGCGGCCGCCAGCGTCGGTCAGCAGGCGCTGCAGACCTACAGGGCGCTGCGCCTTGGAGACGCCCTAGAGGTGTCGGGCGTGAGGGTATGTACTTGCTTATGCGTCCATGCTTGGCCACGCCTAGCCTGCTGACTCATCTTGCTTCGCAGACACTCGTGCTGGGGCAGGATTTGCGGACAGCCTTCCTTCGGGAGCAAGGGGCGCTTGAGGATAGGTGCGGGCCACCGAGGAGGGGCTGCGTGAAGCCACTAGGGCCCGCTCCGCGCAGGATGCTCGCATCCGCCAGCTGGAAGCGGAGTGCGCCGAAGCGAAGGCGCACGCCAAGGGACTTGCCGCGTCGGCACGGGAGTCGGCCGCGGAGGCGGCGCGGGCAGGGTTCGCCGCGGAGCGAGACGGGCTTCTGCAGCAAGTCGCCTCGCTAGAGAAGGAAAAGGGCGAACTTGCCTTGACCCTAGCGGAGCGCGAGCGAACACTCGACGAGGCCTCGGTAATCGCCTGGGATGCCATGCAAGCGCTGGAGAGCCATCTCGAGGGGCTCGTGGCTAAAGTGCCGGACCACGCCTTCGGCCCCGAGGAGCTGTTGCGGACCCTTCGCTGGATCAGAGACACCGCCGACGCTGCGCGCAGCGCTGCGATGTCCTTCGGCAACCACTGTGCCTATGCGGCGTCATGCCTGGTGTGCGCCCTCCTTCGGCATCGCGGTTGCACGCACATCGCCGGGCTGGAGGACCCCCAGCTGGAGATGCCCGCCGGGGCCGGAGTGATGTTCGGTGCCGTCCGCGCCGTGCGTGGTGCTGTCGGATTCTTCCACGAGCGGATCTGGGACTATGTCGGGTTGGCCATCACGCGGGTCGAGCTTCGAAAGTCGCTTCACGAGAGGGGGGGAGCATCGGCCGATTTCTGGACGAAGTCCCACGACGCGACGAGGGCGGCGCTGAGGCCTCCGAAGGTGCCAGAGGCTCACAGGTGCGACGCTGAGGTGGCTGGGTGTGGGCGTGCGTTGTAATGTCCACCCCTTTAATCAATAAAGTGCGCGCTTGCTTTACGAACTGACTGTTTGACCTGTGTTCCGGGCAGCTTCCTTGCTGGGGGCGACTGCTTGCACCTGACCTTGCGACCCGGCGGCGCCTTTGACGCTGGCAAAGGGCCGAGGAGTCGCTGAACTTTTGGGCAGGCCGACCGTCTGCGGGTGAGGCCCCAGTTTTAGCGTGTGTTAAAGACGAGCCCGCCGAATAGCGGCTTAGGGCGGCGGAGGTGTTGGCGAACCTCTCTGCTTGTATGACTTTTCGGATATTTAGATTTTCCAGCACTTTAGGATATGCGTTGCATGCTGACTGCATTTCAAGTTCCCCGATGCATCGCCATTGTTGTGTGCGACGATCTGTTTAAAGTCCGTAGACTGTCGCGCGCGGAGGCAAACCTCGGCGCTATGACCTATTTTAAAGTCCGTAGACTGTCGCGCGCGGAGGGGGACCTCGATGCTACGACCTCTTAAATGTCCGTAGACTGTCGCGCGCGGAGGGGACCTCGATGCTACGACCACTTTAAAGTCCGTAGACTGGCGCGTGCGGAGGCGGACCTCGGCGCTACGATCTGTTTAAAGTCCGTAGACTGTCCCACGCGGAGGCGGGCCTCGACGCTACGACCTCTTTAAAGTCCGTAGACTATCGCGCGCGGAGGCGGACCTCGACGATACGACCTGTTTAAAATCCGTAGACTGGCGCGCGCGGAGGCGGACCTCGACGCTACGACCTCTTTTAAAGTCTGTAGACTATCGCGCGCGGAGGGGGACCTCGACGTTACGACCTCTTTAAAATCCGTAGACTGTCGCGTGCGGAGGCGGACCTCGGCGCTACGACCTGTTTAAAGTCCGTAGACTGGCGCACGCTGAGGCGGACCTCGACGCTACGACCTCTTTTAAAGTCCGTAGACTATCGCGCGCGGAGGCGGACCTCGGTGATACGACCTGTTTAAAATCCGTAGACTGGCGCGCGCGGAGGCGGACCTCGACGCTATGACCTCTTTTAAAGTCCGTAGACTATCGCGCGCGGAGGGGGACCTCGACGCTACGACCTCTTTAAAATCCGTAGACTGTCGCGCGCGGAGGCGGACCTCGGCGCTACGACCTGTTTAAAGTCCGTAGACTGGCGCGCGCTGAGGCGGACCTCGACGCTACGACCTCTTTTAAAGTCCGTAGACTGTCGCGCGCGGAGGGGGATCTCGACGCTACGACCTCTTTAAAGTCCGTAGACTGTCGCGCGCAGAGGCAGCCTCTGGTGTACCTCGTACTCCGCATTCACACTCCTGCTGAAGCCAGCCTCTTGTGTGCTGCGCTGCTTCCTCGGGGTTCTCAGAGTTGGGTTGCGCGATTGACGGGTACGCAAGATTCGCGCCGCGTTCGAGTTTCACCGAGCACGCAAGGACAGCACTCATGCGTTGTATTCCGTGTAGCGCGTGGGATCAGCATCCACGTCTTATTTATACTTCGGGGAGTATGCGCGGGGACGATGTCCATGGCATGCGCGGGATACGCATCTTGTTTAGACTGCGTAGAGTGCGCAGGGACAACATCCGCGTCTTATTTATAGTCCGTGGACTCGCGCGTGCGGAGGAATGCCTCAACGGTCACATCTTTTTTAGAGTCTGTAGACTGGCGCGTGCGGAGGAATACCTCAACGGTCACGTCTTTTTTACAGTCCGTGGACTGGCGCGTGCGGAGGAATGCCTCAACGGTCACATCTTTTTTAGAGTCCGTAGACTGGCGTGTGCGGAGGAATGCCTCAACGGTCACGTCTTTTTTAGAGTCCGTAGACTGGTGCGTGCGGAGGAATGCCTCAACGGTCACGTCTTTTTTAGAGTCCGTAGACTGGCGCGTGCGGAGGCGTCCCCCCGCACGTCTTTGGTTTATACTCAGCCCCGTCACCTTTGGCTACGGCGAGTGCACACGTGAATGTGCGTCTTCGATTTATACTCAGACCCACACCCCAGGCTGCGGAGAGTGCACACGCGAACGTGCGTCTTTGGTTTATACTCAGCCCCGTCACCTTTGGCTACAGCGAGTGCACACGCGAACGTGCGTCTTCGATTTATACTCAGATCCGCACCCCAGGCTGCGACGAGTGCACACGCGAATGTGCGTCTTTGGTTTATACTCAGCCCCGTCACCTTTGGCTACGGCGAGTGCACACGCGAACGTGCGTCTTCGATTTATACTCAGACCCGCACCCCAGGCTGCGGCGAGTGCACACGCGAACATGCGTCTTTGGTTTATGCTCAGCCCCGTCACCTTTGGCTACGGCGAGTGCACACGCGAATGTGCGTCTTCGATTTATACTCAGACCCGCACCACAGGCTGCGGCGAGTGCACACGCGAACGTGCGTCTTTGGTTTATACTGCGGGAGCGCACGCATAGGCGAGGCCTGCGCGCGCTCTTGTCGCGTATATTTCTTGTAACGAGAAGAGACTGGCGACAAACAGTGATTTTTATTACATCCCCGTTTGCGCGGGTAAGCAATTTACAGCGCGAAGGTACTGACCGCTTGCCCATGGTTCTGGCGAAGCCTCTAGTAGTTGAACTGCAAATGCTAGGTGTGCCATTGAGCGTCACGACGAAGGTATCTGGAGCCATGCTCGATGCGCCGGGCCATGTCTTGGTCACCGCGGACAATAATGATGGCCTGCGGCCGTGGGAGCTTCTTGCACAGATAGCCGTGGTGTGGCACCGCTCCGAAGGAGTTGATGACCGGACGCCCCAATATGGCATTATAGGGGTACAGGAGTTCGACGACGTCGAATGTGGCATCTTCAGTCCTGACGTTGTCGTCCCGGCCGAAGGATACTTGAAGGCATATTTGGCCGAGCGCCTGTAGAGGTTGTCCTCCGAATCCCTGCAATGGGACTCCCGGTGGGTCGAGGCGGCTTCGGGGTACCCCCATCTGGTCGAATGCTGTCGCGAACAGGACGTTCCCGGAGCTGCCGCCGTCGACTAGGGCGCGTCCCACGTCGCATCCCGTTATAAGGACTCGTATGACCAGGGGGTCCTGGTGAGGAAGGTCTACACCTTGGGCATCGGCGGGTGTGAACGTGATCTCGTGCCGCGCCCAGTCTGGTGGTGCCTGCGCCGGGTACGCTGCTACGTGGTGTAGCCTCTGCACGTAAGCCTTCCGCTGCCGTGCCGAGGCGAACCCCAACGAGGAGCCTCCGGAGATAACATTGATTACCCTGCGGTGGACTACCTCCGGAGCCTGCAGCTGCAGGAGGCCCTCCCGAGGCTGCTGCACATGGGCCTGAATCCGCGGGGTGTCCTCCGGAGGGAGCTGTATCCCTTGTGCCTGGACCTGCATGGGGGCTTCGTATGGGTGCTGGATGTGGGCCACTACAGGCGGGTGTGCCTCCAGGTTCCTGTCCCTGATGACGCTTTGGCGGAGCACCGCGATGGAGGTGCACGCGCGCGTGTCGTGTGTGCCGCGCCCGTGGACTTCACACCACAGCCCGTGTTGCCGATCGTCGTAATCTCCATAGCTTCTGTCGTCGCGGCCTCGGCCACGGCCGTGCCCTCGACCTCGGCGCCCCCTACCACCGCGACCAGCGGAGGTGTTCTCTTTAGAGCCGCCTTCGATGTCGAGGATCTGCCGGCCTCACCGCGACCTCGGCTGACCGCGCTTGGACCTATCGTACGGCTCCTTGTGCGGGGCGTTCCTGCGCTCAGGAGGGTCCTTCAATGATTCTGGCTTGCGCTTTCCATTCGAGCCGTTCTTTCGCGAGTCTTCAGCTTTCGCCGAGCCTTCAGCTCGGTTGGAGTCGGAGTCGTCACCCTGTCTCCGCCGTGCGTCTTCTTCCGCCCTGGCGTATTCCTCCATCTTGTCGAAGAGCTTTGCCACCATCTTGATTGGCTTCCGCACGTTGTACTCGGCCATCGGGCCTGGGCGAAGGCCCTGTATGGCTGCATTGACGACGGTGGTTTCGTTAACGTCTTTGACTTGGCAGTGTATCTTCGCAAAGCGCTTGAAGTAGTCTCGGAGCTTCTCCAAGGGCTTCTGCTTTACGGCGAAAAGCTGGTCCGCGTCGACTCGCTCCACATAGTTTCCTTGGAAATTGTTATGAAGGCGGTCGCGGAGCTGCTCCCACGCGTAGATGGAGTTCGGCTCTATGGTAAAGAACCAAGAAAGCGCCACTCCTTGCAACGCGAGGGGGAGCCCCTTCGCCTTTGTGGTGTCGTCTCCGCCCGCGGCCTCGATCGCGGTTTCATGGACGCGCACGAACTCGCGGGGGTCCGTATCGCCTTGGTATGGCTCAATGATGCTGGGAAACTTGAAGTCTTCGGGCCACTCCGCCTGCTGTAGTCCTGCCGAGAGCGGGCACTCCGGATCTACACGCCGCAGCGGCACGCAGCTTGATGTGGGGGCGTCAAGGCTGTCTGCCCTTTCCGGGGTGGGCTCTGGCGCGACCACTGGTGCAGCCTGCTGGCTCCGAGCCTCTTGCATGTCTCGGACAGCTCCGCGGAGATCTCCGAGCTCCCGCCGGAATGCGTTGAGGGCCGCCAGCAGAGCGCCTTCCACCGCAGATGTAGTCGGGGCCGCCAGCGCGCCCGGCGGATGGGTCGGTGTGGGGATGATCGCCTCGCGAGATCCCGAGCCGTTGGTTGCTCCGTCGCGGCTACCTCCAACCACCCGATCCGCGCTGCCCGCGTGCGTTGCGGCAAAGGTGGTGGGCGTAGTCGTCGTCGTAGCAGTGGCTGGGTTGGTCGTCATTATCGCGGTAGCGGCGGGGTCACTCATCATCGTCGGGGTGGTGGCGGGGTCAGTCGTCGTCGCGGTAGCGGCGGGGTCAGTCGCCGTAGCGCGAGCGTCGACGTCCGCGACCACCGCATCCACGCCGTCACCAACGCCCGCGACGGCCGACGCCGAAGCCCTGGTGCTCACGCGACGCTCCGATCCGGCCGCCTTCTTCCCTTTCGCCGCCGTCGACGAAGCTTTTTTGGGTGCCATCCTCCTTCGAACTTCGGGCTTGCTCCTGTCCTCCCCACGGACGGCGCCAACTGTTGTGGTTACAGACCAAATAGAGAGAGAGAGATGGTAGTGGAGAGTTGGGAGAGTCTGGGCCTTTCCATGACTCCTCCCTGACATATATATTCATAAGGGGTATACTTTTACAATTATGCCCTTACATCGATATACCCCCACCAGGGGTATTTAAGTCATTACACATGTTCTATTCTAGTCCTTGTAGCCTTCTAACAGGCCTGCTGGGTTTAGGTGGGGGCCACCCCTACAACACTTAGAATTGGTGATCTTCGAGGAATCGAGGAGTAGTCTCATATGGTGGCAAACGTAGAATCCACACGTGTTGCCCGGCTGCTGCTGGTGGCACTGCAAAAAATAGAATGTGTTAATTCAAGAGACATTACTACCAAGTGTTGTATAGGATTAATTAATGTGTACTAGCGAATACCCGAAAATTGCAAACATGTTGCAAGGGCTTAACCCCTTTCGTCGAGCCACGTGTCTGTGCAACGTACGTAGCGAACGACCTTCGTGATTTGAAAAGGTTAGATTAGTCATTTGGAAGGAAAGAAAGAGTAAAATATAGTTATGTATGGAGAAAATATACTTACCTATTGAGTAATTAGGTGATAACTGTGTACTCGAATTTGTTCTTACTTAGAGCATCAAGGTATATAGCCTTGTTCCATTTTGGTATAATTACAATTAAAATCCAATGCAACCGCTCATTGTATGGCATAAGAACAAATTCCTTATTGCGGTGAGCCAGCAGTGTTGATGTAATATAGCTCTCGACGAAGGATGCATCCTCGCTGATGGTATCAATGGCAACCAAGCGTGGGTCCAGGAAGCCAATTGGTGATTTAGATGATCTAGCTTCAGTCAGCATGTATCTATATATATACACAGAAAAGCAACAAATTATATATGACTTATATTGGTATTACATGAATGGAGACTGTGATTGTACAGACTTACAGCGTCCAGCATCGAACAAGTGAGGCGTCAAGAGCGTTGAGCGTGAAAAGATCAAATATTTCCTCAAAGATTACCGTGAAGACACAATCCTGAAATTCATGTTGGAAATGATCCCACCTGAATTTGACAGTGATACTTGAGCGCCGTTCTGCCTGTGGCTTATTGGACTATTCCATATACCAAGCGTGTAATCTTTGGCAACCAAATCATAGGGTTAGGAGGCGCTTTTCTGGGATTATCATCGGCTCGCCTAGCATGAATTTGCGGGCCAATGGCAAGTACGGGATATCATCATCGACCTTCTTTGGTTTGCCCCTGCCCCTACCTCGGCTCTAGGTCAACTTCATGGTAGTCGACTGTAAAGGTAGCACTAGTGCAAGTTGCTTTGGTGAGAATAGCACCCGTGGAGATAGCACCGGTGCAGGTAGCGGTGGTGGAGATAAGTCTTGTGGAGATGGCACCAGTGCATGTAGCTCTAGTTCGGACTACCCTTGTGGTCCTGCCACCAGTGAAGAAGCCTCCAGGGAGATGTCACTTTTGGGCCACTGGATGAATGTTCCAATGGCTTGCCCTAGAGTCACGATCACGTCGTTGGGGGCTTCGATAGCGGGACTACCTCAAAATTGGCATGCACACCATCCACATGAACTTTTCCGAAGCCTGGTGCTAAAGGTGTATGGTGCACCACGGCCTCGATCGCAGACAGATATGCCTGGCCCCAAGCAGCATACAAGGGAACGGAGGCATATCTCACTTGGGGCCTACAATTCGTAAGCTCCTACATAACGATACAAAATTAGCTACTCCAATAGGCCTATCACAGATCGAGCATTCCAGAGATAATAATTATTACTAGGATGTCGTCCACAGGAAATCTGGCCTCACTTTCCTTTAGATTGGACGCGCAACTACTCGGACGGTTGGGCGGGCTAGCTAGCACAGGAGCGGCGGCGGTGACCTGCTGATTTTCTGTAAATCTTCGCATCTCATCTCTGACATAATTAGCCAGCTCCTCTCTAAGAGATACCTTAATCTCCTCTCGTAGTCGTGCCTCACGCTCGGCTTTGATTCTCTTCCTACTCCGATACAATTCGGAGTCATCTTGGAAACCATGTTTCCATGGAACATAAAACCCAACGCCTCTCGTACGACCCAGGTGCTCCTTGTTTCCCAAGGCCATGGAGAGTATATCTTTCTCCCTACTTGACTGGAATGATCCCTGAGAAGATTCTACACTCAGCGCTTCCTGCAAGAGACGACATGTCATTTCACTTCCTACGAAGTTGTGAAGTAGTTACAAGCTACGTAGTTCGATCGATATCTTACCAGTGGGACACTTCCTGGTCTGTAGGGTTTCGGAAGGAGATGCCCCTGATGATGTGGTGGATGACCTTGCTCTTATCAAATTTTGAGCGCGCTCATCCGGGATCGTGGCAAATGGCGAGGCGGTGTCCCGCAAAATTGCCTGTTCGTCCTCCGCCTTCCACTGCGGGATTTTGCCCGCATACTCAGCTGTCCCAAGTCTGTGGGGGTGTGTGTTTTTTGCCTGGAGGGCCTTGTGCGCTGCACTTGCACTTCTAAAATCTTTGGTCGTCTTCATCGCCTTAAACTCTTCCCATTGTGGTTCCAGGAATGGGTACTTATGAAAGGGCGTTTCATCCTTCCCAACGTAGCTCTTGACAAGCACGCTCTTGAAGTTCTTCCATGCTTTGCATGCCGCTAGCAAGGCATGTTGTTGCATGGCATCTTGGTGTTCTTCTGAGATCTCGAACGATGCAAAAATTTCTATCGACAACTCACGTTTCCGAGTCCCAGTCACGCTCTTCCACGAATCGAATGTGATCTCAATTCGTTCTCATGCAACTATTCTAATCATTCTTCGGAATGCACATGCTGCTCGGTGAGGAAGGAGAGGGGTCCTAGATCCATTGATCTCTGTGATGGTAAATCGGCCCTCAGGCTTTTTCGATAGCCCTCTTCCTTGGCGTTTTGATTTTGAAGCGGACACATCCGGCAATGATGTTGAAGAATGTGCGGATGGCATGTTGGATATAAAGATGACTTCTTCAAGATATAAACAGGTGGAAATATTAAGCCATCAAAACAACATATCATGCAATAGTCTAAAATCAGCATATATTCAGATTTGAGACATAGATCATTGAAGTAACATGCTACCATCAAAAGTAGCCAGACATAAAAGACTAAAATCAGCAAGTTAGAGTGGTTTTAGTTGCTCTTAAATGTAGGGTTATACAAGATTTTAATCAAACCTTGAGCTCTAAGAAATGTGAATTAGCAGCTCTAAGATTTTAATCTTAGCCGTCCCACTACTACAGTCTTATACTCTTCACTGATTGAATTTGTCAAATGTGAACCAAACCTTGAGCTCTAAGAAATGTGAATTAGTAGCTCCAAACCATGAATCTACAACATGAACTACTGAAGGATCGAAAACGGCAACAGAGGGGGGTGAATGGTGCCTTCAAAAATCACCTCCGAGTATTCACACACAAGCTTCTCCGATAGCTACAGGAGCTATGAAGAAAGAGGAGAAACGAGCACTAAAAAGGAAAGCGTTTTGCCGTAGACAGAAGGATTTAAGAAGTCAAGGGTTGCAAAACAAAACAGAATCAACACTAAACTGAAACAAGCTAGCCACATGAGGTTATGGGCAAAATGCTCTGCTGTTCTAGCCCAAAAGCTTAGAGTGGCTTAGAGTCAATAAAACTGTAGCCAAGACAAAAAGGAGTAAACTAAAAGTAACAACAAACTGAAAAGAAAAAGCTGCAGGTGAGCAATCAAAAAACATGTCTGGCCGAACACCTTATTGGGAGCTGTCGACATAAATGCACTGAAGAGAAACCAAAACAAAAACAGCAACTAAACACAAACTAGAGAACAAACCGAAAATAGACAAGTAATGGAGACTAGGACTGCAGCCGAACAACCACTGAAATTGAACAGAGACTGAAATAAAAAATACTAGCCAGAGCTGGAACCGATTGTACTCAAGTATGGCTGCTGGCCGAACACTCACAGGCTGTGAAAGGAGAGCTGAAAACTGCGAGTTGGATAGCCTGCAATGAAGTACCCGAAGGCAGCAAGAAAATCAACAAAGATCTGTGGACTGCAGATTGAAATCACTGCTATACTTCGTGCAGTCGGCCAGCAAAAGGAAACAAATTAAATAGCTGCGGCAAGAAGCAGTACGTGAATGCATGGCCGAACACATAAAAAGGCAAAGAAATAGCAAAACTAAAAGTGCACAAAGATACTGCAATTTCCGAACCGCCTGGTACTTGAGAGATCAAAGGGAAACAAAAACTGCTGCAAAGGAGAGACAAAACTAAAAAAACTAGACTTCAGGAACCAAGAAACGCAAAGAAGAAATGAGACACAACTGAAGCAAGAAAAACCAAAGCACACAGAGAGGACAAATAATCAAAACAACTTAAGACAACTCAAGTAAATGATATCTTCGATTGATACAGAGAGATACATGATTACATAGAGATTGTTCTACAGCCCTTTCAACTCCAGCAATCAACCAAGATGAACACTCTAACAGACAATGGAGAACACAAGCAAAAGCAAAACAAGGACATGGAGAGAAACAATTAGGCAACACTCTCACATATTCTCTCATTTTTCATAAAGGCTACTAGTGAACACCCTCTCTATTTATAGCCTCCACTACCGGGTTCACATATGCACTTTGCCCGGTAACTCCACCAACTCTGCGCTTTATCCATTATCTCGAACCGCATCCGCTTCCTTTTGTGTAGCCTTGCGTATTTACCAAAATGCCCCTCTTGCACCTTCCGGGAAGCTTCCTCATTTCTTGCCGCCCAAGCTTCGCAACCACCTCAATCCTCGCTGTCTTCGGCATATCCCGACCGCTCTGACCTCAGCACCGCATGTGCCTAGTCCGGTCATCCCGTGCCTCGCCACAACTCCGCCTCGATGTCCTGCAGCCATCACAAACAAGAAACAAATCACATAGCACCGCTCGATATAATATAATCAACAATCCCATTAGAGAAATCTTAAACACGAAAACGCCCAAACCTGTCGAATTAAAAGAATAATCATTCTAAGCACATCGACCAAGTTTGACCAAGTCCGACCAAAGTCGATTGCATTGCGCAACGACATGGTCCAAACCATACAAACCAAACTCGACTTTTCTAAAACAGATGTCAATTACTCATCACACACGGAGTCACCTCCACATGGTCTTTCAATCTCCCCCTTGATGAGTATATTGACAAACCCAGAAAAAGCATAAAATTGAGTTTGTTTTAAGATGAAAAAGAGTCAAACATGGTCTAAAAGAAGCAACGAGGAACCAAGACCATGTTGACAAAGGGAACACTTAGAGCAAAAACATAAAGAGCAAATTGTTCTCCGAAGCTCCAGAAAGTTCCCAAATGGTTTTTTCTCCGCTATTCTCCCCCTTTTGGCAATAAAATCATCAAGGATGCAAAAGAGAGAATAAGGCATGGTATTGGATGAAATGGCTGAAGTTTGTTTATTTTAAGCATTGAGAGCCATGAAGATTATCCAAAATGACCATAGGAGTATTACACCAAGCCATAACATATAAATATGCTATCTAGATCATGACAAGATATGTAGAAGCTAGCTAGACCAAATAATTCATAATCTGAAGATGTGTCGAATTTCTTAGCATGTCAAATCAACCATGATTATACTCTATCGAGATGTATCCAAAGATGATGCAGACCATGTCAATAATCTAAGTGGAACCAAGAAGCTAGTATTGAGTCAATTTAGAGTGCTACAAGTTCAAGAATGAGACATTTGTTCAAGTACTTGTAAGTTTTGTAATTTTAGCAAATTAAGCACAATTGATATGTTTTTCTTTATAAATTATATGATTGTTTCCAACCAGATTTTTGTTTAGTCATGTGCTAAACCTCAAGTCTTATGCGACTACTCCAAGCGAGAAGCTTAAGAAAATAGTCTTGGTCAACCAAAACTCCCCTGAGTTCATGCCTAGTGCAATGGCAAGCCGTCTCATGAGAAGGAATTGGTGAGATCAGTTTTTTCGCACAACAGAGATGTTTTTGCATTTTTACGAACAGAAGACTTGTACTAACTCATGCTTCATAAAAGGAACTAGCATAGCTCAATCTAAAGCTCAATAAAGATTCAAGACTCAACTCAGCCTATTTGACATGGCATGAATCATAAGAGGATAACTAAAGACAGACTAGTCGCAAGAGCTAACATGACATGATTTAATTCAAGTTGAGCATTTTAATCAACCTATCATGGCAAAGACTAAACTACACATATAAAGTCATGATAAATCTAACAAGTAAACATAGATCATGGCAAGATGAAATGCATTGTAAACATGTCATAAACGGATAATAATCAAGGCTCCATGTAGTTATATTACAATGTATAATGACATGCAAGAAAATCCAGCTCCCCCTCAACATGTGATGCAACTTTTAGTTCAAGTTGAGTTATGACAAGATTAAGATCTAGAAGCTCCCAAATGAACTCCCCTTGAACCAAAGCGATAAATCGAGAAGCTGGCAAAGAAAATCAGAGGAGGCAGTCCTTAAAGCATAGACAAGATATAGAGGATACTATGGTCAGACTGACTCTCATCTACCCCCAATGACTCTAGGACTATCAACTGATCATCTAACACACTATGGAGCAAACACGTACCCTGTCTACCCAAGGGTGGCACAACCCTTGCTAGAACCTATAAGAAGTGAGTGAGCTCAACCTAGTGAGAAGAGAAACAACTAATAAGCAGCATCCTGGAATCACAAGATGAGAGAAAGAAGTCTAAGTATCTAGGCGAGAAAACCACTCTAACCTATGCTAGAAGGACTGACCCCAATGCACCCATATGCAATGCAACAAAAAGGAGTAAGAGCATAATAAACAGGATAAAACATGAAACACAAAACTCCCCCTCACAACAGTCCATAAGGACAAACCACCCCAAGCTCTCCCCGCAAGACTAAAAACCTAGAGCTATCCAAAGGCTTGGTAAAGATATCAGCCAACTGGTGGTCACTCTCCACAAACTGGAGCACTATATCACCCTTCTCCACATGGTCTCCAAGGAAGTGATATCGAATATCAATATGCTTGGTCCGAGAGTGCTGCACTGAATTCTTAGCAATGTTAGTAGCAGAAGTGTTATCACAGAAAAGTGGAACATTGTCTATAACTAACCCAAAGTCCCGTAGGGTCGAAGCCATCCAAAGTACCTGGCTGCAGCAACTGGCTGCGGCAATGTACTCGGTCTCTGCGATGGACTATGCAACACTGGACTGCTTCCTAGATGACCAAGATATAAGAGAAGTGCCAATGCATTGGCAAGTGCCAGAAGTGCTCTTCCTATCTATCCTACAGTCAGCAAAGTCTGCGTCCGAGAAGGCTCTGAGGGAAAGACAGGAAGAGGAAGAGTACCAAATACCATAGTCAATGGTAGCTCGAAGGTACCGAAGAATGCGCTTCACCGCCTAGCGGTGAGACACGCGAGGAGAAGCCTAAAACCGAGCACAAAGACACATAGAAAAGTGTATGTCCGGTCTCGAGGCAGTGAGGTACAAGAGGGAACCAATCATGCTGCGATACTCCTTCTGATCAACTGGCTCACCGTCCTCATCTGGGTCAAGTGTAGCGGATGATGCCATGGGAGTTGACACCGGCTTTCCATCACTCATGTCAAAGCGTCTTAGGAGGTCACGAGTGTACTTGCCCTGATGAAAGAAGGTACCCTCCCGAGTCTGCTTGATCTGGAAACCAAGGGAGAAGGTCAACTCACCCATCATGCTCATCTCAAACTCGATGCTCATGACATCCGAGAACTGTGAAACGAGAGCATGGGAAGAGCCACCAAAGATGATGTCATCCACATAAATCTGGACGAGCAGAAGGTTAGTGCCATGCCAGCGAATGAACAAGGTCTTATCTACCTTACCCATCTCGAAACCATGACTCAACAAATAGAACTTAAGCCTCTCGTACCAAGCTCCAGGGGCCTGCTTAAGTCCATACAAAGCTTTGGAAAGCTTGTAGACATGCTTTGGGTATTTGGGGTTCTCAAAACCTGGAGGCTGTCTCACATAGATTTCTTCCTCAATAAACTAATTGAGGAAGGCACTCTTGACATCCATCTGGTATAGCTTGAAACCCTTAGAAACTGCGAAAGTAAGCAGGATTCTAATGGCCTCAAGTCTAGCTACAGGGGCAAAGGTCTCCTCAAAATCTAAACCCTCAACCTGGGAGAAACCCTGAGCTATCAGTCTAGCCTTGTTTCGAATGACTACCCCATCCTCACTCTGCTTATTCTTGAACACCCACTTAGTCCCAATGATATTGTGACCTCGAGGGGGCTCAACAAGCGACTAGACCTTGTTTCCCTTGAAATTTTCTAACTCCTCATGCATGGCATTGACCCAAGACTCATCAGAAAGAGCATGACAAACGTCCTTGGGCTCGAATGAGGCAACAAAGGCAGAGTGGAGACAGAAGTGAGACATGCCAGATTTTGAGCGAGTGACATGCTCGAAAAGGTCTCCGATCATCTGCTCTGAAGGATGGTCTTTTTGAATATGTTGGGGAGGTCCTAGGTGAGAAGAAGAAGTGGCCTCTACATCATGAGCTGATGAGGTAGGAACAGAGCCACTATCTCCAGAGGAGGCAGAAGGCATAGGCTGATCACCTAGAGGTGCCGTAGAAGAAGGCATCTTAAGGGGAGAATGAGGAACTAGATCGGGTAGACAACCCTCATCTCCATCCTCCTCATCATCCACAAAGATGGTCTCGGACTGCTCTAAAGAACCTGAGATATCGGGCCTAGTCCCCAGACTGGCCTCATCGAAGGTCACCTCACAGGTCTCTACCATTTTACTAGACTTGCAGTTCCAAACCCTATACGTCCGCGAAGAAGTCGAGTAACCTAGAAAGATACCATCACAAGATCGTGACTCGAACTTGTCTAGGTTCCCGGAATTCAAAATGAAACACTTGCAACCAAACACACGAAAATGAGAGACACTGGGCTTTCGCCTGTATCTCAGCTCATAGGAAGTGTGATGCAAGTGTGCCCTCAAAAAAACTCTGTTCGAAACATGGCACACGGTCGCTATAGCCTCAGCCCAAAACTTCCTAGGTGTAGAGTACTCATCAAGCATCATTCTGACCATCTCGACCAAGGTATGGTTCTTCCTCTCCACGACGCCATTCTGCTGTGGGACGTGCGGAGAAGAGAACTGGTGCTCTACACCTGTCTCATCACAAAACCTCTCAAAGTAGGAATTCTTGAACTCCGTGCCATTGTCACCGCGGATCGCTTGTAAGGCACCTGGAAGCTCAAAAGAAAGCCTACTGAAAAGACCTCAAAAATGTGTAAACGTCTCATCCTTCGAGGCTAAGAAAAAGACCCAAGAGTACCTCGAGAAGTCATCGACCACGGCAAGAACATACCACTTCCCTCCTGCTGACTGCACTCGAGCTGGTCCAACTGTGCCCATATGGAGCAGCTGTCCTGGTGCATCAGTCATAGTCACTGTGACCGGAGGGTGAGAAGCGGCAACCATCTTGCCATGCCGGCATGGAGCACAAACCAGATCTTCGACCATCTTGAGTTTCAGCAAACCACGAATGAGGTCGTGGCCGCTAACTCGAGTCAAATGGTCAAATCCAATATGACCAAGTCTCCTATGCCAGAAGGTAAGGTCACGGGACTCAGAAGCAACTAAACACCTGAGAGGATCACCAGAAGACTCAGAAAAAATAGCACGAAAGATCCTCCTATAACGAGAAATCCCGCAAACCAGACTACCCGAAGAATCAAGAATTTTGCAATTGTTTTTCTTAAAGCTCACCTCATAACCGTCATCGGTAAGCTGAGAGACTGAAAGCAAATTATACTGCAGCTTGCTCACTAAGGCAACATCTTTTAACATAAATGAATCATTAACACGCACAGTACCTTTAGCGATGACGCGTCTAGACGAAGTGTCTCCAAAGATGATAGTCGCATCACCTGGAGCATGGGCTAGGGAAGAGAACCAACGGGAGTCTCCAGTCATATGTCGAGAACAACCGGAGTATACAAGCCAAACCTCTCCCTTCGCAGCCCGGCGAACCTGAGTCAAACAAATAGTGAAGGCTCAATACTGGGATAAATCAAAAGAGATTTTGGAACCCAATACTGAGTCACACGTCGAGCAGAAGAAGTAGCCACACACGACCGACCTCTATCTACCCTACGCTCTCTGTCGCTCAAAGCAGCAGAAGGTCTATGAGCAGCCTTAAAGCTGTTGTTGGATCCGACTGCTATGGGAGAGCGAGTTGGAGTACCAACAATATGTTGATCACACCACGGGTAGCCATCTCGACGGAGGAAATGAGATCTACCCTCAAGACGGCAGAAGTCATGACCAGAGGCATATCGAGGACGAAAACTAGAAAACTCAAAAAATTCAAGTCCTCGATGTTGCCCAAACCCATCAACAGAAGTACTTCTCAACCTCGTGTTGGTCTTCGGTGCACTCAAGGTCTGGGGCTGACCCTGAATACACCTAAGAGCCTCAATACGGTCTCTACGCGCTATCTTGGCACGCCTGAAGCATCGCTCGATCAAGTGTCCATCCTTCCGACAGAAGGTGCAATGATACTTCACCTTCTGAGAGGTAGAAGTAGCATGATGAGGCTTCACCTTCTGAGAGGCCGAAGCAACAGGTGGAATCACCTTGCTGTCAGAAATCCCTTGGACAAAGCCTGCTAATTTGAATTGGACTTTCTCGGTCCTAGGCTTGACCTCGATCACACCTACGGCTATGGGTCCGAGCACGGCAGGTAGATGCTTCCTAACATCCTCCAGAAAATCATATCCTAGACCTTGATTGAACTTGCAAATCTTGGACTGGTCTAGAATACGATTCAGCTTCTTCTTACCTCCTACAAATCTCTCGAGAGTGTTCATAAGATACTGACACTCCCGAAAGAGAGAGGTGCAAGAAGAGCAGGGGGAAGAAGAGACAGCAGAAGGTAAGGGAGTAGAAGAAGAACCAGTAGCAGAAGAGTGAATGGCTTGTGCACGCACAGCCGACTCAGAAGGGACAGTCCTACTGCTAGCCATTTGGTTCACGTTGCTAAGCGTCTCCACCTTACCCTTGGCTTCTCCCCCACAACAGCACACACATCACAACAAGATTGTGGCTTCTCTAATAAATCCTTAGTTTGCTTCACATATTTTTCTTCCAATGCAATCAAGTTAGATTTTAGTTTATCACAATTTTTGTATGGTGAGCTAACAGTGTCCTTAGAAGCATATCGAGATAACTTGTTGTTGTGATCAATCAACTCTTGAAACTGTTTAGACACAGATTCAAGCTCAGCAGTTAGCTTGGGACAGTTTACACATGAAGCAATGGGTTCTAGCAGAAAAGCTTGTAACTCAGCAATTTTATGACCTGCCCATTTTAGGTTCATCTTCAAATTATTACAACTTTCACAAGTCTAGGGCAGATCAATAAGCATGGTATAAAGTCCTCTAAAAGCATTGTCCTTATTCTCACATAAGGTGCAAGATGTAGTCTCAACAACAGGGGATGAAAGAGTGACTACCCTACTCATCTCTAGTTCAGCAAGTAGACTAACATTCTCCACCTTAATCATGTCTAGCTCAGAGGAGACACTATCATGCAAAGTCCTTAGCTTCTCCATATCACCAAGCAAAGCAGTACATACATCACAATCGTCACGGGAGGGAGCAGATCTAAGTGAAGTAAGCTCCTGTGACAAGCTCTCTACTTCCTTCTCCAACTCACTACACCTAGCTCTAGATTTGGCATGAAATTTTTCTAACTTAAGAAAAGCATCATTAAGCTGGTCATAGGATGGGTATACCTCATCGGAGTCGGAATAGAGCTCGCTGTCGCTGATCGCGCCCTCAAGGGCCATGAAGCACATGCCGGAGAAGTCATCGCCATCCTTGGGTTCTTGATCACCCGTCTCATCGTCGTCGCTCCATCCCTCTACCTCGCTGAAGTCGAGGTCATCGAAGGCGGTGAGGATGCGGTGGAAGAGCTTCTTCGCTTTGCCAAGGTCGTGGAACTTCTTCTTGCCCTGGGCATGAGCTGGGGGCTTCCTGTTACAGTTCTTGTCGATGTAGTCCTTCTTGCTCATGCCGCTGTAGTCGTTCTTTCCCTTCCCTAGCTTGGGGCAATTCGCCCAAATGTGGTTGGGGCCACCACACTCGAAGCAAATTATCGGACCACTCCTCTTTCGATCTCTCACCATCTTGTATGCGTGCGAAAACTTTCTGGCTAGAAGGGCTAACTGATCCTCTGGTAGCTGCTCTAACTGATCATCAGTTACGTCACAGAGAGCAGCTAGAGAAAAATCCACAAATCTACTCAAAAGAAGGTCTAGAAACCAGACTGGGATCGGTGACTAAGGCCATCGACTGCGACTTCGACCTACGAGAGACTATGTCAATCTCGTGAGTCTTGAGGCGTGAGTACAACGCGTCAAGAGTCAAGGTCGAAAGATCGGTGGTGTCCTTGATGGTAGTCACCTTCATCTCCCAAACACGCAAATCTAGAGCAGCGAGCATTTGTCGAGCGTTGTCCGAGTCAGGGTATGTAAGACCGACCGCTCGGAGGTTGCTTAAAATCTTGTGGAATCGCGCAAAGCACTCATCGAGGGACTCACCAGCGTGCATTTCAAACTTGTTGTAATCTCGCTTGAACTGGTCCTGTCGAACTGTCTTAATCTGGGTGGTGCCCTCATGGTATGCATCGAGAGTCACCCAGATGTCAAAGGCCAATGTCAGATGAGAGACGCGATCGAACTCGCTTCTGCTCAGACCCTGAATTATGATGTTCCTCGCCTTAGCGTTCACCTCAACATCAAGCATATTTCTGGTGTTGATGTTCTCATCGGCAGAAACAACATATTGGGTCTTGACCTTTCGACAGATGGCGTAGCCCTAAGCCTAGATGTATGTCTCCATCCGACTCTTCCAGAAGGGATAGTCGATCCCATCGAAGATCGGGGGCTTGGTCGAGTACTTGTCTATCGCCATGGCTCTAGAGACCGGTTAAGATCTATCGAGAAGAGCTAACCAGCTCTGATACCAATTGAAGGATCGAAAACGGCAACAGAGGGGGGGGGGTGAATGGTGCCTTCAAAAATCACCTCCGAGTATTCACACACAAGCTTCTCCGATAGCTACAGGAGCTATGAAGAAAGAGGAGAAACGGGCACTAAAAAGGAAAGCGTTTTGCCGTAGACAGAAGGATTTAAGAAATCAAGGGCTGCAAA